>ML685771.1:6804880-6849286 GCA_007922175.1 Pelusios castaneus | reverse complement strand
TGTGTGTGTGTGTGTGTGTGTGTGTGTGTGTGTGTGTGTGTGTGTGTGTGTTTTAGAATTGGGTTTAATTCTCTTACCAAGAGCCCTCAGCTTTGTAGAGATCAGTAAATGAAATAGCCAGCATGAAATGACTATCAAAATAAGGGCCCTTGTTAGGCAGGGCTGCTAATAGAAACTAATATTGACTGTACAGAGAATTCCACTGAGCTTTGCATTAAGCACACTTCAAAAATAAATTTGCTGGTTGCCTTAACTATAACATCATATTAGAAGACACCTAAGCAGTTTCCAGGGCTAAGTGATGCCTCTAGGTTGGGTTCTTTTTTTTGAAATGCAAACCTTCTTAACTAATGCAAACTTCCCTTTTTGTTTTGTGCTTAGGGAAAAACAATTGTTTTATGTCTTTGATGACAGGAAGCTAGACCTAGCAATAAAAACTTGCTGAGACCCACTGCTCTTCTCCTGGGTCAATAAACCACTTGGCTGCCTACCTGTTAGCCAAGCAATCAATCCCCTTCAGAAAAGACTGAGACCAATTTCCCTCTTGCTGTGTACTTAATAATTGGTCCAGTTCATTTCAGTGTCAAAATCATTTTACTTTGCTACGGTGATAGTCTCTTATCAATAGTACTAAAGTGTCATCGTGTGGCCAGTGTGAGTTATGGTTTTATATCCACATGAGACAGCATATGTAAATGCTCAATCCTGAAAATCTTCAATCATGCAACTTCTCCAAGAGGTACCAGTGAATTAAGACTACTCATATTAATAAGGGTTTCAGGGCTGGACTCTTACCTCCAGAAATAACTGAAGATAAGCAGTAATGAATAAACGCCAAGTAATTTCCAATCCATTTAAAAATGTTGTCTGATTTACATAGTTAAATTCTTTTAAATATCTATTTAACAACATGAAAAACATACAAAAATCCATGCAGTTACCCATCAAATATATTCTTACACATTTGCAATAAGTCTCTGCTTGCAGCATGTTATCTTACTTTAAAAATTCTAACTAAATTAACAAAGTTAAGATGATAAATAACAAGTGAAATAATTAAACTATTACCCTAATATCCCAAAGCTAATGTATTTTTTTTTAAATGAGCATACGGCATACAAGGTTTCTTAACCAGCAGCTCTGAGGAACATTCACGGCTCATGTTGTCGCGTTATTACACATTGATAGACCCCAACATATTTGTTTAGAATCGATGATGTAACTACACCATAAAACATGGAGAGGATTATCATACACCTAACTATGCATTTGTAAATAGAATAAGAGTCATATCATGGCCCTCAACACAGCCCTTTTGGTGACAAAGATCCATAAGGTTCCCTGAGCAGCCCAGATGAGGATTCCCCTGGTTTGGAGGATCCACTGGCATATGGCTACCTCTATTAATTCCAAACCACCCCTTCCTTATTACCTTGGCAGTGAGAGTGTTTGAAAATCGCTGGCCAGTCAAACATCCCTTTGAAGGCAATACCCCTGACTGCCAATAACTCTGGCATACAGATATTATTTGATTCCTAATCACGTTCTGTATCAAGCGTACTTTGACTGTGCCAGAGGATTTCATGCTGCCAAAGTTCACCTCACTTTAACCTGAAAGAAGAGTAATTAGAGCAGGTTGAAACCTCAACGGAAACGTTGTCTGTCAGAATCTTCAGTTCTGTCAAAAATCAAAACACTGCAACTGAGCTCACTTCACCGGATTTTTTTTTTTTTTTTTGGAAGAAAACTCCAAGAGGAAAAAAGAATACACTGGCAATCTCTGAATGCCCCGTATTGACATTTTTGGAATGCAATGTTTTAATTTCATTTTGGATGGTGTATTTTATAGTTTTATTTAGAATTTTCCTTTGTAGAGAATTTCAAAACTTTGTTTTTCATTCTGATGTGGAACAAAGCCAAACTGCAAAATCGTTCATGAAATGGGATGTCCTTCCTCTCCATTGCTCTAGTCATTACCTGTTAGCAGTATATTGTCTGGAGAACACTAGGTTTTTGCCCTCTGAACTACTTAATCCCTATGCTAGGCTGTATAGGAGGATGAAATGGGCATCAAAGGAATTCTGTGCCCCATCTACATGCTTCAGAAGTGACTTCTCCATTGGTCTTGAATGGACGAAGAAGTATTTAGGCCATGCCTATGCCAGTGCTGACAACTCTCATTGCTTTATTGTGAGTTTTGTAATATTGTGGGGGTTTTTTAAATCCAAGCTCCCAGATTCATATAGTTATGCAAGACTCTCTGCTTTGGTTTCATCTTCATTTTTAAATACAGTTTCTAGCTGCTGTGGCTGCCAAGATCTAAAATTTATTATTTTGGAGGGGGATAACAAGGAGAAAAATCTCACAATTTTAAATCCGGTCGGGGGGCGGGGTATTTATTTTTAACTCTTGGGGTCGACGGTCTGTGCAAACTCCATTGGCCCCACAGATTCAGTGGCTCAGTAACTCCATGCATGGGTGAAGGGCATCCATGGCCTGGCGTAGTTCCAGCAGAAGGTTTGCCTGGGATCGAAGAAGTAAATTCCATCCCCCATTTCCATGGCCTGTCACACAGCTGCACTCACCCAATTTATGGCAGCAAAACCATTAATGTTTTAATGAATGTTTCTTCTTATGTTGTTTGCATAGTCCAATCTGAATTATTGGAAAATCTTTTTTTCTAACTGATCAAGCACTAAGGCTATTTCTACACTTGTTAAGTTGACACTGTTAAGTCAACTTAACGGAGAGTCTACAATTAAAGTCGACTTAAGTCAACCTTGTTAAGTTGACTTAACAGAGCCTGTAGTGTAGACATACCCATCTACACTGGCTTTAAGTAGACTTAATACGGTCGACTTAAGCCTTAGGTCGACCTTCATAAGTGGTGTTATTAAGTTGACTTAACAAGCACCCAGTGTGGATGCAGAGTGTTGTAGGTCGACTTAAGCGTCGTTACGTCGACCTAAGGTGCACGTGTAGATGTACCCTATTAGATCAGGATAGGAAACAACTTGCTGTCTCCAACGTTGGACAAAGGACTTGAATATCATTCCTGTCACAAAATATGTTCAGCAGTGTTCATCGAAAGTTCAGACTGTGCAGCATCTTTGGCTATGGCTACACTTACAAAATTAAGTTGACTTAAAGTCAACTTAAGTTGACCTTGTTAAGTCGACTTAACAAATTGGCTACACTTTAAGTCAACTTTGTTAAGTTGGCGTAACAGCAAAGAGAGCCATTATATTGGCTTTAAGTCGACTTAATAAAGTCAACTTAGCATTAATCCCTGTCTACACTGGGCCTAAATTGACCTAAAAGGAGGTGTTATTCAGTCACCTTAAGTAAATGCTCAAGTTGACTTAAGAAAAGCCTAGTGTGGACGCGGCTTTCCTTAGGTCAACTTCAGCATCCTGAAGTCAACCTAAGTTGTCAGTGTAGATGCACACTTTCATTGCAAATGGAATTTGTATACACTCTCAAGAAAGGAGTGTTCTTTGTGAAGCATCAGTCTGCTCTCATTGGGTGCGTCTACACTTAAAAAATTAAGTCGACTTAAGCAAGCTGCTTAAGTTGACTCAATGAAAATTAAGTCGACTTTATTAAACCTACTTTTAATTCGACTTTAGGCTTAAGTCGACTTCCTAAAGTCAACTTAAGCCAGTGTAGACCTGAAGTAGCCCTAAATTGACTTAAAGTCGACTTAGTGCTCTCCAGGACTCCCCCACTGCCCTCCCTGCCGGGGGCCACAGAGAGAGCATGGCATGCCCCCCCCCCAAAGGGCAGGGCAGAGCCCTGCCCACCCTGCCCCTATGCCCTGCCAGGGTCCCCATCCCCCTTTGCCCCATTGTACCCAGGTACAATGGGGCCAAGGCTGAGACCCCTGGCACTGGGCAAGGGGTGCCCCCTCTGCCACCATGGACCTGCCCAAGGTCCCTCTAGCCCGTACAAGTCGACCTAGGCATCCAGTGTGGAGGCTCTAGGTCGACTTTGTAAGTTCCCCCCTAAGTCAACTTTAAATTTAAGTGTGGGCATGCTAAATCGACTTGACTTGACTTAACTTAAATTTACAAATGTAGACATAGCCATTGATGTCAATGGGAGATCTCCCAATGACATTAATAGGAGTAAGATGAGGCCCCATGTAAGTGAACTTTCAGGAGAGATGAGCGGAACAGATGTTTTTTAAAACCTTTTTCAACATGACATGTTAAAGGCTGGGAGTCTTAGAAATCGGTGCTTAATTCCTTTCATCTCTTCTGAAAATCCCAGTCATAACTGATAACTTTTTGTCTATTTCAGTCACTTCACTTTATCACCGTTCCAAAAACCTTCAAAATCAAAACTTTTTCAAAGGCCTCCTTTTTAATAGTTTGAAACTATTTTCCATGTCCTTTCCCCCATGTTTACAGAGTATACCAAATCATTTTTCTGCTCTTCTTCAGTTTATTGCTGTTTGGTGTATACATCTGGCACATCTCTCAGTAACATATCATTATTTAGTATATAATCAAATAGACAGTTGTTTAAGACAGGGGTAGGCAACCCCCGGCATGTGTGCTGACAGTAGCATGTGAGCCTGTTCGGAGTGGCACGTGATGCCCTCTGCAGAGCCCCCGAAATTGCTGCTCTACAAAAGCCACTCTGGGTGGCTTTCCAGGGGTGGCTGGAGCGCTGAAGGGGGGAAGTCCCCAAGCACTTTGTGGAAAGAAGCCACACGGAGCAGCTCCTTTCCACGGCATACCGCTGGCTTCTTCCTGCAGCATGGCTGGGGACCCCTGCCCCAGCCACCACCAAAAGGAGCCTCTTCATGTGCCTTCTTTCCACGACATCCCTGTGAACCCGTACCCAGACATGCCAATGAAAGAAGCTGCCCAGAGCGGCTTCTTTCTGTGAGTGGCTCCTTTGAGTGGCATGCCTGAGAAGCAGCACCCCCTTCCCCCAATTCCAGCGGTGTCTGCCACGTTTTTCAGTGGAGGAGGCCACCGGTACCAGCTGAGGGTCAGGGAGACAGGGCTGATGCAGGAGTTGGCAAAGGCTGCTGACCCGTAGTCTAAGATCTTAGACATTCGTTATTCAGCAGAGCCATTCACGTAATGGAGGGTGCAAAGAGTGAACTACCACGAGGAGTCTGGCTAGCTACTGGGCAGGGGCACAATTTGCAGGGGGGTGGGGGAGCTTTCTTGTGCCCTCCCCTGCTGGAGCATCTTCTCAGGTTGTGGCAGAAATCTGCTCCAGCTCGTTGGCCCAGGCAAGCGAGAGAGAGTCTAATGGAGAATTTCCAAAAGCTACAAAATGCATTTTGTGTATTTTTTTTTTTTTTTAATTTAATTGGTAAGAACCCACAGATTTATGGACCAATTGGGATTTGATTTAAATGTCATGGCATAGTCCCTCCGGTAGGGCCATGCAATGCTGGAAAGTTTGAAGGACGTCATGCTTGTGAGGCACAAATGTCGGCATGGCTGATAGTGCCTCAAGAAGCTGCCTTGTTACCAGTCCAAATCGCCAAACCCATAAGTCACTTTAGAAGTTTGTTGCTATGGTAACCACTGTTCGGTGTGGTCTTGGCAGGATTGTAGCGGTTACGCCCAGCTTGCAGGGAGCGGGGATGGGGGCTTCACCTTGCACCTCCCCAGCCCTCTTCCACACAGCATGGGGCCCAAGTGTGTAGGTGCAAGGAGGCAATGCCAGACCCTGGGCCTGCCTCGTGCTTCAACCCCACCACTGGTCCCAGTAGCAGCTGAATGACATTGACCCTCTGCTCCAATAGCTGATATTTTTCTCTAGTTAATGTGTAATTGAAAGTACTGAAAAAAACTGAGACTAATATTTTTGCAGCACTCTAGCTACCCCGGTACCATCTGTTTCCCTTCATCCACGTTTTTTGTCTTCTTTTTTTTTTTTTTTAACCCCTCAACCAGCTGCAGTTTATTAAAAATTTCAGCATTTTGTCCAGCAACCCTTTGGCACCAACTATTTGCTTCCACTAGTTAGGAATAGCACGTCAGGATGAAATCCCTGAATTAGGCCTTGATTAAAACATAACTAATAGAGTAAGGGGGGCTACTCGTACATTCCCACAATATCAGACATTTCAGGAATGGCAGGGGCTCACTCGTGCCACCTTGACGTTGCTCCTGTCCACAGGACCTCATGCATAACGTGGTCAATCTGCATGGAGGGTGCCATTTTGAAGAGCACACCATGCTCTATCCCCATGACATGTGCAGGGGGAGGCGCACTCTTTAAAATGAGTCCCCCATTCATTACCAGGCAAAACCACATCTGATTTAATTGCCATATCAGAGAGGAGACAAATGACTCGCTCAAAAAGAGGACTGTCCAGTTTAAAACCAGATGAATGGGCTGCCGGGATGCAATGTAAATTCAAAAGAATCCCCAAAACCCACCCGATACTACAAAAGGGACATTCTCTATTTGATCCACTTCAAGAAGGAATCTGCAAGAATATATAGGGCCGGATCCTTCCCCTTTCCTGCCATGGCCAAATACTTAGAAACCTGGAGGATACAGGTACTTATGGATTTCTCAGTTTCCAGTTAGAGCTCCTCTACTCTAGGCTATTTGGAATAGTCCCCAAGATTGCCAGCATGAAGCATACTCTGAACAGACATCCCAGTGCTGACCCACCTCTAACACATTTCCTTCCCAGAGGGATAGGAAGGTATTGAGTCAGATACAGCTTTATTCTACTGAAAGTCCACAATGACCAGGAATTCCCCAGATGCCCCTAAAATGCAGATTTAACACTCCTGTCAACTGGATGCGCCACACAAACTGGATTTAGCCTAGGTTCAAAATCCAATGCAGCCAATCAGGCATTTCTCCGCAGGAGGCATCCATTTTGAATTTGTGATGGAAAAGAATGAGCAAAAAGCAACACACAGCATTTTTATTTTATTTTTTAAAAATCTGTGTGCTATAGATTCAACCAAAACATAATGCAAAACCTGCAGACTCTCTTGTGGAACTTCCGAACATTGCACTACCCCATCTGTCCAGTACTACAGTTGTAAAAAGAGAAGTGTCAAAATGCAATTCTGGTGCATAAGGGAGAGTAGTAGAAGTACCAGAACACTATTCAAATGTCAAGTGTTTCAGCCCAACTCAAACCCTGCATATGTCATAAGAACATAATCAAAATCAGACCCCCTAAGTCTTACAAGAAATTATGCAGAGGCTCATAAGCAAACAGCCTGTGTTTCTTCCTGCCTATTACATCCATATGTTTTCTCTTATCTTGTACACTCCTTGCCCCAAGCAGTGTACTTTTATTGTGCAGGGGGAGTTTGTACAGCGCCTAGCACAATGGGTTCCTGGTTATCACTGGGGTCCCTAGACGCTACCGCAATACAACTAAAAATGTCATCTAAGTCTGCTGCTATAGCACTCAAAAACTACTAAGTACTTTCCAAGTACGGAGGTATACACAGGCTGTGCCTCAATGTGTACATGGTCTATATCTAACTCCAAACAGAAAAATAGAGGTGAGAGCACAGGCCAGAAGAAGCCATGGAAATGGGATTATCCGGAATCACAAAATTTTTATATTGCCTCAAGTCAGGCAGCAGTAGTAGATAAACGACTAATTTGTGTATGGTTATATTTTTCTATAGAGCATCTCTCTAAAATAGATTTTTGAATTACAGACTAGGAAAATGGAAAAGCTGGTGTGGATAGCCTATCTAGTGTAACTTGCAATGCGTTTTGCTTTTAAAGCACTGCTGAAGTAAATTAGGTATTGATTTGCAACAAAATGGAGGACTTGTCTCATTATCAAACTTGGTGTTATGTGTCTTACAGATTTTAAGTAACGAGAATTCTATATCTGACAATTCTAAAAAATATTTTATTTGTTACAGTAGGAGCTACAGACCACAGCTGAAATTGGAGCCCATTGTATAAACTAGTAGTAAGACTTCCTAGTGTTTCTTTAGGCAGAATGTACAATTGTCTATCTAGTAGAGGTAATCCTATCCCTTGGTTTGTGAAAAGTGGTGTCTAACTTGTACTGGACACCCTGGTCAATGCCATTGTGTCATGGGACCATTAGTCTGAAATCAATAAGATGAAATTAAATAAAGACAAGGGCCAAGTATTACTCTTTAGGAAGAAAAAAAGTCAAATCACAACTGCAAAATGGGGAGTACCTGGCTAGGTAGTATACTGCTGAAAGTGATCTCGGGGTTATTGGCTCACAAATTGAATGAGTCAACAATATAATGCAGTTCTGGAAAAAGGCTAATATCATTCTGGGGTGTATTAACAGGAAAGTTGTATGCAAGATACAGGAGGTTACCGCCATTCTGCTCTGCAGGGGTGAGGCCTCAGCTGGAATATTTTGGCTGGTTTTGGCTGCCACACTTCAGGAAAGATGTGAAGAAACTGGGGGGAGTCCAGAGGAGAGCAATCAAAATGCTAAAAAGTTTAGAAAAGGTTTTTTTTGTTTTGTTTTTTTTTAAAAAGACCTATTTAGTCTTGAGAGAAGACCAAGTCTTTAAATATAATAAGGTCTGTTATAAAAAAAAGAGAGCAATCAGCTCATCTCTGTGGTCATCAAAGACAGTATAAGAAATAATGAGCTTAATCTTCTCATCTCTGGAGTACTTAGGTTAAATATCAAGAAAAAGATTCTAACTATAAGGAGAGTTAAGGGCTGGAATAAGCTACCAACGGCAGTTGTGGAATCCTCATCATTGGAGGCTGTTAAGAACAGATTAGACAAACGCTGTGAGGCACCACATGTCTGAAGCCCTCCGACTCTCCATCCACAGGTTCCCAAGCAACCTTTGTATTCCAGTTGCCCTCTGGCAGCTTCTTAATAATTGGGGAGCTGATTTTTTTTTAACGGAACCTTAACTCCACATGAAGCACCGTCCATGGGAGTCCTGATGGGAGGAGCACCAGATCCCACTGTTGTTCTTGTTGTGGAATTGAAGCCAGAAGGAGATGCAGGAAGTTGTCTGTGCAACTGGATGACTTTCTGGATAGCCGCTACATTGTACCCTGCCTTCTCACCTGGCTTCTCAGCCCAGCTTTCCTGCCTGCCTCCTGGGTCCTGCCTTCCTGACTAGTTTCTGATCCCTGCCCTGTGTGTCTGATTCTGACTCTAGCTCCAATCCTTGGTCTGTGTCTTGATACTGATTCCAGTTCTGGATCTTGGCTCAGGTTACTAATTCCTGCTCTGACCACTAGGTATAAATGTCCAAGTCCCAGTCATGACTGGTCTGATCTCGATGCAGAAGACAGCCTAGATGACCTTCCCATGTTCCTTCCTGGCTTGCCTTTCTATGATTGTCCCCTGCAAAATATGTGTTTGCAGTGTTCTTGTAGCTGTTTGTCCCAAGATATAAGAGTGACAATGTAGGTGAGGGAATATCTTTTATTGAACCAACTTCTGTTGGTGCAAGGTACAAGCTTTTGAGCTATGCAGACCTAAAGAAGAGTTCTACGTAGCTTGACAGCTTGCATCTTTTGCCAACAGAATGTGATTTAGTAAAGTCATTACCTACACTTGCAAAATATGGCACCTTCAAGTGCAATAAATGATTGAGCATTGCTTCAGTATTAACCTAAAAAGTGAGCATGCTTTTCCTTGCAATGTTTGGATGACAAAGCTCTTTAAGACTGGCTAAAAATCACAATCCAACATGCCATAGCTACAGGGACTGTGAAAGCTATGATAATACAGTATTGTAAAGTGTGTATTTATAGCATCTTTCATGAGCCTCACAAGGCACTGTACAATCAAAATACCATAATTACACACAGACGTTCCTTTTCAACCAACTTAAATGCTTCAGAGAACATTTAAGTCTTTAATCTTGTCTAACACAGGGACAAAGGGATCTGATCTCATCTCACAAGGCAAGGGAGTTCCAAAGCCTTTGGGCACAAGTTAACTTCTAGGATTAATTATTACAACGTTGTTCTCATTGCCCTCCATTGCCCTGACAATGTTTTACAGTTGCTGCAGAAGATACCCTAGCAGCAGAATTATGTATCTCTTTGTAATACACCCACTTGGCAAGCACTTTGTTAACGCTAATATCAGGTGGCGCATAGGATTGAATCCAAAATTGCTCAGCCTTTTCCTAAGCTATGTCTGATGATTTTTTCTTTCTCCACTTGTATCCAATCCACTCTCCAACCAGTTGGATGCAGCACTTCTGGCATCCCGGCGTATCACTTGCCCTTGTGCTCCAGATCTTTGCACTCTGTGCAGTGAGGCGTGCAAGAATCTTGTGCTCTAATGCAGATGTGACTAAAGACTACATGTCCAGCCTCTCCTGAAGTCAATGGAACGACACCCATTGGGTAGACTGATCACTGAATCATCCCCTTTGTAAGGGACAGCACTAACCGTAATTCTCCCAACAAGAAATCAGAAGTTAATAGTCAGAGTAGGATCAGGTCTTTCTGTGCATTGCTCAATCCAACTTAGATCTTTTTTTTTTCTTACTTTGTGTGTATGTGGCAGCACTCCACAGCTGCTCTAGATCAAGCTCTGCATGAATACACAGAACTGGCTTTACCCCATAGCTATGAAACTTACTCCCTTGGAATCTAAAACTTAAAAGTTCCTTTGTTTAAAAATGTGTGTGCTCAGCAAATATGTGTATGATTCTCCCCTACCCACCCCCACGCACACATCATGTTAGCTGTTAACTTTAAACTTATCATATACAGCTCAGAGATTTATTTTGTGAATGGTGATAGAGAAATTTTAAGATTGCTTTGTGTTGCACTATGCTGCAATCTCTGATAAGCAGAATGGTGATGGATGTCAGAAAAGATATTTTCCCCATAAATATTCTCGTCTTCCCTCGCCCCTCCAATTCCAAGTTGAAAGTACAACTTAGACAGTTGACTTAAGGCAGGAATTTATTATTTATTTGTATAAAGAAAACATCGTTGTGGCTTCCAAAAAGACAAGGATTTAGTCTTCTGGAGTGTGCTATTTTCTTCTTGGGAGAGCATCTTGCACAGATGTAAGAAAGTCTTCTCCATTTTCTAAAATTCAGAATAGGCCTATTAATTTAAGTTATTGCTCCATGCAAAGATTCACAGGATGTAAAACCAGCAGCAACGTGGACACTCATGTAGCTTTAGGAGAAGTCTCCAACGAAAAACATACTTGGGTTCAAGATCTCAAGTCCTGCTGCTTCCAGACATTGTTCCCAAAAGCTATGTTACTGCATCTTACCCTACAAAGTCATTAAAAGCCCCAGTGTAAAAATGCCACTTAAAAGTCTACATGCATGGTCCTGGCCAGGTGCTAAATCTCATAGTATACTCTGGATTAATGCAAAATATGCCATGTTATATTTGGAAGGAACTCCAGCTTGACACTATAATTGATGTGGTCATTAAGTGACTGTTAAGCTGATTCATTACGCCTCACTCATTCATGCATTGTGAATGTCCCTTACATTTAACCCTACACCAAAAAGCTTCATTTCAGATATTTACTGCAGTAAACCTGTTGACTTCACATCTTTACCAGTTCTGCTGTTAAGATATGCCTAAGTAAACACTAACAATTATTTAAATCAGTAGTTCCCAAGCTGAAGTCTATGGACCATCAAAGGTTCATGGAGCACTTGCTGGTGATCTGTGAAAAGATGATTAGTCAGGTGGTGTGGTTCTTCTTCTTGCCTCTAGTTGCTAAATAGCTTTAAAACAAGTTAAAAATACACTGGGTACTTGCCTAATATTACTTCCTCTGTGAGCAATGGCTACAGCAGGGATATTATTCAACTGCCTCTATGATCAGAATGGGAAGGTGGTCTGCGAGATCATCTGTGTGTTAAAATGCAGTCCACACTATGGAAAAAAAAAGTGAGAATCCTTATTTAACTTTCAAATTATCTTTTATTCTTCACGCATTACACTGCCCGTTATTCGTCCCTGATAGCTAGACATGCATCCGAGAACAGAAAGTGAACAACGAACGTCTGAAACACAGGTGAGCGTGTGTGCTCACTCACCCAACGTGCAGTCCTAAAAGGCACTGGAAATACATAAAGAGAAAGCTGCCTCAGACCGCTTTGTCATTTGTATTCTCATGTGTACACACCTACAGAGCGCTGCATCTTGTGGCTTGTGTCCTGGACCTGCATCTGCAAGTGAGGCACTCACTGAGGTGTATCCCTAGCATTGCGTGTGCTTTCTGAGCGTCTGTCTTCAACACCATATAGTGGCACCTGTCTTCTGTCTGATAGCTCTACCACTCTGTGATGTGTACGTTGCAGGTCAACACAGGTCATCCAATGCTATCGCCGCTTGCTTGTACGCTGCAACGTGAAAGAGATCCGATCTAGCTCTCACATAAGCATTATACACATGTAGTACTACTGAAAATAAGGTCGTTACTCCTGACTTACATCGGTGTGCGAATCAGGCCCGTCATTACCGGTCTTCTATGGCCCTGTATCTCCCCAGCTTATTGAACTATGATTCTTCATCTTGCTTCTGAAAGAGACGTCCATTCACATTAATAAGAGAAATTTCTCTTACAGCGCGTGAAATAATACAAAAAAGTAATGACTAAGTAAGGTGTTTATTGTTACCTTGCGATGGCTCCTCCGGTCTGGTTTGTATCTACAACTTCCTCTTTTCCTTTTCAACTCCCTTGGAACAAACGTGCGGAGCTGAACCTGTAGATATGTTTCATGTCTGACAATGTCCTGAGGAAGCTCATTATGGTGCCTACATAGTTTTCAAGGTGGGGGAGAGAGGGGTGTTCAAAGGAATTGTATTGAAAATAAATTTTAATATAAATGTGAAATTACATGTATTATTGTGCTAGGTAAAAATCTATATTTAATCTAAGTACATCTAAGCAGATGGAAGAAAAAAGTCAATTTGATATTTTAAGACTATGCCTGAAGTTGTTGGTTTGTTTTATTTTATTTGAGTAACTGAAGAGCCGTTTGGGGGGAAAAAATGTAGTTTTAATAGCAATTTAGGATGGCCAATATATGGAGGTATGACACAATTTTACGGAGACCTTTTTATATAAAACGCTTGCTTCATACGCAGAAAGGAAAGGTTTACAATGCTGTGAACTTGCATGTGGACAGTTCCAAGTTAGCTTCTAACCAAGCCCAGGAATAAAACAGAGGCTGTAAAAAAAAAATCATCACTTTTACCACTACTTATGTGATCCTACAATCAGAGCCATCTCTAGGGGGTGGCAAATAGGGTGACTGCCCCAGTCCCTGTGGTTCAGGGAGCCCCACACTTCGACACCTTGATAGAGGCGAGGCAGGGCAATGTGAGGCTGGGTGAGGGCTGGGAGGGGGGGTAAGGCCAGGTTCAGGATTGAGGAGGGGTGGCCTGAGGCTGGAATTGAGGTCAGAAAGTGGCGCAGGAAGGGGGGAATGGCGCAAGGCCAGGATCAGGGCTGGGCAAACCTCCCGTAGGCCAACTTGCCTTGGGCCCCACCCACCCCTAGAGACAGCCCTGCATACAATGAGCAATTAAGTTACATGAGTCATCGTCAAATAAAAGAAGCTATTTGTGCATCCCTGATGTGAAGGACCCTGTTACATCTCTTTCCCACATCACACTCCAGATTCAGTTCTTCTTCTAACGGCCGTATTTTGGTTATCTATTAGTTCTGAGAAGAGTTGGATTTCTGGGAAAGAGCTACATCTATCTGGTAGTTTGAATCCACTGACTCAGGAGCAGGGACAGATTAAGGATAAAGGTAATCTGAATTGACCCAAGAGGCAGGGACCCAAAACAGGTATAGGAGTATGAGTGATGGTCTATGAGCTCCTGTGTATCTAGGCAGGACTCCAATTAGCTAATTGATCTGATACTGCTCATTGTCACCGCCAAGACACAATGCCTGCAAGCAAAGCCCAGAACTCCTATACATACCAACTACGCTCACAGCGTACTCATTTGTGCATTTCAGCACACACAGCCAGCATGGTGCTCTTTTCCAGAAATGGAATGAGGAACCCTTGGGTGCCTGGATCTCCTGCCAGCCTCCATCCCTGCATTCGCAACCTTGCATGCTCTCCTGCAGGATTTGCTCCAAAATGCTAATCTAACTCCTCATTGTTAGGCTGGTTCTTGACCTGTGCATACAACTGCCTCTCCAAAGTGAAAATAGATTGTTTGGGACACTCTGCTTTGCTTTGCGAGGGAAATATTTGGATGTTAACCTGCACAGTGTATTTATGAAAACTATACATATGGAAAACTACTTGTCTCCCTGCAACCCCGTATACCCTCTTTCCTCAGTATCCTGGGCCAATGCAAATGATGTCTCTGAGGGACACCGAACCCTCCTCTTTCCTAGATCCTCTGTTTTAACTCAACCCTAGTTTTTGACTTGGAAAAACTAAAGTGCTGACGGCTTTAGATAAATGCCCAGTGGCCTTCTTGGTCCCCTGCTAAGCGCTGACTGATTCACTCAGTCAGAGCATGCATTTTTAAATGAATTAAATCCCAAGAGTTTGCAAAAAGTAACAAATCAAAGTTCCCATTTAAAACTTTAAGAAAATGTGCTTGGGATGAATAAGTCAGTAGCTGGATATTACAAGCTCTTGATTTAATTTTCTCTCTAGGAAGCTCTGTATACCTGTGCATACTGATCTAATCATGCCTCTAACTGTGGAACTCCATCCCAGCTGGCTGTGTCATCAAGACCGGAGAGCTCATTCCAACAAAATCAGAATTCAGTGAACCTGATAATTCTTCCCACATTAACAAACTCCAGTAGGTTTTAGTCTCTTAAGAAACAGCATGTAAATTAGGCACCTGGATACCATGGTGATTATAAATCCTTAAAAATAATTAGCCATATAAATTTACGTTCTTTTTTTAAAAAATTAAATGGAGAATTTAGTAACCATCACTAGATGACTGTTAATCACTTTATTATTTTTCTATTAACAGAAAAGGATGTGAGCTATTAAGGAAAGATAAAATTGATGGTGTTTCTAGTTATAGATTAAATGTTTAAAAAGCTATCCATTCACAGATAGTAGATACCTTGTATATTGATTTAACTTTCAATGATTGTACCAATCTCTGATATTTTAGGCTAAGCATGGATTGGAAACATTAAATTAACCAAGTTCCAAAGGTGTAGCCGTGTTAGTCTAGTTTAGGAAAATGAACAAGGAGTCCCATGGCACTTTTAAAGATGAACACATTTATTTATCGCATGTGGGAGAAAATCCTTGAAGTGGGATTTTTCTCCCACAAAAGCTCAGGCAATAAATAAATGTGTTCGTCTTTAAAAGTGCCACAGGACTCGTGTTTTGCTGAACTAGACTAAAATGGCTACCCCTTTGGAACTTGTTTGTTTCAATTAACCAAGGAATTTTTCAATTTCCTAAAGAATAGGATTGGCATACAGATTTTTGTTTGAGGAAGGCTTGGATTGTATTTCACAAACAGTGAAGAGAGAGAATGTTGATAACTGTGAACTTTTATTTGAACAAAAACATGGTCCAGCTGAAATTATCACGGGCTCTTTGTCTCCCTGGGGGCTAGTAATAATGCAGTGCTTAGCTTTGTAAGGACAAGTCAGCACAAACCTATCAGCCTGATGCTCCATGTGTAAAATGCAGAGTTGAAGCATACTGTATGTTCTCAAACTATGGCCCAAATTCTGGCACTGTGGTCAGAAAATCCAGGAACACGGAGCAGAAGTTGGCTGTCCTCATTCTGTCCCTCCACTTGCTACAAAAAGACCCCAAGACTTGCTGTTGCAGCAAGCACATTGTAACGTGTGGCCTTCAAGGGTATGTCTTCATTGCAAAGTTAGCCCATGGCTCTGACTTGGCTGTTGTCCCAATGTACTGCTTCTGTTCACACACACATGACCCCTCTGCCCAAGTTTAGTGGTGCTTTAAACTGGTGCTAGCTGGGGATCTAGGCTCCCAGCTCAGGAACCACTTTCACTTGAATTGGTAACCTATCCACTTTGCAATGAGTATGCTGAGTAAATCACTCGAGTGACGAGAGTGCTCCAGTGCCTCCCCACAGCTCCCCCTCTCCTCATTCTCAGGAGAACAGCACTGCATCAGTGAGGATACAGTAACTCAAGCGTGGATTTGCAGTATGACTGCTCATATCTAGGCGAGGCTAACCTGAGTGCTTGATCTGAGTGGCAATCTTCCAAGTTACACCTGCAGTGATTTACCCTGGTGAGTCAGGGCTCCATTTATGTGTCTATCTCCCTGACTTCACATGGGTTTCTCACTCACCCATTTTTTCCGTCAAACCTCCCTTGAAGGGAAGGTTATTGCTACTCTTAGTTGGGAAGGAACACACGGGGGTATTCTGTATAGACTAGGGGTATTCAAACCTTAGCTCATGAACCTCATGGGCCTGTTTTACCAGTAAAGTGCCGCTCACAGAAGCCTGATACCTCCCCCATTCTCCACCTACTAGATTGAGGTGGGGAGCTTGGAACATTTGCCCTGAAGCAGGATGGTAGAACTAGAGAATTCTGCCCAGGGAGTAGGGGTGTCTCAGGGTGTCAGTAAATTTGACCATCCTAAGTATTTGACTAAGGCCCTCTCTACAGTGCCGGTGAAATTCAGCAACAGTTGACAGGAGTTACACCAAGCTACAAAAATAGCTTGGTGTAACTCTCATTATCAACATCGTAACTTACAGTCTATGTGCAGCATTGTGTCCACTCAGTGCACTGACAGGAAATGCGTTCCCATTGACACAGTGCTACACCACCTGAGAAAGTGGTTTGACTAGATCAACTTCTGGATTGATTGAGCATGTCTTTACTGCCACTCAATTGAACCAGATAAATCACCTGTTGGTAGTGAATTTGTCCATCAGTATAGAGAGAGCCTGAGATTG
Source organism: Pelusios castaneus (assembly GCA_007922175.1). Lineage (NCBI taxonomy): Eukaryota > Metazoa > Chordata > Testudines > Pelomedusidae > Pelusios > Pelusios castaneus. The sequence continues at coordinate 6,832,411 of ML685771.1, read as the reverse complement.
TCCTGCTTCAAGGTTTGCATTGATGCAGACCTGGGTACCCCACTAAGGATCTGTTATACCCATCTCAAAATGCTCCCTAGAAGTCAGCCATAGAATGATGACTGGCTAAATGGTTGATCTGCTGTACTAGGAACTATCCAGCTTGTAATTTGATTCCATATCTCTGGTTTTTGCAGAGACTATATTGATAGTTTATTCTGAGAAGGAATTTTTTTATAATGTGGGTTTGCAGTATGTAGCTCCCCATATCCTCTCGGTTTGCCCTGCCCTTCCTCTTCCCTTTATTCCCTGTGTCCTTTCCTGGCGCACTATTCTTTCCTACACTGATTAACTGAACATGGGGAAGGAAGAAAATCTCTTGAACTCCTCCCTTGAATAGATTGAACAGAATTTGGACAAGCAGACTTTGTCCTCTTTTGACCCTATTTCACAGTCTGTAATTGTATTTTGGAACTCTGCTCACATTCATCTTTCTGAAAGATTTGTTCTTGTGTTTCACATGCAGAATGTTCAAGATTTGAAATCCATTCATACAGAAATCAGCATTGCACACTAGTGTGATAGGCTGAGCCCTTTCTCAGTCTCCCTTGGGCATTTTCAGTGTCTCTTTCCTTTCCAGAGTCCTTTCTCCTTGGGGAACCTTACTCCAATATGTCAGGATTCACAGGTACAGGATTTTTCTCTGATGTACAGTCTGAGTTTTTCTTTAAGACACTCTGTAGACATCTGGCTTGTATATGGTAGTTAGGTGTGGCTAAACCGTGGGTCATGATTTATCTTCATCGCGTACATTCAGCAACTGATTTGTATCTGTTCTGGTGAGTGCTTGTGAGGTGTGGAGTTCCAAACACTGTCTTCCTCCCAGCAACCCTGTGATAAAATTCAGCTGTGTCACAGCAGCTTTTCTCCTGTTTGCTGCCCCTTCTGATGACTTAGTCTCCCTTTTAAGCTCGCTTCCACCAAGTGGAGCAGGTTCTGCAGATGTGCCTATTTAGTACCGATTGAGCCCAGAGGCGCTTGTTAGCTTTCTTCCTATCAGGATGGGCGCATGCCTCATCACAGCTATATTAGACTCTTTCAAATAGCCACAAAGATATATCTGAAGCAAGAAAACAGCATTTGCAGTTACTGACATTTAAAGTTGCAGGTACTTAAAATTGATATATTATCTGGAAGGAAAAAAGTTCTCCGCCTGATTATTTTGCATTTAACGTTTAAAAAAAGAACAGTTTAAAAAAAGTTACGAATCCTGGAATGTGGAAATATGTGATAAGATTTCACTGAATGTCATTAGGAATGGAATGACAATACTGAAATTATTTATATCAAGGAACAGAAAATTAAGTGAGCTAGACCTTGGGTTCAAAGAGAAGAGGTGGTTTTAATGGAAATTAAAACAGATTCTTACCGGCCACTAATCAAGTGTTTACCTGTTTCCATTAAAATGACATTGAATTTAATCAGTTTGCTTTCTAATACATGCAGTTCCACCCAAATAAGAAGCATGCTTGCTATGAATATTTAAATTGGATTTTAAAGCCATGAAAGTTTCATTTAAATAAAAAGTGGGGTGGTTTCTTGGGGATTGGGAGTTGGAATTTTTATCTTCCATTTAATAGTTATAAACAAATTTTAAAATTGATTATCTCAAGAAAATGTTGTACTTAGCCCTTGAGATTAAAGATCTCTAATTATGAGACACATGGTATCTAACTATGCTATAACTATATTGTGACCCATCTGTGCCATGGCCAGAGCAGGTTGCAAAAAGGAGAGCAGGTTTTTCCAAAGTGGTAGCTAACATTGCACTTAGATTCACCAGCCAATACGGTGCGCCTGATTTCCCGCCACTGGTTATCAATAAGCCCTGAAAAATAAATACACAGCCTTCTTTATTGCATTTCACTCTCTGGACCCCAATCGGCCACCAGATCCAGTAAGGAGACAAGTTATTAAAACTCCATTCCATTTATCAAAAATGTCTTCCTGATCCCCAAATGGTCAGCCACATTACCAGACCTATATAAGTTTGGATCTTACACAAAAGATCACACTGTCAACCAATCCTTTAGTAACTAAAACTAAAGGTGTATTATAAAGGGAAAGAAACAAATGAAAATAGAGGGTTAAATGGTCAAAACAATCAGATACATACAAATGACTTGGAAGTCCATATATATCAGATCTCAGCAGCATTGTGGAGTTTTCAGGCTTGTACAGTGCCCCTGGTGTACATCCAGTGCCTGGCTGGGTCTCAGTCATTGTTTCACAGCTTCAGTTGTATGTGAGTTGATCCCAGAGGCAGGAAGTAGGAATGAAGACCAGATGGAGATGGTGCGGTTTCATATTATAGTCTCTGATCTGCCATGTGCCTTGTTTTTTTCCAACACAAGCTCATAGGTCATGGGCAGGGATAGGCACTTGCAGCTCCCCCACCCACTGGCACATCCCTACATGTCCTGATGACTCATAAATACCATCTTGGCATCTCTGTCTCTCTCAGCTCACTGTAAAAGCAATGGTCTCCAACAAGTCATTAGTTCAGACACTAATGTTCCTGGGGGGCGTAACCCAGTGGCACGGCACAAGTGTTTGGGTACAGGTATATCATACATATTTAGAACTTGTAATACAACATATAAATGTGCTTATCAGTCTTAGCAAATTATAACCTTTCCATCGGTACCTTGCATTGCATTTCATATTGTATACAATATTTATTATGGATCTATAATCTTGGTATCAGTAATATTGTGACTGATCATTCATATTCCACTCAGCATCATATATATATATATAAAATACATGAGGATTTGTTTCTTACATCTTAACATGACTAGCATTTTAATAATTCAGAAATCTATGGAAGTTCAGACTTTTTTCAGTGTAAAAAATGTGTAATACAATTTTTATAAGTAACTCATAGGATGGAGGAACAAACTATATTAAATAATTTATCTTTTCATATAACTTGTGTGTCTTTAAATATAAAAACAAAACAGTACTATAACTCTTTGGTTCAAAATTCAGGTTAGACTCTGGATTTGCTATAGAGATTTGTAGTCTTAACATAAAGAAAGATCAAATTCAACTTTTTTTCCTGGATGTCTTAAATTAACCTAAACTATTAATTTAATAATAATAAATAAGGGATCCAGTTCTGCCCCTACATGATACGAATTCAGTGGGAGTTATTTGTGTCTCCTGGGAAAGAATAGAGCTCTTTCCTATATTGCCTTTTATCCTCCTAGATCCTAAAGTGATTTACACATTTTGCACAGAATCATTGCATTGAAAGGCAGTTTGCTATGGGATACGTGATAGCTAGTTAGTGGTACACAGCAGTATTTCCCAGCAGTTGAGACAGGAAATAGAGAATACTATATTCAGCTGAAAGAGGGAGAGGGGATTTTAGAAAGGCACTGGAATTTGAATGGGACACCCTAATATTTAAGACCTGAGCTACAATGCAAGCAAAAGTTGGTGGCAGTCAATGGGAGATATGCAAATTACATAGAGTAGCTTGCGTATCACGTCAACTTCCTAATTAATGCGGCATCCCCACTACACTGTGTCAATGGGAAATGCCCTCCCATCAATGGAGCGTTAATCTTTTTGTGGAGGTGGGTTTATTGAATTGACTTCCGGATCTATTGAATGGTTCTCCTCAGCTGCTTAATCGATCCTGCACTGCTAACAATGCCGTCGGCAGTGTAAACACACCCTAAATTGACCGTTTTATGCTTGTGATTCCTTTCAAGAGTTACACTCTTTCAACACAATCTTTATCTGGGTTTTATTTGAATTTTGTGGGTGTTGTCTAATCTATGATCAAGGAGGGACCAGAAGAGGCTCACATGGAGCAGCCATTTAAGTCAATAGATATTGAGGCTGTTTAGTACCTCTTAGGAGTTGCTTCAGAGCCTCCAGAATTGAGTCTTACAGTGTATCTACATTGCACAATACCTTGTATTACAATGCAGTCTGTGCAAGAAAATGCTCAACAATGGCCATTGTGGGAAATATATCTCCTTGCTTGTAACAAAAGAAGCAACTGTCAGTCTGTCAAATTCTATATGCCACACCATAGCCATGGATGAATCCTTCAGACTTGGCCCCCTGTCTCACCCCTTTCTTCTTGTCAGTGAAAGCTCTTAGTGTTATGTGTTGGGTTGTGTATTTGCTGTAAGCTGGTTCAATGCCGGACTCTCCTATTCCTAAATAAGATAGAAGTAGTGAATTCACTAGTGTGTTTTGTTTTTCCTGCAGAGGTCATCTTTCCAAGCCATAACCATATGCAAATAAATCAAATGCAGCCTTTCTTCCCTACATTCCACTCTTCTTTCCTTAGTGGTAAAAAATTTTACTCAGTCCTCTTTCTTTAAATTTCTAATTAACCGAGGCAAGGCAATTCTTCCTTCTCCAAGCACTTACTTCATAACTGGGTGATATTTTCCTCCTTTTGACTAAAATTCATAGATCTTTTTTTCATATACATGCGATTCATGCCACCAACTCCTAAAAATGCAGCCCTCCTGTGGAGTTGCTTAATTGTATACGGTGATAGGAATTTAGGAACAGATGTGTGAAGAATAGTACTCTATGCTTCCAGCTCTCTCAAACAAAGAGGATTTGAGGATGGCATGTTAGTGTTTTGTGTTACTATACTGTTGAATAGATAGGTAAGTGGTTCTATGTATGGACTATAACACAGTGAGGTACTGTTGAAAACATGTTCATGCGTACTTTTGTTTTTTGTGAAAAACTCATACACCCCCTGCATGCCCAAACAAAGTTACCTGGGTATTTTAATAACTTTAAACCTTAATGCTTTTATTATAAGATAAGAACGAGGGTTCAAGAAACTAGTACAACCAAGCCATAAGGGAAATTTTCCATGAGTTGTCTTTGAAAAATTCAATCACTTCCAAATGTGTCTTTACCTGCTATGTCTTGAAATAATCAGACACTATGTACATGAGTATTACTTTGCAAAGTTTTAAATGTATGGTCTCTCAGTTTCAATCACATCTTGCATACAGCTTGATAAATAATTCCATTCCTGCTATAAACCTTTTTTTAATCATTCAGAGACAGCTGTGCTCCAGTAGTTTATTGATATTTCCACAATTAGAAATTCAGGCTTTTCTTTCCTATTGATTTTTTTGCTTCTCATGAAGACAGCATTTGATATGAAATATCAGTTGATTTTATTGGATCATTTTAAAGGTAACACTTTCAATTAAGTTTTGAACTGGATGTTTAATTCAGATATAGAAACCAAATACCTCCATGTGGAGAAATATCACACTTGCAGAGTATAAATGATTGAGTGTTAACTGTTGCAGATGTTAATACTGAAATACGGATTGGTATGCATATATAGAATCTAAATCCTTTCTGCACCACCAGACATCACTTAGGGTACAAACGAGGCTCTGCCATCCCATCTATCAAGCTGTTTGCTGGAATGTCTCCCCTGTTGTGTTCCTATAGTTTAGCTTTTTTATGAGGATGAGCTGGTGTATGGCTCAGCTCCCGCACCCTGAAGGGCCAGTGGAGTGCTTTTTTGTCTGATCTCTGCTCTTTGAGCTGTCTGACTTGAATGGCCCTACCCACACTTAAAGCTCCCATGGGCATAACTCTGAGGATCATTGAGCTCACAGCTTTCCCAACAAGTCAAGGTGCTGGGAAGGATAAATAAAATCCTCCGTTAATGAGTGTGAGCACTGCACTGCTTTTGACACAATGCAAACCCAATGGAATGCAATTCAGATTGCCTGTGCTTTGCCTTTATCCTTATCTTAGGCAGCAAAGCCTTCGGTCCAGATTGTATTTACAGGACCAGGTCTCTCAGATGCACTAGAGCAGCATGCGGCACACTGGAGGCCCACTCTACAGCCATATGAAGTGTGAATCAGGCTTTTGGGAGAGGAAAGCAGCTGAGATCGCTCTGTGCCACCTTCCTCTTCTCTCCTTTCCTCCTTCCCCCTCCATCATGGCATCTTCCAGAGTCTGAATTGGCTCCCAGCACATGTTAGAACATACTTGGGCTGCTCTAACTTGAAGTGGTGGATAAGTTTAGTGTTAGGGTTAGGGTCGGGAGTACTGGAGTGCATTGTACTCCCACCCCTACCCCATTTGGCCCCTTGTCCAGCAACTTGCCATATGTTGGGCCATTATGGCCTACTCCAGTTCACTATACCTTTATTAGATGTGATACGTACTTAAAAGGGGTTGGGGATCTGGTCTAGGAACTTTCTCCTCCATTGTCCCTAGGCCCACTCTTTCTAGAGATTTCTCCTTCCCTTTCCTTTAGCTCTTTTCTACCCAACTATGATGCTCGGTCTTTTGTATCCAGGGTTATAGGTACTGGAACTCGCCAGGTCTGTTGGTGGGATGGAACAGCGAAGTAGTTCAGCTCTTCGGCACAGGGTCCTAACATCTGCACTGGACATGTCATGTTAGACGTGGAGAGTCAGGGGCCAGCCAGAAAGCAGGGACTGGCTACGTCCCTACTGCATGAGCCTACCAGCTGCTCTTTGCTAGCTCCATGCTGGGCCAGCCCCCCAGCCGGCTCCACTCAAGTTTTAATTGAGGGTGGAGTGGCAGGGGGCTGGCCTACCCTGGTGCGCTGCCAGCACCCTATTATAAGATACTTAGCTTTCTTCATAATGAGCATCAAGCCACAAGATAGGCAGGAAGTTGGGCTTATTTGATCAACTTGGGCAGAATCATCCCCTCCAGCAGGTGAAAAAGCAAAGAGGTGAGGCCAAAAAGCCTTCTTGTCCAGGTATGGACAACTAAAGTGACCTCCCCCACCCCACTGACTGCTCCAGCAGATGGAGCTTATGCTGAGTGTCCCTTCTTCCCAAGTCCGAAGGGTTCAACAGTTGCAGTTGTTATTGTTGTTTGTTTTTTAAAGAAGCTGCTATACATGCCATAACTTGCACTTTTTAAAAGAGAAATATTTTTCTCTCTCATATGTTCCATGTTCTTTCTTTGTGCATGTCTCCAGGCCTCCAACTCTATTTCTCATCTTGATAAAAACTAGAACTTTGCAGCTCCAGTGCATTGCCCTTTTCTTTTGAGGATCTAAATGTCCTTTAGAAATATTTATTCAGCCCAGGGTGTGCCTGCAAGGTAGGCAATCAGTATGCCTGTTTGGAAGATGCAGAGAGGGCCTGTGCGTGAAATAAGGCCAGAATGTTACCCAGAATGCTTAAATGACTTTTTCTCTTTACCACTTTCTGTTTTCCGTTTGTTATTTTTTTTCTTATTCTGCCTTCTCATTTTTTCCACTCTGACCTGCTTAAAGGCTATGTTACCATCATCATTTAATTCTTGAAGAATGAAAAAAATTTTTGTTGCTTTATGGTAATTTAATGCATAACAAACACGGAGTCTTATGGCACTTTTAGTCTTTAAAAGTGCCACAAAACTCCTTAGTGGATTTTTTTGGTTTGGTTTTTGTTTTTGCTGAACTAGACTAACAGAGCTACCCCTTTAGAACTTGTCTTTATGCATAACATTTGACATTTTTACAGCAATAAAAAAGTTGGGGAGTAGAGCAAGTAAATGAAAGATTTGGGCATAAGACCTACAAACCCTGAATCTGTCCATAGCTCTTCTAACCAGTGGATTATGCAAAAACCTGCTGTGAGTGGTCAACTGTGCTTTAGTAGCATTGTTACCCACTTTCTTCAGATCTCAATAGCTGCACATAGCACAATATCATGGAGAATTCGGTCCACCGCCTCAGGCAGTCACAAAGCATTTAACTTGGTAGCTAGAGAATGTGTAGATTCTTTGAAACAGCCTCTGTGCTGATGGATTGCTGATCACCCTCATGGTTTTCCTCACTCATTCGCCTTTTTTTCTTTTATACTCTCAGAGGGTTTGTCTACACTGCAAACATTTTGCTGGGATCTTGTAATGGTATAGCTATGCTGGTAGAATCAGAACATAAACCGACAGAATAAGTCCTACCAACAGTGGTAAACCACTGCTCTGAAGGACCTGAGCCATGTCAACAGAGGTACTCTTCTGTTGGCCATGTTGTATTTACATCAGGGGTTTTGCCAGTATGGTTTTGTTAGGTAGTTGGGTGATGTTTTTTTTCTCCCCACCCTCCTAACTGTCATAGCTATGCTGGTAAACTCTGTAGTGTAGACTAAGCCACAGTCAATCGGCCAACCTAATAGAAAAAAGGAAGTCAGATATCTTGTTCTGTTTTCTCCCAAACTGGCCTCCAGACCAGGGGTTCTCAAACTGGAGGGTTATCACCCCTCACAAGGTTGTGAGGCTAGTAAGGTATGACATGGGGGGGGGTCATCACTTTCGTAGGGGGGTTGTCACAGCCTGAAATATTTTCAAAGGGAGGTGCCAGGGGAAAAAAGTTTGAGAACCCCTGCTCTAGAATGTCATGAAAGAACTATGCAGTATAATTGTAGCTGCGTGGGTCCCAGGATGTTAGAGACATGGTGGGTGAAATAACATTTTTGTTATTGGACCAACTTCTTTGGTGAGAATGGGAAGCTTACGAGAATCAACTTCGCAAAGATTTTGATTTTGGTTTGATTCTTTAATAGACATACATAAGAAGTCACCAAGCAAGAAGAAAAATATTTCATTTTTTTTCTGATGACTTCTAGAGGGAAAAAATAACTTAAAGTTCTGTCTGTGAGGATGGGGGTATCCCATCACTTCTTTTTCTTTTTTCAGACGCTTTTTGAATGAAGAAGGAGGTCAGAGACAGATTTTCAACAGTTCTTATCAACCAGTGGCTCCCACGGTGTCACTACTGGACAGATTTCACAAGAATTCAGCATCTTGTGCGCTGGGTTGTGAGGCATTTTTTTTTTTTTTTTGGTACCTAAATGGAAACTTAAGCACTTTTGAAAATCTGACCCTGACTGGGAGTGCTGAAAATCTGACCATTAGTGCACAAATTCTTTACATTTCTCCTGGTTTCCTCTGTTACCTAGGTAGTTGACTTTCTTTGTTTTGATTGTTTTTCCCCACCAAAATCATTTTAGGATAATGCCCAGGTAGCCAGTTAAGCTGGCTTTACAGATGCTTTGCCCTGCACATGCCATAAACAAGTCAGAATCTATCTCCATGTGCAAAAAATAAAATAAAATAAACCACCTAGAATTACGGAACTTATAAAGGTGCCTAATATCTAACAGTTATACAACCACATATTTATATAGGGTCTTTTTCCCACTTAAGAAACTTGGGGTATTACACCAAACTGGTGTGTGTCTGGATCAGCCAAAAAGAATACTCATCACACTAAATGAGAGCATTTCCACTGGCAATACTGTGAGAAATTGACTCATCTTAGATTGGGAATGATCTCGAGTATGGACTGTTTGTGTTTATACCACCACATTTCTATAGGGCATACTAGTCCTTACGTGGATTCTATTGGTGCTCCTGGAATAGAAATTAGAAATAATAACTGGATCTAGGTATTTTGAACCGGATGCTTAATCCACTAAACTATCTCTTTAGTGTGGACTGTGTTTAAGTTAAGGAGAAAGTGTTGTGTTGATAATTCTTTTATTTAATTTTGTAATTTAAAGGGAAAAACTTATGTAGGAAAGAGTAAAAAAAAAAAAAAAAGAAAATAGCCTTTGTGAGTCTGAGACATACCAAAATTTAAAAAGGGGAAAAGATTATTACACATATTATTTTAAGTCTCTCTTCTCTCCCTATAAAATTAATCTTCCTAAGCAATTCTTATAAAGTTCTCTCCCACTCAAATAGCATGTATCATATATATTTCTACTGACCAAGCTTAACTACAGTTGTGAGCTGCAAAAATAACAACACAATCATAATGTGTCATCTAGTGGTGAAAGTGTGAATTGCCGCAGTCCCAATTATTTTAAATGATTAATTCTTCTTAGAGTGATATAGCTCAAGCAGCAGCCATAGCACTAGCCGAGAGTTTTGCTGAGGAAGTAATAAAGTGGAGGTTGGTCCTGTTTTGAGCAGGGGGTTAGACTCACTAGATGACCTCCTGAGGTCCCTTCTGTTCCTAGTCTTCTAAGATTTCCTGCCCCAGAAGAAATGACAGTCTAAGCACTCATGATGATTTAGGGCATCAGTATACCTGCAGGGTAGTTGTGGGTGGACATTATTGCAAGCTGGTGTGTTTGGAGGAGATCTGAGAAGTAGTTGATAGAAATATTTGGTGCTTTTGTTGATGTTTCGTGTATTAAAAGCAGAACGTCTTGTATTAAAGGCTCTGAAATGGGACTTGGTTCAATCCTCAGCTTTCCCACAGATTTCCTGTGTGAGCCTGAGCAAGACACTTGCTGCCTATTGAAGCCAACGAAAAGACTCTTGTTAATAACTGATGCAAAGAGCAGAGCAAAGGAACCATATGCAGGATACACACAAGAAGTCTTCAGCCTTACAAAACCCAGGAACTATACATATTCTTGAGAGTTATCTACTGGCACCTTATTATATTAACTACAGTATTTGAAGATATACAGACATCTCTTGGACTAACTCCCATGAAATCAAACACTTACTCTCTCTGGCATTACTCCCCTTTCTATAAAATGGGAATAACATTTCCTTTTTCCCTCTCTGTGCCCATGTTGTCTATTTAGATAATAAACTCTTTGATCAGGGACAGTCTCCTACTGGTCTGAATAGCACCTGGCACAATGGACCCCAGATCCCAGGGCGAGTTTCTAGGGACTGCTGTAATACTCATCCATGATTATTATTTTTATTTATTTATTTGTAAGACTGATGAGCAAGGAGTGATCCCTTGGTGGAGTAGAGGAAACAGGAAGAGAGGTAGGGGAGATAAGAGTTGAGATGTAGGAGAAAAACATCTCATATGGGGCAGAATTTTTTTTCTGCCCTGATGGATGTGATATCATTCTGTTACTCGGGGTTCTGGCAATCCAACGCTCTTGGTAACTTTACTCTGTGCAAAGTGGTTTCAAGAAATAAATCAAATGGAGACATGCCCGATCAGCCGATAAATGGATTTGTAGAAACATAACTCAAGAGTGCTCTTACTTTTAAACTGTGTTTTATTTAGATTCAAGCACTTGTACGCCATCCCAGTGGGTTACTAAAACACTCCCATACTTCAATAATTACCCAAGTTTGATGTGACTTTCGACTGGAAACAGCAGCAACTTTTCAACTGGCCTGTTTTTCCATCTGTCAGTGGAGGATTCTGAAGCTGTGTCCAGGAGGATAACCCAAAGAGTCCAAACATCTCCTACCCTCCCTCCCCACCACCATCCTTGTCAGTAGACAATAACGCATCCAAAAAAAAAACCCAAAACAAAAAAACAAACAAATAAAACCCAGCTCATTGAGCTGATAATATTCTGGCGACTGTTGGTCTAGCTTTTGAAACCAAATAGCTAGATATGTTCCTACAGAATGTACATATCTGGAGGCCTGAACAAACATCTCCCAGAGGGCATGCATAAATAAGCTTATTGGTCTTTTCCTGAAACAGAGATTTCAGCAAGTTCACTAGAGCATCAGGGAGGGGTCCAGGGTCAGGCAAAGGTTGAGCAAAAGGCTCCCCCTCCCCTCCTGGCTTAATCATGCTAAGGCTGCTCAGACCTGCAGAAAGGCCTACTGATTTTGGCTGCTGTTAGCAACAAGTATGACGATCAATATTATGCTATCAATATGTAACTATATTTTAAAGTTTCAAAGGTGTAGCCCAGTTAGTCTAGGTCAGCAAAACCAAACAAGGGAGTCCTGTGGCATTTTTAAAGGCTAACAATTTTTTTTTTTGCTGAGCTTTCGTGGGTAGAATCCCACTTCGTCAGACACTTGAAATGGAAAACTTGCCGTATGGAAGGGAATAAATAAATGCACTGTAGGGTAAATCACAAGATCAGTTCAAATTATTTCAGCAAACCAAACAAGTTGTTTTGATTCAAACAGTGTGGACCAACAGATAAGAAACAGATGTTAAAAGAAGGAAAATTCACCTTTTGCAATGAGAAAATGCATATGAATTCTTATTGAATATTCATATTGAATATTTTTTCAACACATGCTACCACCCTTGTTGCCTGGTAAATTATTGTGTTACCTTTGTGCCTTCAAGTGGCATCACAGAATTCAACCAGAGTAATTTGCAAAGAGCAACTAAAATGATTAGGGGTTTGGAGAGTGCCTCGTATGAGGAACGATTGAAAAGGCTGGGCCTCTTCAGCTTGGAAAAGAGGAGACTGAGGGGGGACATGATAGAAGTATATAAAATTATGACTGATGTGGAAAAAGTGGACAAGGAAAAGTTGTTTAAATACTCCCATAATACAAGAACCAGGGGTCACCAAATGAAACTGATAGGTAGCAGGTTCAAAACAAATAAAAGGAAGTTCTTCTTCACACAACGCACAGTCAACTTGTGGAACTCCTTACCTGAGGAGGTTGTGAAGGCTGGGACTATAACAATATTTAAAAGGGAACTGGATAAGTTCATGGTGGCTAAGTCCATAAATGGCTATTAGCCAGAAAGGGGTTAAGAATGGTGTCCCTAGCCTCTGTTTATCAGAGGATGGAGACGGATGGCAGGAGAGTGATCACTTGATCATTGCCTGTTAGGTTCACTCCCTCTGGGGCACCTGGGCACTGGCCACTGTCGGTAGACAGATACTGGGCTAGATGGACCTCTGGTCTGACCCAGTACGGCCTTTCTTATGTTCTTATGTTCTTATGTAGGAAGATAGAGTCCCTGGATGAATAGTTTCAGAACACTCTCAGATCTGTCACAAACTGCAAATAAAAGATGAAGAATCTGGGATTTCTTTCTGGAATGGATTAGTCAAATCCAGGGAGTGGAGTAAAATGTGCTAACAGCAGGAAATCCACCTCCCTCCCCTTTCCGAACCCTTTAAAATGAACATTGGGTGTATTCAGCTATCCCATTGTAAATACCTGTTTCCCACCATTTATGGCTTATTGCAAACACTTTGCTAGAAGTTTATATGTGGCACACAAGTTCTATAACCAGGAATTAACATTGTGATTTTATATGGTGGGGATGAGGTTATTTATTATTATAAGCCATAATTTATGGATAAGAAAGAGTTAGTAGTGCAAATTTGGAGATACTTGATCTAGGTGTCCCTGAGATACTAAATTTCATTTAGTGTAGCTAAAAAAGAAAGAAAAATCTATCAATAAAATTTTAGCTATGAGAAACAAAGATTTATTTGGGGAAACTGGTCAGATTTTTAATCTCACTATTGATGATAACAGAGCAATGTGGCTGAGTTGAATTCAGAGCCTCTCTTAACTCAGCCAATAAAACAATACAGGTATTGAGCTCATGTCATATCAACAAACATATCAAACAAACCTATCATTATAAAATCTCTGAAGTATCCAGAGTTGGCTAATCCCAGCTAAAGAATTTTCCCAACATCAATCAAACGTATAATTTGAATAGTTAAATATCTTAATACTGAAAGCCAATTATCATCAAATGTTTGGACCACAAACTTAGAACTAGTTATAAAGTTTCCTCATTAGAATTCAGTTCCTACAGGGCATCTAACTCTTTCATCGCTCATCCCCCAGAGATGTGTATAGTACAGGCTTCAATAGAACATTTGGCGACTCTTATTGACCAGGACTTTTTAAACATTGAACCCACTCTAATGGAAAACTTTGAGACAGTAACTTTTCTATTTTGGTACTGAGCTATAAATCAAAGAGTTTACGTTCTGGAATCTTCATCTCACTAGAGAAAAGTTATTGTAAAGTCTATCAAGATGAAACCGACGTAAAATGCACAATTGTAAATACGGTCTATATGCTGATACAAGCTATTCTTCTTTCCATAGACCCTGATCTCAAGTATCAGGTAAAGGCTTGAGAGTTGAAGCCCAGTCCTTGGGACATTGTACTGCAGGCATTCGGTCCTCTCCATTTCCATTCTGGATGGTGTGCGGGACTGCTTTTTGGAAGCTCTTAGCCTAGTGCAGGCAATATTCAATCAATAAATCTCATTTAGTGTTGTTCCCTCCTTCCTCAGATAGCACATAGCAGATACAAAGCTAAGGTTCTTAGATCACCATTTGGTTCCCTGACAGGTCACACATGCATCCATCAGCCATTGGAACCAAACAAAACAATAGATTACAAAAGATAATTAAGGGACACATTCAGTGGACACAGTGGAATTCCAAACAAGGTCTTAGTAAGTACAGAAAAATTAATTGTCTAAGGGTGTGGGCACAAGCTGACTAGAGTTTTTATTGACTCTGCTTCCCTTGGTCTTGATTAAATCCATAAGCAAAAAAAAAAAAAAATCATACTGAAACAGGGAACTGTGTCATCAAATATCCCAGCCCAATGGGATATCCCAGCCCAGAACTACTTGTTCTGCTGGAGTGTAGGGAAAACGAAGGCACTTTAGGTAAAGGAATCTTTAACTCTGATCGTTGCTTTTTAAAAAAATTATTATTATTTGGTGACATTTTATTGTAACATGAACATCAAACTTAATGTAGCTTTTATTGTGCAGGAACTTCCTTTCCTAATTCTTTGCCTCCTGAACATCAGCAAATTGGTTGGCTTCATGGGACCAGTGTTTTAATAGCAAGTAGTATTTATTACCCAGGATGCTGGAGTTTATGGACTAAAATGCATTCCAATGTCATTAAACTCTAGGGCTATGTCTACACTGGCAAGTTAGTTCGAATTAAGGAAGCTTAATTTGAACTAACTTAAGCCTTGGCCACACTAGGCTTTCATTAGTTCAAATTAAGGGCTTCCTTAATTCAAACTAATAAATTCAATTATACCTTTCGAACTAACCCTTAATTCGAACTAGTTAGTTCGAATTAAGTCAACGTGGCCATGTTAGTTGGAACTAATTGCTTAGTTCGAACTAACCGGCACATTGAGCTTAATGCAACTGACTAATTTGAACTAAGCAAGTTCCATGCACTAAAATTCCAGTGGGGCCATGCTAGTTCGAATTAAGTTAATTCGAACTAACTAAAATTAGTTTGAATTAGTTAGTTCGAATTAGTTAATTAGTAAGTATAGACATAGCCTACGGTAGTGAGCAAATACATGCTGAGCACAAGTGTCGCCCCAAGGCGGCTGAATAGTTTCATTTTTGAGCTTAGCAAACATTTTGTAATAAATTGTGAAATAATTTGGTTTCTTTACAGCAAAACTCAGCCTATATTTTTTTTAATGAGCTTGAGAATGGGCTTTGGGGTTAGACTGAAGCCCCAAATTACATTTTAGATGCAAACTTTGTGGAAAAAGAGTAAATAGCCCAGTTTCAATCCCACAGATAGGCAAAACGTATTGGTCTCCTCTAAAAATATAGTTTATCATACAATCTGAGTCTGCCAACTCACCTATGCCCAGTGCATCAATTGACAGCACCCAATTTTTGCTTTTATTTATTTGTTTTGTGGTGGTGCCTACCATCCCCAATCAAAGTCAATACTGAGAGCTCCCTTGTGCGGGGTCTTGTGAGTGTCTTATCTTCTAGTTATTCCATGTCATCAACTTCTGTCGCTCTTAAAAGGAACTGTTTCCTCCTTTCCATTCAGATTTCTAGCTTCTATAAAATCTGTCATTGTCAAAAATGGCAGAATAGTCGGGATATCTATTTCCTAAACCATGTTTCTGGAAGTAAGTAGGAGTCTTGCAGTTGACTTCAGTGGGAGCAGGAGCAAGCCCCATCCTCTATATCACTTATCCCAGAACTTGTATAACCCAGGATGTTTCCTCTGTAAGGCAACCTGCTACTGTTTGACCCTAAAGAGCTTCAGCAAGCATCTTTCTTCTTAATTTGACTCTGCTTCTTTCTGTCATCCAGTTCTCAGAATGCACTTTTGTCCAATAACAATAAAATCAATCTGTCTTGTGTTTGTACTCCTCTCACTGATGTAGCGTTGGACACTTACATTCAATGACACAGCAATTTCCCCCGTGTATGATCGCATGCACACAACGTTCATGCAGTGTTTATGTTGTGATGTGTGTTTAGAATTATGGGCAGCAGAAAGAGGCCTCCTCATTGCTGTAGTCAGAATTCACACTCATTTCTGCCTGCCTCGGCAATTCTGAAAATAAGCTGATCTTCCTTTCTGTTGGGGGGTATGTGTCAGGAAAGAGAGCTGGGGCCCTTGTTTAGGATATGATAGGCACCAAATTGCTAGCTCCTGGAGTATATTTCAGTGTAGATACTATTGTAGGCATGCATAAGCCTCATGCAAGTGAAATCAGATTCTTTTGAATAGCAGTTTCCATTGGGGTCACATAACAAGGGCAATCTTTCATGCTCTTCATTTAGACATTTGTCTAGAGCCACATTTTCTGCTGAAGTTAACCAGCCTCTTCTGACTGGTTCAGTCTCTGTTCTAGAATGAAGCAGTGAGAGAATTTTTGGCTTCATTGTTACATGGCATGATCTAATGGAGTAGAATCTCAGCAGTTACGCTGGGCATTTGAAATATTACCAGCTGAGACCGTGCGCGTCCCATCCTTCCTCCTCATGCCGAAAAAGAGCTGACGGATTGGCACAATGAACCAATTCACAAAGCATTTCTGGTTCACCTTTTCAGCTCTTTCTGTGGAATTCCCATTGCATTCTAATGAGGTTTATTCAGGTGAGCTTACAATGTTCTATTATGAAAATAAAAACTCTCCCCTTTACGGTAATCACATTATCATTTATGGTTTTCTTTCCAATGAGGCCAAAGTTTTCAAAACCCTTTTGTAGCTCCTGTTAGAGCTTTTGCTGAACTTCAGAAGACCATCCTACCTGCTCTGGAAACTGACCTTGGACCACAACAAACAGCTGTTGATTTCTTTCCAAATCATCCAGGTACATTGCCAGGCAGTTTGCACTGAATTCAGCTTTCAGGTACATTGAAATAGGCCCCAGGTTTATCTAGAAGTATGTGTATAATGATCTGGGGTGGGGTTGTTTGAATGCAAATTCTACAATCCCAACAGCTCATGTTTGGAGCTGTTATTTACATTTCTATCAACACTGAAAATTCACTTTCCTTCATGTCCACAGAGCCAGAATATTAGCCCTACCTTCCCCACCTGCAGCTACTGAGGCAGGGAGCATATTAGGAGTGGGGAAAATGGAGTGGTCAGTGCAAACTGGTTTGTAGCCCGGGTGCTGGAGTACAAACTGGGTGCTGGTCCTTGGCTCTTCTGTTCTCCTTGATAGTTGTGGAAGGAAGGGAGAGGAGCCATCCTTTACTGGGAGCTGCCCCAAGGGTGAGCTCGAGCCAGCTGTGCTCCTGTTCCTCTCTCCCTGGGGCTGCCTGCTCCTTACAACAGGCCAAGAAAGCTCCTGTCCTGTCTCCTATGATGCAGCAGGGGAGCTGGACAGCAGCTCTTGAGGGCACTCTTAGCTCACGCTGGCCTGCTCTTGGGCTGCAGGGAAGCTGAGTGGGGAGCCCTAGCTGTAATGGCTGCACGTATTGAAAGGAATTAATCTACAACTCTCAGGGCACTGTTCAGGGAACAAACTCCATTCAAAATCAGATGTACATTTGGTGTCTTGAGTGACACGATTTAGATCCTTAAGGGTCAAGACTCTCCTCTGGGCCACAAATTGGACATGCCTAATCTATGCCATGTTATGCTTCTTTCCAATGGGGCTTTGCTGTAGACTTTGCGAGCATTGATGGCACCCAGCACGACCCAAGCATTGTTCAGCATGTAGAGCGGCACTCTTTGTTCAAGAGATCAATCAACTGGAATAAAGGTTCATGAATTTTGACTTAATTTATCATGAAACGGTTAAGTTATTTTCTTCTCATAAGCTTTCAGCACGACCGGCTCACAGTTTTTCTGGGACTGACAATCTATAAGAAAAAGCAAGGCAGCTGTCATCAAGTTGATGGGCAAAGGTGACAGGTAAAGCCTCGCTAGCGTTAGCATCTGCTTCCTTTTGTGGAAAAGGAAAACAGAAAGAAGGTATTGAGAGGAGCTTGGATGTTTTGAAAATTCAATGGTTCTGAGCCATTTTACAAGTGATCAATATTCTAAGACACAGCTGAAAACAAATCAATACTGGTGTTCATCCAAAGAACTGACAATAATGCTGGTGCCATAAGGATAGTCTGTAAAGGCTTATTTAATGGGTGGGAGAGTGGGAGGGGAAAAGTCATCAGGAAGGGCGGACTATGAAGACCCAACATTTTTGGCACCTTGATTTTGGTTCATATGATGCATAGTGGACAAGTATAAGTCACACTTATCTGTATCTATGAATAGTGTGTGGTGTGAATAATGCCCTATAATCTCTCTCATACCAAGATCCTCTGAACACGGGAGCAGAGAGGTCTGTCAAACCCATTCCACAGGCACTGACCTCAAAAAGGAATAGAAGCTCCTAGGAGCTGTTCTAATTTATTCAGATTGGCAACAGTTCACAAAGAACCTTACACCAGCTGAGATTTGCCATAGCCTAGCAGCATTCTGGCTCCATCCCATCCTGACCATATCACCTGTTCCACGGGTCTGGCTGGCATAGTGGCCAGGTAGACGGGCTTAACCCCAGTGGCATTTCTGCCACTCGGAAGGAAATTCCCAGCTAGCCAGATCTGGCTGCTTTCTCCATACTTTGTGCCCCTTGACCAAAACAGAGGTGCTGGAATGCCATAGGGAATTGAGTCCAACATCTCTATGTTCTCTGGGCAATCAAGCCAAGGCTATGTATCTAAAGCTTTGTCTACACAAAAAAATCTTCTAATATTTTCCCAATATTTCCAGCAGCAGCACACCTGTTCTGAGCATACTTTACTGACATGCTGTTAAAAATATCGGTCGCCCTGGTGCTTGCCTTTCCTAGGACTTCTAATATTATTAACAATTATATGGGTAGTAGCAACACTGGAAACTTTCCCTAGCATAGACAAGGCCCTGAATGTAAACCTTGTGTACTAGAAGTGTTAAGTGGGTTTTTATTTTAAGGTTCGGGGCGGGAGGTTTCTCACATTCAAATGACTCGTATTTTCAACACTATTACTTGTGACAGCCAAAGATATGTTCTGTTTAATGCAAGTGATTACATATGTTTCCCTCAAAGAATCAAAAAATAGTATGCAGTAAAATTGTATGGTAAAAAAAAAGAACTTCTGCTTGCTATGATAATACAAATACTCTGGGTAAACAGCCTTTTTTACTGTATTATTTATTATGGCTATTTATTGTACAGTGGTAAATGATCTTTTATGCAATGAACCCAAACCAAATGGGAAGGAGCAAATATTCCCCACAACGTTACATTCTACATAATCTCTCTGGACTGCATGTGTGTTTCATGGAACATACTCTGTTTTTAAAAGTCAGAACATTACATATTTTTAAATGTGCAGGAATGAAGTTTTAACATATTTCTTTGGCTGTTGTTCAGTGAAAAATATTCTATAGCAAGAACTGAAAACTCAAAAAAAATTGATATTAAATAGCACCCCCAAAAAAAGTGATGGAGAGAAAGACACCAATTCCAAGAATGGAGAAAGAAGAACATTTTTCCTCCATCCTTCAGAGAAATTAAAATAGTCTTTCTCCATTCTTTGTGTCCTCTCCCATTTTATCACTGTCCTTTTTTTCATCCAAAGTTTAAGGAATGTCATTAGTTTAGCCAAGGGACGGGAATACAATCAGAGCATTGCCAACTCTTACAATTTTATTACAAGTCTCATAAAACTTGGTGTTCTTCTTAAAACCCCATCTCTTGGAGTCATGTGTCTCTCTTTCAATTTTTTTTTAAGAAAGTTATTAGCCTCTGTAGGTTCAAAGAAAAGTATGAGCACAGGCTCTCAATTAATCCCAAAGAATCAGAAACCTAACTATATACGTTCATTTTGTTTTGATTTTTAATTTCATGGGTTTTTAAAGACAGTTTCATGACTTTTATGTACTGGGGTTGTCAGTCAAAGAATCATAGAGTCACAAAACTAGAAGGGATCTTGTACTCAAGGCAGGATTAATATTATCTAGACTATCCCTGACAGGTGATTCTCTAACAACCTGCTCTTAAAAACCTCCAGTGATAGAGATTCCAGAACCTCCCTAGGCTTCCAGTGTTTGACTACCCTGGCAGTTAGGATGTTTTTCCAAATGTTCAACCTAAACCGACTCTGCTGCAATTTAAGCTCATTGTCCTATCCTCAGAACAATTTTTCTCACTCCTCCTTGTAACAATCTTTTATATACCTAAAAACTGTTATCAAGTCCCTGCTTACTCTCCTATTCACTAAATAAGCCCAATTTTTTCAATCTTTCCTCATGGGTCATGTGTTCTATACCTTTAATCCTTTTTGTTGCTCCCCTTTGGACTTTCTCCAATTTGTCCACATCTTTCTGAATGTGGAAGATTCTGGGCACATTACTCCAATGCAATGCTGCAGCGAAAGCCCTTTTATTCTCATGACATAAATGTAAACTAAGTCAGGCACCAACTCATTTGCAGGAATAGTCATCCTATAAAGGCAGATCTATAAATATTGTCTTCAATAAGAAGAAAGTGCTCTCTGACCAAACAGCTTGGCATCTCTGGTTAGAACTCATTGTGTATGTCAATGATCATCTTTTCTTTATGTGAAATAGTGATCCCAAACCGGCCTGCCTTAGCTGAGATCGTAGTTGTTGGCTCTGTGTCCATCATTCTTGCTCTCCTGAGTGGAATTGTCCTTTGGGTTTTCATAATGTAAGTATTTAAGTAAGATCCTGTCCATGCTTCTCAGGACTATTAACCTGCACTCAGATCAAACAGGCAGACCCTTATGTTGGTACAGAACCCTACTGACCCCACAGAGGCTCAGTGTACAGATGCAGGAGTCGGTTTGTGTGGATCTGATTTCAGGATCGGCTCGTGGGCATTCCATATGTCAGGGGGAGCAACATTTTTGGCCTAAGGGCCACATGTCATATATGGCCACTCACGCTAGGCCACAAGTGGGGGGTGGAGAGTGGAGGGGCGGGGTGGGGCTTGGAAGGGGTAGTGGCCAGCCCCCTTCCCTGGATAAATGGGTGGACCTGGACTCCACTCCCCGTTCCTCGCAGCTTCAGCGGTGGCTGGATCTGGGAGGGAGGCAGAGTGGCGGCACGCTCTGGCTCTGGCACAAGCTGCCATTGGACTTGGGATGGGGAGGAGAAGGGAGACAGCTGCGGTGCGTTGGCCACCGTGCGAGCTGCCACTGGAGCTGGGCGGGGAGGGGTGGAGAGGAGTGGCCCTAGTGGGCCAGAGGAGAGGCGCCCGTGGGCCGGATCCAGTCCATGGACCGTAGTTTGCTCGCCTCTGTCATATGCTGCTAAAGTGCTATGTCAGCAGACGTTATATGTTGGAATTAGCTAGCACTGTGAGGCAGGCCGTACATAATGGGCGGGGGAGCAAATTGGCAAGCTGGGATCCTGGGCAACTGAACTGATAAAATGGTGGCAAAGTTCTGGTCTGGAGAAGGATTTTGTTTAAATAAACACTGCCAACAAACTAGGGAAGGGTAGAACTTGCTTTCTCTGACAGAGACGACACCCTCTCTGGATGCAGTTGCATACCATCAGACAGGATAGCTCCTAGGGCTTTACAGACACTTTGAAAGGCAAATGTTTTGCCTTTGAAATGCACCAAGCAGCAGGCATTCAAGAAGGAATACAATACAATTGCAGGGTAAAACACTGTAATCCGGTAGTGCCAGCCACTTTCTTCAAGGCATATTTTCAGGCATGATGTGTAAGTCTGTCCACAAGGGGGCAGCTCAACCCACAGTTGTTTGCACAGGTATGGTGTTGACTTTCTAAATAATTGTTTCAAGAATGTATCTTTTTTTTAAAAAAAACAAACCAAAACCTAGGAAAATGAATCCTTCTCCCCGCCCTCCCGGCAGGAACCATTCTAGTTCTTGTCCTCCTCAGGGACCCAGCAGAGTAGATCAGAAAAGATATTTTTCTAAAGGTCCATGCACTGCTGAAATCCCAGTTAAACTTTTAGACGGAGTCAATGGTGAATTTCTTTCATTAGTGTCTACAACAGAGCCTCTTTTAGCAACATAAAAGGGAATCACTGAGGTAGATTATGCTTCTACATACACCAATTTTATACTTGTGCAGTTTCACTTACTCCTGATTTACATTAATGCAAGCGAGAGCAAAATCCAGCCCCGAATTACTGTAGTGGGTTTCATTTTAAAACAATGACACAAAGCGATTCAAAAAGTCTTCATTCATCTTCCTACTGCCAGATATAATACATCAATCCAAGCTGAATTTAGTTGTAGAAGAGTCTCTACACCACCCTTCTGCCCTATTTTAATTGACTAAAAGCCATAGATCCTGTAATTGCATCATACTTTGAGGCTTGTGGTAAGCTGGCAAAAAAGAAAATGGAGGAATTGAGTGGAAAAACTATCCAGGGATGTGAATATAAAACACTCAACAACTACACCTCTTGCTTATCAAAACCTCTAAATTTCTGGAAGTGCAGAGAGATAGTAAAAACGTTTGAAAGTTTTTCCAGAATAAAATAACTGGATGTTCAACCATCTTCTTAAACAACATGAGAGGAAAATATTCTAAATAGCTTATTTCATACACTAATAAAAAAAATCTGTCCTTTTGACAGAGCTTGGGGCTTGTCCCTACACTACATGCATGAGCAGAAATCTGATGTGTCAGTAATAGTTGCAATATGTATGGATCCACAATGGAAATTCTCGTTGCTGGTTTCAGAACCCCTTGTATTGCTGGACCTGGAGAACCTGACATACAGAGTCAGATTTTGAGGTGCCCAGGACCAACATATGTGATTGATTTTTCAGTAGAGTTCTGTATCATCCAAATCCAATTGTGACATTTATGGTTAGATTTTCAAAAAGACCCAGCACCCAAAATGCACCAAATATGCTAGCTCTATTTGAAAATCTACTCACTTTTGATGACTAAGTGGGAGCTGTGCTCTTCTGGTAAGCCAACTCTTAGTGCTCACATGAACAAGAGAAGCACCTTATTTGAGCCATTACAACCATTACAATTTGCAGTGTAAACCATATTAATTAGATTAATCACTCTAAGAAAGAGCAAGAACTTCCTATTAATTCCAGTCCTGAAAAAAAAATCCCTTCTAGTGGAGCATTTGTGCTATTCGTTGATTTATTGATTGATTGATTTGTTTGTAGATTTTGATGAAGCTCATATGTTCATTTTTCTTGCTAGCAAGAAGACAATGGAAAGCCTAGTGATTACTTCGTTTTTTAGACTATTTTCTAAACTCGTCCCATCTGGGAATCCAACCCGAGGGAAAAAGTGGCACAATCAAAAGGAGGACAGTGCATGGCGAAGAAGAACAGAGAAGTTAAAAAGGTTTGATTTTTCAGGTATGACTTTTTGCCTAAATAATAGTAGGTTCCCTCTTTTCACCCCATCCTGCTTTGAAGGTGGGCCATTGTGTGATGTGGGTCTGTGAGGAGCTATAGACAAATCCTGCTCATCCGTGGAAAGACTAACTCACTCCACAGGCTCATTGCAAACCTCACTGTCTCTGACAGTCGCAGCTTGTTGAGTCAATTGCTACTGACTAGAGCTATAGTTCCCATTCCATGGGAAATTCTGAAATTTCACAAACAAAGAAATTGTTTGAAATGGAACCACAAAAAGGAAATGTTTAAACTTTCCATGGGCTAGGTGTTCCGAAATTGCATTTGGAGAAAGCAGGAACAATATTTCATTTTGACCTGTTTCTACAACTCCTCAAACTGCCCAGAACATTTTGATTTCACCAGTCAGCATTTTCCTATGGAAAGTCATTCCCCTAGTAAACTTCCAGCCAGTTCTAGTATGCAATCCATAAACCATACAGTTTTTTTTTTTCATACTGCATCTTCCTTCCTTTATGATTTATTCTAGTTAGTACAAGACCTCCACTGCATATAAAGTGATAGCCGTGACTTTGTTCATAGGATTATAGCTAATTATCTATAATCAGGGCTTTGTCTATGTGGGACTACATTTTTTTCGGCCTTGATCTATCAAAGCTCTTAAACACATGCTTACTTATAAGCACCTAAATATTCCTGTTGAAAGCAGTGAAACTACTCTGCATGCATAGAGTGCCTTGTTGAGTCATTGTGAATCTAAACAGACAGTCTGGATTGGCAAGGAGTGGTACCCCAGGAGTTTTGCTTGGACTTTCCCTTTCATTCTAAAGTTAAACCAACTTCAAGCAAACCTGGGTGAGACTCAATGGTTTCAGAGTGCTTTACTTTAGGATTCAGGAGTTGGGACCATTCAATCCTCCATCTGTTGATTTGGGGGTGAGCAGGCCAGATCAGCGTAAAGAAAGGACGCGTTCACTTACTTTCAAACCATTTTTAGTGATTAAGTGATGTAATTTTTTATCACCACGTCAACAGACACTCATGCCATAAGGAGGCATATCAAATCTAGTTACCTATCCTATGAGGGTTTTTCAAAGCCACCGCTCAGTATCTGCCCTCCTTCCATATAAAATTGATAGCAATAGTGAAGTCTCCCATCAACTGGCCTCTCTAGATCTTCTCCATTTTGTGGACAAAACTCTGCATACTGGTAGTATTTTCTCTAGTGGAAGTGTCAATCTTCTGAGTGCCATTCTTGCTGTGAAAAAAGGGTCATCTGACTGCAAGGGAGAGCGCTGAAGAAAAATCTGGCTTAATAATAAAATCAAGAAGAAAAAGATGTTTCTGAACAGACTTGGTCAAACATCCCTTGAGTGAGCCAATGACCAGAGTGATTTATCCAAGGACAGATTTGGCCCAATAAAGTGATTACAGATCTTTAAGGGCAGAGTTTAATCCTTGATATTGTATTTTCATTCTTTTCAGGGGTTCAGATAAGCTATTTAAAGATTTGTGTATGAGGGAACAGTTGGAAAAGCAATTTAAAAAGCCACAATGCTATACTGCAGTCTGCTAGTATGAACTTATTGCACCTATAGGGCACATAACCCTGGTTTTAAACCTTCAGTAACTTCCCAGGCGGACAATCTCTTTCCTTTAATTAGTTATAACATGTGTTAAATATCTTGCGATACACAATTTAACCTGTTCCACAACTTGGTGACCATCTTTCCTACTGCTATAGTTGAGAACACATGAAAAATGTAACACGGGATAATTTGCCAATTCACCTAAGGACCAAGTCTTAGTCCTTACAGTGGACACAGTTGGGCTGGATTTCTTTGTCTCCTTTTCTTTCTTATAATATTGCTTCAAATCTTAACCACTAAAATCTAATATTATAGCTTTGAGGCCTAAAAGGAAGAAACAAACAAAATTGAAAGAGGATATTGGAGAAAAGGAAGTAAAGGAAATGTGGCGAGAGAAAGAGAAGCCAGCTGAAGAAAGGAGCAAAAGACAGGAAAAGAAAGGAGAAGAGAAGGAAAAGAAAGCTAAGGTGGCAAAGAGACAAAGAAAACAAATGATTTTAGGGAAAATTAAGAAAACAAAGTCAAAACTTCAACAAAAGTACATCAAAGGAAAGAAGTCGCTGTCACTAGCTCGAAAGAAGCTGAGGAAAGAACGCTAATAAACAGTTATTAGAGGAAATGAAATGAAATGCAAGCTGGAAAGCAATGGGGAATAAAGAAAGATAAAACAAATATGTTAGAAGAAGGAAATGGCCACCACAGAGGGAGCAATCCGAACCAGAGACAGGAATCTGAGCAGGATAGTGTCTGCTTCAGAGGCATGGGAAAGCAGCTGGGATGAACGGTCTGCGATTTCCATTTCTTACTTTCTTCCTTGGTGAGAACGTTGTGCTGCTGGTAAATACAAATGGCATAATAAATTGGGGCGAAAAAAGATGCAACGATATTTCTCTGTTATTTATACTGTGATGCCAGCTGCTGGTCCTGATAAGGGTCACATTGCACTAAGAAGGGACAAACGTAAGACGAAGGTCTTTCCAAAAGAGTTTACATGTAATCTAAGTACAAGATAAAAGGCAACAGGTGGATAGAACAGGTTGCTAAGCTAGGATGTCGGAGATCCTGATTCAAGTATTTGCTCCACCACAGACTTTTTGTATGAGCATGGTCAAGTCACTTAGCCTCTCTGGGTATGTCTACACTGGCAATTTAGGTCGACTTAAGAAGGCCTAAGTCGATCTAAATTACTCCCTGTCTACACCAGACTTTCATAAAGTCGACTTAAGAAATTCCTTAAGTCAACTTAATGAAAGCTTAAGTCGACTTAATAAGAGCCACCCATTAGGTCGACTTAAGCCTTAAGTTGACTCCTTAAGTCGACTTAAGGATGGTGTGGATGTGGCGTAACCCTTATGTCGACTTAAGGGTGGTTAGGTCAATTTAAGAAAGTGGACTAAGTCGACTTAAAGTTGACCTTATTAAGTCGACTTAACAAAGTCGACCTAACTTTTTCTAGTGTAAACATAGCCCCTGTGCCTCAGACTCCGATCTGTAAAATGTGGACAATACCCCAAGGTGTCATATTAAAGACTGTGAGACTCTCCATTACTACAATGAACATGGTGGCTCATGGCTTCTATAATCCTATAGAATTTAGTAATAATTTCTATAGAACCCTGTAAAATCTTACAAGATTTTTCCATAAACTTACTGAATGCAGTTTGAAGAAGATGGAGCCAATGCCCTTATGTCAGGAATCCTTTAGAACTAATTAGATTAATTTAGCCCTACTGTAGCAGATGGACTTCATGAGCCATTAAAGATTCCTCCTGAGCCAAATGGTTTTCCAGTAGAAACCAAGTCTGGGAAGTCTGATGTTTTTGTTCTAAAGTTGGAGTGCTTTATAAGTTTAAAGTCCAGTTGCTAGTATTTATAATTTTGGGATAATATAATGTATTCAAATATGATTAAAATCAGGCTTCATCTCTAGCTTCCTTCTAAACTACTAAAACTTCCCGGAAAGGTGATTTGACGAATGAATCTAAATTATTGATTTTAGATGTAATAGCAGGAAATGGCCACACAGGGCCGCCAGTGATATATCCAAAATCATCCAGAAACTCTCCTATCTGTACATATAGCTGAAATAAATCAAAGCAAACCAGGAAAACTAGTTTATAATTCTCCCAAATATTAAAGCAGATTGACAATTTTTGAACAATTTTTGTTGAAAACAATAGTTTACACTGAAATTTTTTATGCAAAACTGCTGACAATAATGATTTCCCCCCCTTTTTTTGTTGAAATTTTCCCCATGTTCTTGATAATTCAGTTTTTTATTGAACTATTAAAGCTTTACCTCAGCCTTTTATTTACTGAACAGTCTGCTCTTCAGTAAGAAAACACTGTTTTCAATAAACAAAAAATTGATACTTTCAAATGATTTCAATGAAATGGCTGTAAAAATATCAATTAGAAAATGGCATGAAAACATTGTCTTCATCCCTCCCTCTCTCTCGCGCGCGCACACACTCATACACATACTTACACAGACTCTCTCTCTCTCTCTCTCTCACACACACACACACACACACACACACACACACACACACACACACACA
>ML685771.1:6769804-6804870 GCA_007922175.1 Pelusios castaneus | reverse complement strand
ACACACACACACACACACACACACACACACACACACACACACACACAAAAAATAGGTCCATATCAAAAACTTTGAAACGGAATTAACTTTGAATTTTAGGCAAAATTGTTCTCAAGTTTTTTTATCCATTCTAATATAGCCAATATTTTTCCTTGATCCACATTTCTGAGTTGGGGGTATAAGCTCATCTATCGATATGTGTCTACAACAATAGCTCCCACTGTTAATATTGGAAAATATCATTTAAATGCTGATTAAGATCATAAACATATTGCTTATTGTTGTCTTTTTGTTTATCCAATCCCCTTTGCCTATTGCAATTTAGCTGGGCAATTTGCAGTGTACAGAATACAGTTTGTTAATATTGAAACAATTATTGAGAATAACCTGTTGCTGAAAGTAGGAGCCAGCCACAGATGTCCCCAGGTTCCATTTCAGCTAATGCTGAAACCTGTTCAGATTGTCATATAGAAAAGAGAAAATGCAGCAGTATAGAAAAAGTAAATGAAAACTTAGGGGGACCTGGCCCCCAGTGCAGACAATGGTAACACTGAAAGGATTTCAATGGGCTCAGGACTTCACCTTTAGACACAGTCACGCTTCCTGTAAGGGTGATGAGAATAGTTTGAATCATTTCACTGCAGAATTACCTGCCAAATACATCCAGTCCCAGAGGAAAAGCATGTTTTCCAAATGTTCATGGGAACTGGCAATGGCTGGGATTCAGAACCTTTCATAACTAGGAAGTAATTATGGTCCGTAACGACAGAATTATTATTTTTTTTAATTTATGCCCATACACCAAGACGATAGTAACGATTTCCTAAAAAAACACAATAGGTGAAATTACATAATTAACCAGTATCATTCCTGCTGTGCCAGGCAACCACCCAAAGTCTGGACCTCTCTGGTGCCTACACAAAAGGATTGATCCCAGGCACCTTGTTGGTGGGTGGGAGTCCACTGCATTAGAAATTCGGTGCTGTAATAATTAGATCTTCCTGAGCTGCCTCAGCCCTTTAGCTTCTGTCCTTCTATGAGGCCAGGGGGTGAATGGATATGATGACTGAGCCAACATTTTGTCCTAAAGATGGTCCCTGCAGGTCGGAGCTGAAGCACGTCAGCTGATGGGGGAGCTTAGTGTGGGGCACCGGTGCTGTGTGGAATCATACGCACACATCTGTAAGTTAAAGAAATAAATACACATGTGTGTAAGCTGGTTATCGAAATGAACAGGGTCATGTGAGAAGCTAAAACCCCAGCCCATCACTAACCATGTGCTGGGAGATCATCTTTTCCATCACATCAGCAGTTTTTAACATTGTTCTATGTATTGTAATCAGTTTTTCCATTTGAAAACTCCTCCGATTACCGCCTCAAAGCCAACTGTTCTCAAAGGCAGAAAAGCCCACTCTCGGCATTCCTGAAAGCAGAAGATAGAGGTCAGTAGAGTACAACCTTCTCCTCTATTCCAATGACACAGACTCTGAAATATTGTAGAGTTCATCATTAAAAGCCGAAGTTTCTACAAACAAAGGCAAGGAGCCAAAATTTCTCTGCTGGCATAACTCCAGATTCCATTCAGTGATGCCTGTGTTGATTTCACTGAAGTAGCCCCAGAATTACTCCACTGTAACTGAGATGCAGATATGGTTTGATGATGCTAAAAGCTTCGCTCTGCCTCGGTGGGTTAGTGTCTCAGAGAGATGAGCAGTCTTGGGGGCCAATTCTGCAAAGTACTGAAGTAATCCTCTTGGCTACTGACTAACAGTGCTTGAAGTGTAAGCACATCTTTCAATGCTGGATTGAGACCTTAAATTCTAAATTCCATGGGCCAGGGCTTATCTTCCTTGAAAGGTTTGGACGGGCCAAGCAAAAAGTAACTAAAATTGAGAAAGAAGGAAGCTAAAGAAAGGGCTTAATTTGTTGCGTTCAGTGGAGTTACACCCAGGGTAACTTGGAGAGAATTTAGCCCCAGTAGCTTTACACTGAGGTTTGCATTTAATATTCAGCAACGTAAATAGTAGTTAAGGCTGTGGGTTTGCTCAGCTGTCATGATTAAGAAATCTAGAAAGTTACTTTTGGTTGTTGAAATAGGAAGAGATTTCGAGCGAAGGTGCTCTTCAGAAGCTTTTAAAAAAATAAGGCTCACTTGACTAAAGGAAGTTCAATTAAGGAAAGTCATTTTGCAATATAATTGATAATTTTTAAGTAAATGTGGCCTTGTAACAGAATGCAGATGGTAAACCCACTATACAGCTGACCTCAGGGTGTAATCGAGAAACGAACAGGAGGTGCAATACATCCTATTAATTATTTTCACTGCTACAGTTGTTTGCTGTATAATACAGGTCAGGGGGGTTAGCCTGAAGCTTCTTCTAATATATTAGTAAATAAATTTGAACAGATTTTAATTTGCTAATGGAAAGGTCTGAGCCAGTTGCAAATAAGAGTGGGGCTACTTTGTCTCGCTCATTAGCATGCAATATGGCTGTACCCAGCCATTCATACAAAATGTTACATTTCCATAAAGCGTAGTGTAATTTGTCAGAAAAAAACTCTGTAAACGGCATTAGATTAAAGATAAATGTGTATCATGCAGGAACCATTCTTATGGAGTCCTTACGATAATTGCATGTTGAACACCTGTCTCTGAAGGCTTGCCAAGTAATCCTGGCTTGCTCCTTTTTGATACTTGTATGTGTGTATATATATATATATTCATTCCAGTTGGGAAGAAGAAGGCTAGAGAATCACAAATGATCACAGTCCCATTGTTCTTTGTTTTAAAGCACATTGACGGAGAACATCGATGTACATTTGTGTTTGTTCACTCGCTCTGCATTGCACTTGGGGCAGGCCATTACAGGCATTTCTACCCTTTGTCTTACAGAAGATAAACCAACACACACTAAATCCTATCTTGATTGACACATTCCTTCCCGTGCAACATGCGTAGCGACAGGTAGCAGAAGAGCCTTCCATGACGCGATGAGTCAGCTATCAGAGGCCTTTGTGCCATGCTTTAGGGGTGCTCCTTCCAGTTGCTGTGATAGCAGGACCCATTCATTCATAAGCCTGAGGACAAGCTATGTGTCTTTTACAATTAATCACACTCCTAGAGGCTTTTGTTCCCCAAAACCCTCCATTGGCACAGTAGCTAAAAACTCCAGTTCCATGGTAGATAAGCTATCTTCACTCTTCTACTGGCTAATAATAATCCTTGATCTTATGTCGCACTTTTCATCAGTAGATCTGAAAAAGCTTTACGCCAGGAGAACAGAAGCATCCTCCCCAGGAGACAGGTGGGGAAACTAAGGCACAGAGAGGGGCGGTGAGTTTCCAAAGGCCACCCAGAAGGTCAGTGGCAGAGCCAGGAATAGAATCCATGTCTTCAGAGTTCTAATCCACTTGACCACACCCTCTGGGGCCTCCTGCACCACTTCCCTTCTCTCACAGCCCACGGGGCTCCAAGCTGCAAGCAGTGGGGGCTTCAAACCTAAATTCCTATCACATGTTTCAGGCTGTGGCCCAGGGATCTGAGTTTAGCTCAAGAATCTTGCAAATCTCATTTAATCCCATTCAAAATCCATTTAAATACTGATTCAATAAGAAGTAGCATTTGTTTACAAATACGTTAATCTGCATAATGTCCCATTTTAAGCACAGGAAAAATACTTCCTAAGGGGGGCAGCTGGGGGCTGGTGCTCTGAAACTTGCTGCCACAGTGTTTTCCCAGTGTAGACATGTCCCGTGAGCCTAGTTCGGTTAACAGCAGGAATCTATATAAAATCAACATCTGATTATCTTCCCCATGCCTATTTTTCTACCCATATGTTTGAAGGGAATTATTGCTCCTAATCTATAGTTATAACTGATCAGTTGTCAGGAGTGGTCAGGAGTTTTTCAATGAAATGACTGGAAATCCCAATTTATCCAAACTAAACTTTTCATGGAAAAGTATTTGTCTTGACAGAGCTTTGGTGGGAAAGTTTCTCAAGTGCAGGATGCAATTCCTGGGGCAGAGAGATTCATTACAAAATAGTCAAGAGCCCAGGGCTAGTACCATTTTCGAGAAAGGATTTGAATCTGGGTTTTCCACCACCCATCTAAGTGGTCTATTACGTGCCAGTTAGGCAGCTTTCTGGGGATGAGGTGTTTGCGTGTATGTTGCTTTCTCTCCCTCTTGAATATATTTTCCTGTCAATTTTGTTCTGCAGCAGAATGAAAACAATTTCTGAAACATCACCATTTTTCATCAAAGAGAATTTTGTATATCTAGGGCTCAAAGGAAAAGAAGGCACAAGTGCTGTAGATGTTCTTCGTAAACCCAGCATAGCTACTCTGATACATCACTGATTTTGTGTCTTTATAAACAGTGATTTATATCACACAAAAAATGGCACATCGGTCTTGAAATTAAAAAACTGTTCCATAGCCCAGGATTTACCTTTGCAGAAAAGTGATTTGAGAGCTAGTACATTTTCCAAATTTTGTTTAGTATTAATCATCTTCTTTGAGCCTGTGAGAAGATTCAGCTCAGATTTGTAGGGTCAACAGGGTTGTAGCGGGTAAAGGAAAAGTCAGACATCAAGTAGAAATATTCACTTTACCTGCAAGAAATTCCCATGTGGAACTCCCACAAGATCACAGCAGAACATCACTAATTCACATGCCTTGTCTTTCACAAAAGGTCTGCCCCAGTTCTCAGCAAAGATTTAATAGAGCAAGAAATCTTATTTTACTGGAGCGTCATTATTTTCACACAATATACTGCAGGTTATTTACTGGCAGAACAGGAAATCTCCTGTACAATTAAATCTAAACAACAAGTGGTAAAATTAATGAGCAAAGTGCATTATGCGATTCATTATTCTGTTGTTTTTTTTAATTGTTTGACACCTGATTTAAACACTTGGCATTATCAGGCCTTTAATTACTAATTTGCTCAATTCACTCTTTCTCCATGGGCATCATCAATAGTGAAAAAAGGGCACCACTAGACACAGTGATTAAAACGTCAGCAATCACTAATGCCTTTAGAGAAGTAAAACCTCTACTAGGGAAAATCACCAATGGGGAAAGAGCTAGTGTAGACTTGGCCTGCAGGCAGGGTTTGCAAAATCAGAGGCTGCAGGTATGTTTTCTAAATTACAGTTCTCTGTTGTGCAATATTTCAGAGATGTTTGCCATCATTAACTGTTTTCTCGGCTAGGATTTTCTATAGGATTTTCTGTTACTCTTTTTTTTTTAATTGCCTCTCTTGTTTTAAGTGTTCCACCTGTTGTATCTCTCAGATACATAAAGTGACAGGAAGAACAGTTAATGTAAACCCTTTGTCATTCTCACCTCTTTTTCTCTCTTTTGTGATGCAAGAAAGAGCACTTCATTTTAAAATGGAGACAAATTAAGAAGCATCTAAAGATTACTCCCTTAATTACAATAATCCCTGGAGGATTATTCAAAAGCTTGCCCCTCACTCAAGTTTTAAATTTAACCATGCATTTTAAATCAGGAGCACAGAGTGTTGGCCACAAAAGAAATGGCTCAGGTATAAGCTTATTTGCATAAGCTTTTTCCCAAATTTTAAGCCATTTCCCATTTTTATACTGAGAAAATGGCTAGAATTGTGCAATGCACTCCTGATGCTGGTGCAGATGAAGGAATTATTAGTTCTTTGCTTGGTCCATGGACATCAAAGTGCTTTAGATACTCAAGTTCCAAAGAGGCCACCGTGTTAGTCTGGTCCAGCAAAACAAACAAGGAGTCTGGTGACACTATTAAAGACTAACAAATTATTTATCGCGTGAGCTTCCGTGGGAGAAAAATCACACTTCGTCAGACGCTTGAATACAGGGAACTTTCATCTTCAAGCGTCTGCGAGGTGGGTTTTTTCTCCCACGAAAGCTCATGCAATAAATACATTTGTTTGTCTTTAAAGGTGCCACCAGGCTCCTTGTTTGTTTAGATGACTTAATACTTAAACACTATAGAGCGATGGTTTTCAAACTTTCTTCATCGGGACTCAGTTGAAAAAAAATCATTTCTTCCCACAGCCCAACAATTACATCTTTGAGCAATGCATTCCAGTCTTTTGGCAGAGGCAACAGGGGGTGCCATGACCCAGTACTGGGTCCTGACCCGTGGTTCGAAAACCACTGCTCTAGAAGACACTAAAATAGATGGAAAGGGGGGTGCAGTGCCTGCCAGGGCCAGCAGCATGGGTACCCAGCTCATCATTAGCACCCGCACTGTCTTGGTTATTAGGAGTGCTGAGTGAAGCTGTGAGGTTTGGCGTTTGCATTCATCTTTTGTAATGGTTGTCTTCTGCAGGGGCATCATTGCCCCAAAAAAAGATTTGGGGCACAGCCCCGGACCAGCACCCCCCTCCAAAACCATGCCCCCCACCAGCCTCAGGCCCAATCTGGCTCCTACCACTGTGCCCGGGGAGGCTGGCAGACCCAGGTCCCCAGCTGGGGCAGCTCCGGACTACACCAATGGCCCCGGGTCCCCAGCCGGGGTTGAATCCAGCTCCGGACTACACCGATGGCCCCGGGTCCCCAACTGGAATCGGATCCAGTGGCCCTGGATCCCTAGCTGGGGTCGGGGCTGGATCCTGCTCTGGCATCTGACCAAGTGGGACTTTGCCCATGAAATCTCATGCGGAAAATAAATTTGTTAGTCTTTAAAGTGCCACAAGACTCCTCTTTTGTTTTGCTGAACTAGACTCACAGGGAACTAACTAATCGGCGTTCGCAGGAGCTTGGTTCACTGAGACCCTTGATTATCTTGACCCAGATTTATAAGAAAACCTCAACCCAGTTTTTCTGCTCTGAAAAATTCACTGAACTCAGATTCACTTGAGGAAAACGTGATCATCTGCTCTTTTTACAAAGCACCCGGCAATCCTTAACATTTACCTTACCTTCCTGCAGAAAAATACAGTGCTCCTTCTGTCAAACAACTGAGCAATTAAGTCAAATGAAGAGCATTCTTACATAGTTCCAGCCTAGACAACCATTTTGGCTTTGGGCTTGAATAATAAATATTTAACAGCAGCATTTAACCCTCCTTCCTCTTTGTCCTATCTTTAACATGCAATCTAACCATTCTAACCCAGTTCCTCGCTTAATGTCCAAGTCCTGCTTTGTTTTCCATTGTTACTTTGAAGAGGGGGGGGGTTCCTCTCCCTCTACGGGTCTGATAAGATAAAATCATTCGTATTGAGGAACCCAATTATAAGGCAGAATTTGGTCTTGCAGTGTATACAGGAGTGAACTGGGTTTTAGTTCCGTTCTTAAACTGGACTTTGCAGAGTGGGTGTAGATACTGGGGGAAGTTTACCAAAGCACTTTGTGCCTTGAAAAATCTTCCCTGGTATTTACATATGCTCTCAACTCCCAAAAAATGTTATCTGTGCCTTTGAAAAATTCTACTTTTCTCTGTGATGCAAGACAGAACTGTGTATTAGCTGTGTCAGAAATCTACTGTACAGAAATCAGCTCCCGTGGCAGTAGAAATTGTAGTACAGATAGAGGCGGGTGCTTCCTCTCCTGCACTCACCTCCAGCCATTTACCAAATATCTGGGGCTATGTCTACACTAGAAAAAGTTAGGTCAACTTAGTTAAGTCGACTTAATAAGGTCGACTTTAAGTCGACTTAAAGTCGACCTTATTAAGTCAACTTAACAAAGTGGTTACCCTGTACGGGGACCTTAGTAAGTCAACCTAACTGCCCTTAAGTCGACTTAATAAAGTCAATTTAAGGGTTAATCCATGTCCACACTGCTTAAGTCGACGTAAGGAGTCGACTTAAAGGTTAAGTCGACCTAACCAGCAGTTCTTACTAAGTTGACCTTAGCTGGATTTCTGCAGTAGCATGAAATACGCTTTGTGATTTTCTTTTAAATAGTTTTTACGATGGTTTTTCTTCAGCAAGTTGCCCAAGTGTGTCATACAGCTCTGCTCTCTCATCTTCATAGATAGACCCATGACCATAAAACCTAGCACCTCATTCATCTAGCGCACATTCCTGTGTAGTGGGGAAGTGCAACCCCCATGGATGGAGAAATGAGGCCCAGAAATTAAGTGGCTGGCTTGAGCTTTTTAATAGAATCACGTATTTTAAGACCAGAAGAGACCTCATGATCATTTAGTCTAACCTAATGCACAATATGGAGCACAGAATTTTGCCCCTTGACTGCTTCATCAAACCCAGATCTTGATCTCTAGCACGCAAGTTGGACATTCAAAGATGAAAGACTTTGAGTAATGAAGAACCTACCACATCCCTTAGTAAATTGTTCTGATGGTTAATTACCCTCCATGTTAAAACTTGTGGCCTGGTTAGGGAGCTTGTGGTAGAGCCAGGGTTTGAACACTCATCATCTTGAAGCCAATTTAGAGTCTAAACCATGCGATCACCTTTCCTACCTTGTCCTTTGTGATATAGCTTTTTTCCTTAGGAAAAGCAAACATGCCAAGACCAAAAGATTTCAGTTTAAGCCATGTCAGAAGCATACTGCACTCACCTAGAATGGAGTCTCTCTAAAAAACTGCTGGAGAAGGGTATTTCTTAGTCAGTTTAAGGTTTTGTTTTTTTTTCACAGCTCTATCCATTCTGTCCTCTTCTATGGATTGGCATTCAACACAGGTTGCCTATAAATTATTCAGAGCCTATTGTCCTATACAAAATGCTATTCCCAACTAAAATGAGTGAGCAGAGAACAATAATAAATATCTTCCACTATTGAAACTAATTTTCCTATTCAAATTAATGTTCTGCCAGGATTCTCTTCATATGCTTGCCCGGTGCTACAGAGAATTTGCTGCATTTACTTCCACCCAGGAATGTCTTTGCCCCAGAGAAGAAATTATACTGGCCCTTTGTAGTTGCTGAATACAGTGATAGTTTTTATAGAGCAGCTTAACCTGAAGACTGTATATCTAAAATTTTAATAATTTCATTGTACAGAAGCTGTTTACATTTCAGAGGACTCTTTACTTCCATTTCACTGCAGTATTAATGGGAAACGAGTGGAATTAAAGACAGCCACCTTAAAGTTTCTACTTATTGTTGTATCTTAGTTCGGTAAAACAGTCATATGAAAATTAAACAAAATTAATTTCAAGACTAAATATTCAGCATATACATTTTTGAGTAAAAAAAAAAAACACTACAATGTACTAATCTCCCAGAGAAATAGATCAACAACTTTTAATCACTTTTAAATTCTAAAGACAACTGTGTGCTGTGCTTCTCATCCAGAAACTCCTGCCGCTATCCTGATAACTTTTGTCCCTCCCTGAATATCTCCTTTGATAATCCCAGCACAGGGTT
The DNA here is from genome assembly GCA_007922175.1 of Pelusios castaneus. NCBI lineage: Eukaryota > Metazoa > Chordata > Testudines > Pelomedusidae > Pelusios > Pelusios castaneus. The sequence goes on along the minus strand of ML685771.1, from coordinate 6,795,530 downwards.
TAGAAAACATTAAAAAAAAAACCCATAAAGAACTCAAGCTCAAAGATGGTGGGTTGTAAATACAAACTAGTCAACATGTCACATTTGTGCTGGCATGCAACAAAATCATATCTGATTACAAATCAGATAGATTGTAGGTATTTTTTTTTTTTTTTAGACAAGATGTTGGCTCTGCAAACATCAGTTTCTCTTGTGTTCCTTCTCAGTGCCTGAAAATGATCTTAGAGTGTGGATAAAGGATATGGTAAATGCACTGGGAGCTAGCTAAGTTGAAACTGATGGAATTCTTCGTGTATCTTTTGCACTTACCATGTGTTTTTCCATGGCAAGTGCCCCTTCATAAAGTCCCCGTTGACACTAAAAACAATTTTTGTTTCCAGTACAAAATAATAGAGAAATTGGTATTATAAATGAGTTAATTTTATGTACATAAGAGAGGCCATGCTGCGTCAGACCAATGGTCCATCTATTCCCCTATCTTGTCTTCCGACAGTGGCCAATGCCAGGTGTTTCAGAGGGAATGAATAGAACAGGTACTCATCAAGTGTAGTTACAAAATTGCACCAAGTTGTGGGCATCTTCAATTCTTCGAACACAGGACTGTGTTGTAGTTACTTTAATAAACTACTTAAAATAAAATAAAGATCTTGTATTTCAGCCCCAAACCCTTCGAGAACAATGGTACAAAATACTTCTGTGACACTAAGATTTGGCCCTAATATTGATGAAGGAAAAGTGACTCATTTGTTGTTAAATAGTTATACATTCTATGGAATGTTTTTCCTCAAATTCTGAGGAGAAAATTTACTTGAAACCTATTTGATAACACTAATCAGATTTCTGGTAAATTAATTATATTTATATTTTTTAAGATCCTCTTCATTTCCATAAACCTTTCACTGAAGATCTCAGCTGAAGGCCTTTCTGTCATTCTAAGTACTAATACTTTATTTCAAAAAAGTTTTTCTTTCTACAATCAACAAGCAGATTTCTGAGGCTGGTCGAAAATTGGTATTTCCTATGAAAAAAATGTTTTAAATATTTTTTTTATTTTATTTTTGTTTTTTATTTTCTCCCCACTCCGCACCCCCCAATTTTTTGCTTAAATGAAACAATTTTTGTTCCCTTTCCCTCCCATTTTTAAGGAAGTTAAAATTAATGGAGGGAAGACCTAGAACTGATATTTTTGTTGTTGTTTTTATAACCAAACATATTTAATTCAAATTTTTTTCATCAAAATGTTTGTTTTTTATTAAAGTTATTTTTCCCTTGGAAAAAATATGCAGTGATTAGGGTTCTTCATTTTTGCATGTCCAATATGAGACACCCAGGGGATTCTCAGAAGACAAGATCACCAGATTTTTCTAAACCAAGGCCCTTCTGGGTATCTCTGTTTGGACACCCAAAGTCACTAGTCACTTATGAAAATTTGGGACAGTTTTTTATGGATCAGGCAGTGATGGTCCAAACAGATAGGAAGGGTTTACAAATTGTCCTTCTTGTTCCATTTCACCACTGATGAAAAACCCAGCTATACTTAGATCCATGTAAAAAATACATGAACTTTAGAAGACTAATTTCCCAGTATGTTCTGACTGTCTTGCCTATTTAGATTGTAAGTCTCTTACCATCTGTTTGTACAACACCTAGCACAATAAGATCCTGATCTTGACTGGGAAATATAGATACTATTGTAATTAAAATATAATAATAATATGGAATGTTGTACAGGGATAGAAGGGTTAGTGCCAGATCACTACTTTTAGACCTGTATTCCACAAATTTGCACAATTCAAATAATGTTTTTCCAACACTCTGTAACCTATTTTATGATCTCTTCTGTTTTCAGGAGCGACATAAGTCTTTACTCACTTTGTTGACTTTGCTTCATTTGTGCTATATATCCTTTGTCCTCACCCCAGCAGTTTTAGTGGTGAAAATAACTCCTTTAAAGGCAGACTTGTGATGCCTGCTGCTTTTCATTTCAGGCTGCCTGTGAGTTTCTCTCTCTCTGGGTGTGTATGTCCTCATCACCTTTCTAATTACAAGGATTTCTTTGACACAGTAACATCAATGTCAGTGTTCACAGGATTGATATCCTTTAATGTCTCCCTTAATTTTCACTATGGCTGTTAATTGTCACCAGACTATTCAGCGTGTTTTATAGGAAGACAATTTACAGCGATGTACACCTCATTATCTCCTGGCATGATTTTAAGCCGTGCATTTGTTTTCTCTCTGCTTGGTAAGGGATCTGGATAAAAACATACTGGTTATAAGATTTAGCTCTCAAGCCTGTTGACACTAGTTTAATGAAACACCTTGTGCACATAGCTTTTTAAGCATGAAAACTTCCTCAGTTTCTAAGTATTTGCTAGGGCAGCGGTTCTCAACCTCTGTGTCATGAAAAATTACTTTGTCGTCATAGAGCAGTAAGTGTGTGGCGGAGAGCCTGAAGCCACTAGCCAGATAGAGTTATAGCTATGGGTGGGCTGGGGCCTGCCCACTTTAGGAGCAGGGCCACCCAATTGGCTGCTTGCTTCTGCATATCAAATCAAGCAGAGTGGCTGCGATGCCCACCCTCCGCTTAACTTTTTACTTGGCAACTGGAGCGTCAGCAGGAAGTATTCGGCCTATAGCGTCGCTTGCCTGAGCGTTCTCCTTCAGGCAAGTGATGCTGTAGGCAAAACGCTGATGATGCTCCCATTGTCAGGTAGAAAAAGTTATGCTTAACTTTCTACCTGGCAACTGGAATGTCAGCAGTTTTCAGCCTATTGCTTCACTTGCCTGCCACCGGAGCCCAAACGCAGCAGCAGCTTCCTGGTAGGAGGGGCTGGATTTGTCAGTGGGGGCGCTGGATTCAGTGGCTGGGGGGAGCGGGGCGCTGGTGTGTCCTGTAGGGTCGCATGTGCCTCCAAACAATTCGCGACCCACAAAAGGTTGAGAGTTGCTATGTTAGGCATCTGCACTGGGATTGGATGTAAGAAAGGGCGCCTTCTTGTGTTTCAAATGTGTCCATCTAGAGACTCATTTGCAGAGCAGGTGGGACACTTTTCCAACTCTCTACCCTGCTTTTAATCTAGCTTTAATTCCAGAAAGGTCCCAAGGCCCCAGTGCTCTGCTAGAGTCATCAGAGATGCTCTATCTTACGTCCTGGCTGGTTGCAACAGCCTTGAATAACGAGTATTCTCCAGGAGCATTTAGACCGACTTTAAGGCCCTTCTTTGCCATTGAAGCACTGTGAGACCTGTGTTTCTCTCTCTGGGACTGTGCTTTCTGGCTCTTACTGTCCGATTCCAGTTTGAAGAGCTGAGCTCCTGGATGTCAGCAATGGGTAGTTAAAAGTAGATTCGTGGACTTGTTTACCCTTGTACCACCAGTACGCCTTCACTGATTTCCGTGGCATTCTACCCCACCTGCCACAGGATGACAGCAATCAAAATCCATTCCCTAGTGGTCGAAGTCATTATGAATGTTTTAGAGTGCTGGAGAACCCCAGAATGCTTCCTAGGAGCATATGCAATGGTGGAAAGTCAGCTTGGATGTGGGATATAGACAATCAGGCCTCTGGTGCAGTTCACATGTATTTTTCCAAAGCATTCAGCATTAGGTTAACTCTGCTCATGGAGAAGTGAGCGGTGAAACTCTCATTACAACAGTGGGAGCAGAGTTAGGTCAATACTGAGCGCTTTTGAAAAATCTCACCCTTACATTTTTTTTTTTAATGGATAGCTTCAACAAGATTTAAGCACCCAACTCTCTTTAACAGAGGCTCCACCACTACTACGCAACTCTGGCCTATTTGTACATTTCTTAGAAAGCAAGTTCCATGGTTGCTGGAGAGCTCCTCAGTAGGGACTGGGCTAGAAAAGGCGATTTAAATGGGATGGACAATTGTCACACAACAGTGGTGGTGGTTTATGATCATCGCTATGGAACACGCTAAGTTAACTGTGCATTATTCATTGCTGTGGCCAGCTCAGCCCAATACATCGAAACCATACCCCAATGCCTTTGAGAAAATGCTGAACATCTGACCTTTGAAAATTAGGTCCCTGAAAGCTGTGTCAGGTTGGGCACCCCAAATTTTGAGGAACGCAATATTACCAGTCACTTTTCTGAGATCTTGGCTGTCTTTTTTGGAAGAATGTGTAACTATTGCCGATCGAAACCACTGGAAATACACTAAAGGAAAGAGATGCATAATTCTGAAAGCTTAGTAAAAAATTAAAGAAATGGAACCATTTCCTGTATCATTTTGTGGCTGCCACAGACGGATGGCATGTACCGGGCGTAACAGTGAGATGAAGCATCACCTATAGGTGACGCTCAAGAGAAGCTATTTCTGTACCATGCTTTGAGGGAAAATTTGGGTCTCCCAGTGTTAATCATGCCTCACTCTGTTCAATCCTTATCAGCCAGGGTTGCTGCCCACGTTATTTTTAAGCGGTAAGTTAATGGGACTAATGCATAACCCACAAAATACTTTCAGAAAATGAGACCGTGAAAAAGTTCATGTTAAGTAGACTGTTCCATTCAGGAATAAAATTGTTTAAAGCACCAAATATGCGTTGAGAATAAAAGCATAAAGCAGGGGCAAATGTGCTATAAAAGCATGTTTTACTACATGCAGCTGTAGTCACCTTTTTCATTTCATCTTTCACCCAAACCTTTTTCAGCAGCATAAGTACTACTCAACTGTGAGAGGAGATTGGCTCTCTCCTGATAATCTTTTTCAGCTTCTTTGCAGATGTCAAAAACACTAAACTGCTATATCTCTCCATTGCACTTTGAATGTGGTAAAAGACAATAAAGGAATGGAATCAGACTCTTCTGAAGAACATAACAAACATTTAGACAGCCTTTTATTGTAAAAGCAAGTGCATTCTAGCTCTCCGGTTATTTATGGAGGGATTTTGATTTGACATTTCCCTATGGAGTAGTAGTAGGGGACATGATGGTTGGATTTTCATGGAGTAGGCAGTAGGGGACTTTTACCTGTAAGCCATCACTCACAGACAGTAATATGGAAAAGGCATTGTATTTTACCTCAGGAGGAGAGGGAGTCCCTTTCCTGCCTAGCATGTCCTATCACCCACGGCCTTCTAAATACATCCCACTCACAACTAACCTTGCAGGCCACTTTGGCTTCCCCATTCCGTAGTGAAATCCTCTTCCACAGAGATCAATATCAGCTTCATTGAAATGGGAATCTGGTGTCACCTCACCCCCCTCACCAGGAAGGGAACTAAGGCTGTGGTGGCAGATTGGAGGCTGCTGTTCAGAAGAGGCCAATGCGCTTCTTGTGTTCTTCCTTGGGGTCCTCTGCTCCCGCTTTCTGTACAGCTTGATTACACTCATACGGAAGTCAAGTGTAGAGGAGTTATAAATCAACAAAATATGAGTCAAGTGCTCAGAAGATTGCAAAGAGGCACGTGTCCTCCTAGCACGGTGGTAGGACAGACCATGTATTTTCTGTACCATCATACTGCAAAATTGTGCTGAGGGAAATCTGATGAGTTCTCAAGTCTCCCTTCAACACCCACACATAGACCCTTTCTGAGCAGGACTGCACCTCTGGTCAGCCATGCTTGAAAATCCTTACCAGTCAATGGCTGTTTGTGGCCTGTGTGAAACAAGTTGGTGTCTCCGGTTCAATTCTTAATGCACAGGTGTTCGCAGCACAAAAGCCTCCACTACAATTGGCCCTAATTAGCACCTTTATTGGCAGCCTCTCCAGAGAGGCCAAAGAATGAATGGGCATGAAAACCAAACTGCCATCTCACCACTAGAGGTGATCCCTCCAGGTCAGGGTTGAGAGGCAGTGAGAGGAAGCTGTGCTGTAGCAGCTCTGTGAATAGAGGGCTTCAGTCCCAAGCCTGTCAATCTGGCACCTTTTCACAAGCACTAAATTCACTTAATTAATCAGGGCGAAAAAAGAACCTTCCCTAGCAACTCCTGCCTCAAATGGCACTTAGGCTGCTTGAGGTTCTGAGCACCTAACCCTATTAGCATGACATTGTGTGTTTCTGTGAAAGCGCCTCAATGTACACACTCATCTGAATGCACGCACTAATGTACGTTGACAGATTTGGCAATATTTTAAATTAAACAAACTTTGTCAAGTACTTTGAGGGTTTTTTTTTTTTTCCATTCTCCATTATAATGGTCTATCTGCTGAGCTCCATGGAAACCGTATTTCTTCCCCTACTAATATTACCCTTTTCTATGCACTATAAATGTTTTTTTCCTTTTAAATTTCCTTTTTTTCCTTTCTTTTGTTGTCCTCCTTTATTTTTCACTTTCCTTCACACAAACCAACATGGCTTCTTGACTACCCTTGTGTATGTAGCTGCATTGTCATGATTGGTCAAGCTGACCCAGGGTTTAGGGCTTTTTATTCAGCAATCTGCTCTCTTCTGGCTCTATAGCACAAACCACCACATGCCTAGTTTTCTTCTCAGATGCACCCATGAAACACTAATTTAATAATAGAATACAGAGACAGAAATAATCAGTTCATGCCCCACCCAGCCCAGGACAGGATTATTCCCTATTGTACATTTGCTAGTACTTTGACAAATACAGCTTTTTGCCAAGAGCCAGCACTCCAGGCACATTCGTTGCTTCTTAGATTAGTAGTTCGCACTGTCTGGCAACTTACCCATCTTAAATTTTCCCTTTCTTAATCTCATCCTATTAAGTAAGTAAATAAAGTCCATTTATTCACATCTGAATACTGGTGACATTACTGCAGACTTTTGGAAGTCTTCTGGATTCATCACTACCTTTACCAACAGTTGCTGTCATCCCACGATCTGCTGTGCACTCTCTATTCATCTCCTCTCTGTTCCTCCCTCTCCTATGATGATACCCCCCAGTTCTTCCATAACAACTTTCTTGAGGGTATTTTCAGATCTATGCTTGATGTGATCAGAGTACATAAGTTCACACCTGTTGATTTCCAAAATCAGAGTCTGCTTCTCCAATAATATTTCTAACAGAAGTGTCCATCTTCATTTCTATTGAGTCTTTCTTAGAACCAGATCTCAAATTATTCCTTAATGCTACTGATAAGAAGAAAAATTTCCCAGGATTCATATCCACAAGTAGCTATGGGGGGAAAAAATCAAGCTTTTCACCAGTCAGACCTTCATATGTTTCAAGGTGCCTGTTTTTCCACACTTTCGTAAGGGAGGCCGTGGCTTAGCAAGCCATGCTTCATCATCTGATTTCTTTAGAGCAGATTCCTTGGATAGATATGTATGATCCCAGATAATCAAATTAATCTACTGCCTCTACTGCTTGACTGATAACCATGATTCTGTTATTATTGAGCAAGTCAATGAATGTGTATTTTGTTTTTGCCATGTTCAGGAGCAGTCCATATTCCTTACTAATTGTTTTTATAGACTCCAACATTCATTGCATCAATGGTTGCAGAAAAGCAAATCCAATCACCTGAGGTCGAGTAAAACATGTCCACCAATGGAAATCCTAACTCCTTTCATCTTATCATCACCTTAGAGGGCTTGTTTTATAGTAAAATCTACATACATGTTGAAAAGGCTCAGGAAAAGAATGCATCCTGTTAAATAGAAAAAACACTCATTCTCCCACTTCTGTGCACACTATGGTCCGGTGTTGACAGTAGAGATTTGCAATGAGTTCAAGCAGATGCTTTGGAATCCCAGTATCTTCCAGAGACAATCACATCAGATTGTATCAAATACTCTGGAGTAGTCAATGAAACACATAATCTATGAATGATTGTATTCCCTGACTTTGTCAGGGATATGACAGATAATTGTGATTTGATCAGGTGCCCCACATCCCTCTCACTCCTGAATTGTGTAGAGCAACACTTTACTCATGTATGACATCAGGGAGATGATACACTAGTTATTGTATTCTGTTATATCATATTTTGTTTGGTAAAGGCAGAAAGATTCCTTTCATCAAGTCATCTGGGCAATTTCTAGTCAGCCACACGTTATGAATTTTCAATGTTAGATCAATATCTCAATCATCAATTGCTTTTAGCATTTCTACTAGTACATTAGCTACCCTGGTGCTTCCAGTTTCAATCCATTACTTTCAGTTATATCTCATTGTACCATGGTGAGTTATTCCTCTCCATCCATTTACCACATCGTTCTAGATTACTGTGTCCAAACTGGGTTGTGACTCAGGGCTGAGCTTCACTGACAGTGGCAAATTTGCCATCATCAGATCAATCTTCCGAATTGACTGATTGGGTCTGTGAAGACCCACTCAGTCGATCAAGAAGTCGATCTCTGAAGACACCACGGTAAGTAGGCGTAGGCAGTCAAAGGGAGATACACAAAGTATTTTTAATACTTTATGTATCTCTCTTTAACTGCTGCCGAAATTCCACCGAGGTGTAGACCTGCCCTTAGACAAACAATCCTGAGCATCTTTCCTCACAGATCAGTTATCCCCTGAAGACTTTTCCTGTTCTTCTTTCAGTTCACCTTGCTTTTTTCTCAATGCCTTTCTGGTAATGAGCCACCCGGACTGTCACAGTCTCAAGAGGCCTGGGTTTCATTCTTAGACCTGTATGACACCATCAGCGAGTCACATCACTGTTCCGTATCTCGAGCTGAAAATTAGGGTTAATACTTACCCCACCCTGAGATCTTCAGATGAAAGCCACTCTAAAAATGCAAATACTGTTGGGAAGGCTGTGTGATGCAGTGAAGAGAGCATTAGCTGAAAAGTTATAAAAGTTCTTGGTACTGCTGTATGAAGTTGTGTGAGGCACTCCATTTCTGTTTCCCCTCCCACCCTCTATCCGACTTGCCAGTTTCTATCTTAAGCTCTTTTGGGCACAGGCTGTCTTACTGTCTATTTGTGCTATACTGAGCACAATGGGGTTCGGTATCAGTTGGGGCTCCAGGAACATTGCCATACAAATAATGTTAATTATTAATTAGTAGATTAATAGATTTCCAAGTCCAGTTGCTTCAGAGCTGTGTAGAAAACTTCAGTATTGCCTACCTATTCTGTAACTGTGACTCTAGGGAGTCACCCCAAAATTGCGTTGGATGTTAGCAGACATATTGGACTGAAAACTCGTGTGTACTCTGCTGTTTTGATGGGCGATTGCAACTCCTCAGTTTTGTATCATTTGCCATAATTCACTCCCTCTTCCGGATCACAGAGGGAGAAAAGGCCATCAGCAGTTGTTTGTAAGCTTTTCCCAGAAAAAAACCTAGATTGCAATCCATCAAGGATATTTCTGTGAGATTATTTTAGTCTTGAGAGAGGACAACTTTCTCAAGGAAACTGCAGATGCATACAAAAAGCAGTACCATTTCTGTATTACTCACTTCTGGCAGATAAACCACTTAGATCATACATTTTAGGGTGGGATCAGATTACTTAAAATATTTGTATCACATTTAATTACTCATTGAAATTAGAGCAAGTTTGGTCCCCTTTCAGCAGCACTGATAAATAAGGGGAAATAGTAGAACCATGAGAGAGAAAGATAAATGAGTGAGAATAAAATGTGAGATACAGCGCTTTCCTGAGAGTGCGCTCAGATGGGGCCATCTTCAAGCATCTGGCGAAGTGGGATTTTCTCCCACGAAAGCTCATGCGATAAGTAAATTTGTTCGTCTTTAAAAGTGCTCCAGGACTCCTTGTTTGTTTCACAAGCATTAGTTGCTCTGAGGTAAAAATGACACCTTTTTTAGCAGTGAGGACAAGGCCAAGTAAAAAGGCATCAGAATATAGGAACATTATTCCTAACACAACCCCCCTGCCCTCTTCCTGGGATTTTAACAATGAGGATGCTACAATACAAAGAACAGAGCTGGCTGAATTGTAGTATGAATTTAGCTGCTTCTATGGTTAGTGAATCATTCCTGAGCTGATTCGGGTTCCCTTCAGCTGCAATTGGTATTCAGGCTTTGTCGTGCTGTTTGGTCAGATGAGATTCATTCACATCATGGCTTCTTCATCCAATGTCCCTGAAACTAGTCGTTCATGCTATGTGGCTGATCACCCTCAGTCACATGGGGTCGCTCTCGCCACTGGCCTGGTGGGCGGAAACATTTAAACTTACAAGGGAGTGATCAGAAAATCACCAAGTCGCATGTGATGTGTTTCAGGACCCCTGAGTACCAGAGCTTTGGGAGGAGAGGCTGCCTGTCTGCAACTTGCTTTTTCTTCAGCTGTAGCAAGAGTCATGCATGCCCTGCAGCACTAGCAGATTTCCTGCTGAGACAGAGAAGTCTCTTCCCTTCCTAGGGAGAGGCCATAGGCAAGCCTCCTGTGGGGGGCTCAGTTGCCCCTTATAGTTAATTCATTTCATCACAAACTCTTTTCTCATATTCAGAGTGTATCTGTTACCTCGCCTTTGTATATTTGTGTCCATCATTCCCCTTTGTCATTATTTACTATCTGCATTAGGGCAGCCCCAGTCACAAAACAGGATGCCATGGCTCTACATGAAATGCAAGCACATAACAAAGATGGTCCCTTGGCTTTGCATAATTATCCCTTTGCCCTGGCTCCTCCTTTGGTTCCTTACTTTTCCCATTTCTCCTCCTTCTCCAGACAACAGAGTCCTGTGGCACTTTTAAAGACTAACAGATTTATTTATCGCATGAGCTTTCGTGGGAGAAGATCCCACTTCGTCAGAATCCTCCTTCTCCAGTTCGCCTCAGCTGAAGCTAGCACCATAGGATGAGTAAAGTAAGAAGCAATGCTCAAAAGAAACTTTCAGAGGGGTAGCCATGTTAGTCTAGGTCAGCAAAAGAAACAAGGAGTCCTGTGGCACTTTTAAAGACTAACAAATTTATTTATCGCATGACCTTTCGTGGGAGAAAATTCCACTTCGTCAGACGCTTTGAAGAACCTAAAAGAAACTAAATAACCCAGCTGCCTGACTACAACCATAATGTGAAAATGCATTTGATCCTAAATGAAATGAGGTGAAGACAGTTTCATTGAAGACTTGATGGAAAGTCACAAACTTTAAAATAGGTGATCATGTGAGGAATGTAAAGAGACATCATGGTAGGGTCGGTGGGTGAATGCAGCCATGTGAAAACAGTGAGCAGTGAAATTCAACGGCCTGTGTTGATATCAGAAGCCAAAATAGGTTGCTGAGAGAACTAGAAAGAAAGCCAAGCCATCTTCTTATCTGATGGGTGACCCACAATGCATTGCTTAGCACTTTGAACAATAAGAGATTTGATTATGTCACCTTAATGCTGGCAGTGTAAGTCTATTGAGGTCCCGTGGGTATCACTGGTAAACATCTTGAGACTACAGTACTGCTACTCTATATGGTGAATATTTGATCTTGGACCACTGTGTAAATCAAGCTCCACTTCTAGGAGAGTAATTGGTAGCAGTCTGGAGCGGAACACTACAGATGCTTTCATATATTTTTACTCTACGGGCTTTTTAAAACTAAATTCTTGATTAACAAGATTTTCACAATCAAATGAGTGGGTGATACAATAGTATTACACAGATAACTTCATACTCCCACTCCTGAACTTCATATAATTGATGGGATTTCAGGAAAGTGATCCGTTATAGAGAGCTGGTCCTATAAGAGAAGGCTGTTTTGACTAAGGGTTAGAGCCAAGTCTGAGCATTAAGAAAATATCAATAGTTAATCTTAGCTGCACCTTTGAATTGGTGTAAAATCTGAGCTCTGTATGTCTTAATTAACCCAGCCATACAAATCAGGAGATATTTTTAAATCTAAATGAATTGTGTCAGATTATCAACACTAGAAGCTGATGAATTCCTCTATGTAGCCATAACAGGAGGAGTGAGTAAGCATTCACAATCTATTTCGGCATTATAACACCAAAGTAACTTTGGAATGCAGTGGTGATGGCCCAGAATAGATGTCTGTTACATTATATTTGTATATTAATGAGGAGTCCTGTGGCACCTTAAAGACTAACAAATGTATTTGAGCACATGCTTTTGTAGGCTATATACCCACTTCATCAGACATTTGTATATTACAATTCCTAGAAACATGGTTTCCAAATCATTTCCAATAAACGGATTAGCCGACTCAAACAAACTTGAACATTGCTTTCTGATGTGATTATTTTCCTTTTTAGTACCAGCAGCAGGTGCAGCAGGCAGCTGAATTTTACAGCTTAGAAAAATATGGAAACTTCCCTTCAAGTCCAGAAAGTCTGAAAGGTGACTAAGTGATTTTAGAAAGGGTCTCATCCAAACAAAGCTCATGCCTCACTTTGGTACCAAAGACACCCAAGAAATGAACTATTCTTGCCTAGCGTGGGCTTCTCAGGGGCAGAAATTGGATGCATCCGTTGATTAAATGGGCCTTAACAAAGAAATTAAAAATATACATGATCTGATAAAGAAGCTTATTTTTTAAAAAACCAGATTTATTCATCTGAATGTTCAACTGAAAACAAGGCCAAATTATGGAGGTGAGGATGAATATTTAAGATGAAGCAAGGAGCAGGCTCCTGAATATAAGAGATTGTTAAAGTTATGATGAGCATGTGCAAATTGCAAAATATCAGCAAGTTCTCTCTGCTGCAAATTGATCTAAAGAAGCTTTCCTGTTTCCCCAGCAACCTTGAGCAATGCTAGCTTGTTTCTTTGAAAGTAAATTAAATGTGACTTTCAAGTAGTTCATTATTTCAGTAGCCACAATGCCTTTCAGACGCAAGAACATTTGATAAATCATATTAGGATTTGCTGCACTTCTGAAGGGAGGCAGATAAAGGATTTTTACAGAAATAGTTTTCAAATCTACTAAATTTTCTAGAACGTACAAAAATTACATTTCTATAGATATAGGGGGAACAATATAATGGATTTCGTATGTTTAACAAAAGCTAAATATCTTTTGGTTGTGCAATCAAAGTCAAGGTTTGAATTACACGCACAAAACTGGTGCAGAGAACTGCTAGATGTGGCTATGGTTGCACCGCTGAGATTTGGAATTTGTGCAAAGCGACCATAAGAAAGCGCTCCACTAAAACTGCAGAGCTCACTGCCTCTGGCCTGCTGAGGAATCTGCACCCACCAGCATCCCTTCTGCATCCAAAATACAGCTCATGCTTTAATCAAGGTTTATACATCTCTCTAAATAGGGATAGATTTACAATCCCAACAATCACATCAAGCTTGTTCCACCTGGTAGTGCAGGAAAAGAGAGATTTATACGTGCTTACTTTCCATGGCCAATGCTTCGATATCTTGATGACCTATGCCCAATAACGCATTGCGAGGGCACACTGGCCAACTGCTATCCTCATGCAAACTGCTTTCATGTGAAGCAATGCTCTCTGGTGATTTTGAGGTCCAGAGCCAGGAAGCTGTGTCTATCTATAGTCTATCTGGGGCCTTGGAACCTCATTTGCTTTTGCACCAGGTGCGTAGCCAACCCCTGCATTCTGGCTGGGCCCTCACTCTCCAGGGTGGGCCTGACCAGCCCTGCTTCCGGTCACGTGACCGGAAGCTTCCTGCAGATGCTCCTGTTGCCTAGCAACTGGAGTGTCGGGAAGAGGAAGAAGAGGGAAAGGCAGTCCTGCCTGTGCCGCGGCAAGGCCGCAGAAGCTGCCCAGGGCTGGAACTGTGGGTGGAGAGCAGCCCACCCCGACCTGTCTGCCCACAGTGCTGCTGCTCCCAGCCATCCACTGTTGGCCAGTCCATGGTCACAGCGTCCAAACTCGCACTGCTGCCGAGCGCTGCAGCGGGTGCAGGTGGGCGGGGCCTGCTGGCCAACTGGGTGGGCTCGGGCCCACCCAGGACCACCTGTAGTTACACGCCTGTTCACACAGCTATGTAAAAACATAATGGCCATACTGAGTCAGACCAATGGTCCACCTAGTCCAGGATCCTGTCATATTATCCTGTTTTCTGACAGTGGCCACTCTCAGGTGCTTTAGAGGGAATGCACAGAATAGGGCAATTTTGAGTGGCCCATCCTCTGTCATCTAGTCCCAGCTTCTATATTCACTCAGTCCTTGCTCTTCTGTGTGCCGGAGGAGTTGTGAGAAACTGCCAAGCCACTCACTGCCATGCTGCCTTCATATTGGAGCCAGTTGGAAAACGGGAGGACGGGGCCTGGAAAATTCCAGCAAAAACTAAACAAAAGGTTTTCCATCAAAATAGTAAGGGGTATTGGCTGAAAGCCGGTTGACAGGCATGTTTTTTTCAATGAAAAATAAAATGTTTCCATGGAAAATAGACTCTTCAAAGCAGATTCTGTGGAAAATTTCCAACCACGTCCCCCCAGTTCTCAGTCAAATTAATGTAGATCAAAATTGGTGGTCATTCAGCCAATCATGCGATGCCATATGTTTGCTGAGGGCAGCAGGTTTGCTAATAAATTGTATTACAGCAGTAAATCAGGGGCCCATTAGAGACGGTTAAAATGTAGTCTGGTAGATTTCACTTCACCGTAGTTCATACACTGAGAAGATTAACAGCTCCAAGGAGTTTAGGGAATCAAAACTGGTTCCCAATACCTCCAATGTGCTGCAGCATACGCTCTGTGCTCTTCTGCCTTTTGTACGTATTTTCTTAGATCACAATCATGTGATTCCCCAAAGCAGCGGTTGGGTGGGGAAAAACATATTGTTGGTGCAACTTATTCATTAATAATGCAGCGCAACACATGCACATACATGACAGATTCCCAAACAGCCTTTTCCTTTAGTGAGGTGAAACATCAGTGTGTCTCAATACAATTTCAACTGTGCCTTATATCAGTGAGGTTAAAAATGTATACAGAGACTAAATGGGGATTAATGTTGGTGAAACAGGTTTTATGCAAATATAGTGGACATGTCCAGTCATTTGAGAGTATAGGGATGAAATTCTTAATCAAATATCACAAATTGTTGGGTATTTATTACCAAATGATCCACTGGGGGCTTTCTAGAAAAAGGAAATAAAGAATGAATTTCTCATTTGCAGTGGCTGCTTCGCTCCTGGTAGCATCCCTTGGAAAAAAGAAAAATAGTCTAGCTGTAGATGAATTAAAACAATAACTATTTTTTAAAAAATAAATAAATAAATAACAAAAACCCCAGAACCCAACACCAACAACAACAAAGGGAGGTTGTGTTTGTGGAAAAATTAACACATCACACATTACATACCCAAAAATAGACAGAGGACAACTAGCTACTTAAATACTTGATTATGTTTATTCAATATTCAGACTAAGTTCATTCACCTGCAAGAAAAGAAACACACCTGTGCATTTTTTTCTTTTTTTTTATATTAACATGTGCTATATGCGCCTGGTCTGTTAAATATGAGTAATCAAAGATTTCATTAAATATAATAAAATCACTAGCTAAGACCCAGCATAAATGAAACTCTCTCTCTGGTATGGCAAAACCTTGACAACCAGAGAAAGCTGACAATTATATTCCTATGTAATACCTCCTTAGTCAAATCTCTCAGTTGTAATGCTTATTATTTTGTTTCTGATATGTACCAGACAAGGATTTTCAAATCTGTTAAAACTTCCTAAATAAGTAAAAAAACAAACAAATCAAAGTACCTAATGTCTATTGACCACTCACAAGTTGTGCTCACTAATTTTTGTAGTGGTAAATTGTGTCACCTCTCTCTCGAGAAGTGTGACTGCTGAAGACCTTAACACTTACCATCAATGATTAGGTGGTGGTGGATGAGCTGGAGGGGGTGGGGAAATACCATTTTATCATTAACTGGTACTTCGTAAATGCATCAGGTTCAGGGACAAGCCCACTGTAAATTAGCTGCTTCCTGATTCATACAGGAGGAATGTGAAATGAGAGTGGCAGAGAAGTTAGTCTGCATTTCATAACTGCAGGTTGCAATAGAGAAGAGGTGTTTTTACAAAGTTGGGCTTGGCTGTTATCTCTAGCCTCATACTGTCTCTGAAGGATAGCGGTCTAAAGGCAAGTCTACAGGGTGGTGGGATTTTGACGGTAGTTGAAGGGAGTTATGCAAAGTACTTAAAATACCATGCGTATCTCCCTTTGACTGCCTACCGCCTACTTACAGTAGTATCTTCAGTGCACTGAGTCGAAGGGAAATGCCCTACCTTCAGCTCAGCACTACTCTACTTACTGGGCTGGTCTTCAGAGATCAACTTCTTGATTGGCTGAGCAGGTCTTCACAGACTCGATTAGTTGATTGAGAAGATCAATCTGATGGTGGTGAATTTGCCACAGTCACTAAAGAGGGATCCTAAATCTGCTCTGGTATGGGTATGTGTTCGGTGTATGAGGGTTCCTGAATTGCAAAATATTCCCCTTACAGGAGGGACTATGTTTGGTCAAAAGAAGGGATAAGGGAACTTCAGCTAAAGAAGCTGCTCTGTAAAAGAGGTAAAGGCCTGGGTTTTTGAAGGTAAAGAATGAGGGTTCTAGTCCCAGCTTTATAGCTGTGTGTGTTGTATCAGGAAACTGTATTCTTACCCTCAGTACATGAATTTGTTACCAGGCTTGCCTGAGTCTGAGAGCAGAAACTACCCCACTAAAAGGAGGAACGGAAATCTCACAGGCAAAAACGCCTTGCTGAGAATGCCCTGCCTCTTCCCACTTTTCATAACAGGAGTATCTCAGGTGCCTGGACAACACAGGCAGTCTCCCAAGCTGATAGCAGCCATCCCTTGTTCAATGCAGTTGTCTTCGTGGACTTCTTTTCCTTTATGCCACTTTTCCTGGTGTGGGTTGTGGCAGCAGCATGGACAGCAGGGAAGGCAAGACCACTTTTTCCTCCACAACAAGTTCCAGCTCCTCCTGGAGGATTCCCAGATTTTCCCAGACCAGCCAGGAGATATAATCCCTCCATCGTGTTTTGGGTCGACCTCGGGCCTCCTCTCAGTGAGACATGCCCGGTACAGTCCCAAATGAAGCCTACTGGAGGGGCATCATTATTAGGGGACAGAACTACCTCATCTGACTCCTCTCAATCTGGAGGAGTAGCAGCTGTACTTTGAGGCTCTTCTGAATAACCAGACTCCTCCCCCTACCTCAGACAGTCAGCCCAGGCATCCTGCTAAGAAACCTCATTTCCTCCACTTGTAGCCCTGATCTCATCCTTTCGGTCATTACCCAAAGTTCATGGCCATAGATGAGGCTGGAGACACAGAATGACCTGTACTCCAAGAGCTTCAACCGAAACCTTAGCTTCCGCTTCACCACCGCAGATCAGTACAGAGCCCACATCAAAGTCATTGCTGCACTAATCCACCAGACAATCTCATGCTCTCGTTCACCATCGCTCGTCACCGCTACACGACCACCGCTCAATAACTGTTCTTTCCAAAAGGGGTTGAAATCTTGGTTGCAAATATGTGGTAGTGAAGGCATCAGCAGTTAGGGGCAAACTCATTGAGATTTTAGATGGGTAGAACAGTCGTGAACTCGAATGTGGCTGCCACGTGCGTATACCCAGTAAAATACAATCTTAGCAACACGAGGGGTAACATTACTGTCTCTAAATTATCCTGTCAATTAGATGATGATGATGGGGCTGCCCCCCCCCACCTCTCACACATGCAGACCCTGAGTCTAGCAATGTCCCTGACTATGAATATTTTTCATAGTGTTCTTGCAGCATCTTATAGTCTTATCTCAGCTTGTGCAGCTCCTCATTAATATTCCGTACATATGGAAGAGTTTTCTATATCATTGTCCATTAACAAGGAGGATAATCACTCATTCGGTTATCAAGCAGTCAGCTAAGGCCTTGCCTTGAGCCCTTAGTGCAAAGAATCATGGGAGATCAAAGAAGGTTAAATGTGGCTGACATTATGATCATTACATTTTTTATATAATTATAGTTTTATAATAAAGTTAATCTTAGATAAGGAAAAGGGATATTAAAGTCTTTTAGGGCTAAAAGATGGTATTAGTGACTTTACCTTTTTTAGTAATGGGACAAAAAAGCATATTTCCGCTGATACATATAAATGAGCATTCTTTTATTGCAAACAAGCAAAGGTCATAAGTTTACATATAAATGATATATTATTACAGAATTGCTTTTAGAAGAAGGTGAATTTAGTGATCCAGCCTAAATGCATAATGAGGGTAGGAGGCATGATGACAAATCATTAGTAATCAAAAACAATAGTATTCAGCCATATATTGTGGCTGAAAAAAAAGCCAGTTTCTCTGAACAATCTCAAAGAATCCAAACTTCTTTGCAATAAGTTGATCTCTAACTGTAATATACAAACTGAATATGTGATCATTTACTTCTCTATTGGCTGACCTACCAAGAAGATATGAGCCCTGCTCCTTATGGCTAAAGAAACTTTGTCCCCTTAGCTCATCCTCGTTGCCTTTTCATTTTGGAGCTGACGTTAACTGCATTTCTTAATCCCCAAGGCCTCTGTGTTTGTGATTTATGAAGCAACAGTATTTTTGTCTGAAGCATGCAGATGCAAGACAGCCACGCAAGCAGCTGCCAGTCCGAATGGGATTGTTGTGTGCCGGTGACCATTTGTGGGGGACATACAGACTTGAAAGTACAAGAAGTTTGCCCACATTTTACACCAACTCCCCTTTGCACAGACTTTTCAAAACTGGGGCAAGATTTTATCTGCAAAGCATCTTGTCAGTGCAGTGCTTGGCACCCAGCTGTGGACTTCTCATTCCATGTGTCTCCTACTGAAGCTGTCTACTGCTCATTGTTCTGGTGTCAAGACAGCTTTCTGGGATGCCTTCACTGAGTCAAATGCAGTTCTCTCCTATACCACCTGCCAGCATGTGAAATACAGTCATAGGTCTTGTAGCAAGCACTGTGACCTCTCTCAGAGCTTGGGCCAGAGGAAGGGCCACAACCCCTTGCTTGCTGAATGGACCCTTGATTTGCAGGACTCAGACACTGTAAATAGAGGGGCGTGGCCAAGACAGGAAGGGGAAATATAAAAAGGCCGGCCTAGCCGCTCAGTTATGGGGAAGCTGCTGTAGGAGAAGGTTGCTTCTCCTGCTTGGCTGTGCTCTGAGCCTGGCCCAGGCCTGCTGCTAGGTGTCCAATCTTGACCCCTCCATGGGCTGCAGTCACAAGGCTTTGCCAGAGCTACCAGGCTGTAGTGACTGGGAAATGCTGCTGGAGGCTGCTGGCTAGGCAGGACTATCCAAGGCCAGCAATGGCTTAGAGGAGCTGCCCATAGCCTGAGCCCCGTGAGCTGGAGGAAGCAGTAGAGATCTACAACCTCGAGGAGCTGCCCTCTGCCAATGGCCCTGAGGGGTTCCTGGCCCTGCTGACAGCTGACAGTGAGGGACTGGAAGGACTACTGCTGGCCACATGCCCCAGGGAAGCTGAGGACAACCTTTGGCTACTGATGCCCAGGTTCAGAGTGAGGGGAAATAGCCTAGGGGCAGCTGACTTAGGTCTGACTGAGCATGCACTTGAGCTGGTGTTAGCACATTGTGCTAGGAGCCTCACTGACCCAGTGGCAGAACCCTCTCCCACTGGTACGGTACTGTGCTGGGACGCACTGGCGTTGAATGGGCTTCTCTAACCACCCTGCAGTGCGTATCTCCTTCTGGCCTGCAACCTCAGAGGCCATATATTGTGTGTTTGCCCATCCAGGTCCAGAGACCACCTGACCAAGAGCCTAGGCTAGGCTCTGCCTGCCCCCCCTTGCTGCAGGCTGAGGCCGGGGTGGGGATGCTGCAGATGTCCTGCGGGATGAGTGAAAGCCCAAGCCACGAACCACTAGTCTTTCCTCCATTGGACAGCTGTGACTCTCCTAAACTGGACTGCTTGGGGGTACAGCCTCCCTTAGTGCCTGGGCCCAAGGAAAGGCTATGACCCCCTTGCTGTATGGACTCGCAAGCAGCCTACAGGCATATATGGGGAGAAAAAAAAGGGACACACCTTTAAAATGGTTTAACAAACATTAGGCCATGGGAGAATTTAGGAGAAACAAAATGAAAAAAGTTGTAAATATTTTGCTAAAATATATTAGGGACATTCCTTCCTAAATAAGGAGAGTTTCCATCATCCTAAGCCTGGTATAAAGATCTGAGTCAAATACTGTCAGATGGCATCGTGTTATGATGCAGGCAAAAACAGTGAGCACAGAGAGCTCATTTGGTTACAAGGGAGGTAAGTGCTTTGTTAGTAATAATCGGAGCTGTGGAAAAAAACTGATTTGTCTGGCATGCTGGTTCCAAAACATCACCAAAAAAAGGGGTTTGGGGTTGACCTGAAAACATTTTTTTTTAATTTCTGTTATCTTGAAGAGTTGAAGAAAAAAATTATTTGGAGTCAAATTAAACACTGTGTTAATTTGAAATGCCCGTGGAGCTGCAGTGATTTGCATGAGCTAAGTAATGGAGTCGTCTTCCTTTCTTGGCTAGCTGTCCACAAAGACTGCTAGCCAAGCTCTGGTTTTCTTCTATGGTTTTCTGTGTTTCTTAGCTTTTTCTTCTGATGCCTAGTCTTTTCTAAGCACAAGACTATAGTGCCTGATACCAGGCCACTAATTTTAAAAAGTAAAAAGATCATTGTATGTTGCTATACATGAAAAATAAGATGGACTATTCATAGGTTCCTTAATATGGAATAAGCCATCCATCCTGTTAGTAAAAAACACCAATATGATTATAGGCAAAGAGTTTTCACTAGGTTATGTGAGCAATCAAAGCAGTCGGGTAGCCATATACAACTTCACATGAAATCTGAATTTTTTCAGGTCATCAACTTTTGTAACTATTTGCAATTTTGAAGCTGCTTGCCCAAAGGATTGAAAGTAAGACCTTATCACTAAAATAAAGATATTAAACCATCTTCAGCAACCTCTATATTTGAGACCTAACTGCATAAATATTTTGTGAGTTCTTTAAAATATGTTGTATCAGAGGAATAGGTTTTGAAAAGACCTTGGATATAGACCAGAAAACAAACACATACCAAAACCAATGGGATCCATGCAAGAAAAGCACCAATTCATCAACTTTCCTTCCAACAACAGCCTAAGACAGATGGACCCAGTCAGAATTTCATTGCACATCTTTCACTGTGCAATGTATTGAGGTCAGAGTACTGTTGGGTGACATTTTCCCCAGCTTTTAGTGGTGCATTTAAATAGAAACATCTAATTCCCATTTTAAATGTAATATGAAGGAGCTGAGTGGTCACGGTGAGTTTCCAGACTGAAAGATACCGACCACAAAGGATCTGCAACAGATTTTGATACCAAAAATCCTTTCCCCTATTCATATCCCTTTCTTCTCTTCCAATGCTGCTAACAGCTTTAAACTATGAGACTCAAATCTGATAACCCCCCGATTTGAACCCACGACACCTTAAACCATGAATACAAGCAGTAGAAAAACTGTGTTTAGAGGGTCTGAGCAAGCTGACCCTGGCTTGCTTACGCTGTAGTTAATGGAAAGACTTGTGTGACAAAGAAAAACATGTTGAGTTGCAAGGCAGAAGAAAGAAAAGGCATCAAAGTCTCCTTCACAAAAAGAGCTGACTAGTTTAGTCCCTTTGCCTAGCAGGAGTAGGCTCAGGGCTCGGTAGTGAGTCTGTTTCCCAGTTCTTCCCAAGAAGGGAAAATGATCCCTGGAATTTTCCTAGTCTGTTTTTAGACATAAAACCTATACGAAGTCTGGTTCCTTGAACAGAGATGGACCAGCAAGAGCAGCTGCACTCCATTATCTGCTTGCAGAAACCCCAGCTAAGATACCACCCTGTCCACAAAGTAACATCCTTTCATCTTGTCCCTGCCCCCTTACATTCCACCACAGCAGGAGTTCTAGCATAGATAAGGCAATTGCAGTGGCCGGAGTTTTACTAGCCGAGGCTATGTCTACACTTACAAAAGTTAGTTCGGATTAGTTAATTCAAACTAACTAATTCGAACTAATTTCAGTTAGTTCGAATTAACTTAATTCGAACTCGCATGTCCCCACTAGAATGCTAGTTCGAACTAGCCATGGCCATGCAGGGCACTTGCTTAGTTCGAATTAGTCAGTTGCATGAAGGACAATTTGCTGATTAGTTTGAACTAAGCAGTTAGTTCGAACTAATATGGCCACACTGGGTTACTTCGAACTAACTATTTCAAATTAAGGGTTAGTTCGAACTAAGCAATCGAATTTCTTAGTTTGAATTAAGGAAGCCCTTAATTCGAACTAATGAAAGCCTAGTGAGGCCAAGGCTTAAGTTAGTTTGAATTAAGCTTCCTTAATTTGAACTAACTTGCAAGTGTAGACATAGCCGTCCTGTCTAAAACTGTTCTGAGCTATGCAAGGTAGCACACTAGCCTGTCTAAGCTCGTTCTCCCACTAGTGGTATTGCACAAAGCCAGTGGAGATGCATCTTCTCTGACCTGCACTCAGCAAGCCTTCTCTTTCCTGTCTGCTCAAATTACTGCTGCCTGGGAAAGCTCTTAGTCCAGTGAGGCTTTCATTCTTATCATTCTCAAGCATGGCTAGTTCAGGTGGCTCTGGTCATTAATCCCTTCCCCTTGCGTCCAGCTGCTCCTCAAATACGTGCACCAGAGGACTATGCCCTATGTCCACTCGATCTGGCTTCTCTGTGAGTCTCCATCCAGACAAAAGACATTAATGACCATCCAGCTGCTAGAAAATCTATGACAATACACCACTTAAGCCCAGTCTACACTAGAAAAGGTTTGGCAGTATAGCTATATATAGCTAATGATTACAAAAGAGTGGTTTTGCTGGTGTTTCTGCAGCCAGACTTTGTGGGGTCCTCTATTTAACTCCTTTCATGAAGAGCTCCCTATATCAAGCATTAGTTATTCATAACATGCATTTGCTTTTGCCACCTTTGCTGAACAATATGTTAACAGGACCAAATCCAACCCTCATTTACATGCAACTCTGCTATAGGCAGGAGGGTGTATCAGTTTAACTGAGGTCTGTGGTGGGATTGGAGCAGATTATATAGTTATGCCAGACCTCTGTTTCTCATTCTTCCCAGCTGGGAAAAGAGAAGGAAAATATCAGCACCTACAGTTGTGTAATTGAAGGATGATATCTCTCATTTGTAATTCAAACACTAAATAAAAGAAGAATTTGTCCTTGGTCTTTGAGCTAGTCCCTAATTAACAATAGATTCTATGGGCACATGATAACAGTATTATGGGCATGCCAGAAAATCTATGACAAACCACCACTTAAGCCCAGTCTGCATTAGAAAAGGTTCGGCGGTATAGCTATATGGGTACAGCTATCATCTCAAATGTTTCTCGCATAGATATATATAACTAATGCTTACAAAACAGTGTTTTTGCTGGGTATTTCTCATACTCATTCCCCAAGTGGAAAAAATTATACTGACAAAAAGATTTTTATGCTGATATAATTATGTCTTTTCCTGGTATACAAACGTCCAAAAAAAAATCATACATCCCTAACCAACATTACTGTACTGGCAAAAATTACAACCGTAGACCAGACATGGACTTCTCCAAAAATTCCTGCCAGAATGTTGCACCATTGTATGGGGCATGAATGGCAGGTATGCACTCACTAGTTCTGTTTCATTGTATTTTGGCATTTTGTGCTCAATAACTGGTTTTTTTTGTTGGTGGTGGTCGGGTTTTTTTTCAGTTCAACATATGCACCAGAAATTGGAAGCTGACTCTAAAACTGACCTCACACCAATATGCCCTGGCCTTAATACATGTTCTCAGTTCTCCCACTTCTATTAGGTTATGTCTACACTTGTTAATTTAGGTCGACTTTAGCTAAGTCGACTTAGCATGTCCACACCTAAATTTTAAGTCGACTTAGGGGGGAATTTACAAAGTTGGTCTAGAGCTTCCACACTGGACGCCTAGGTCGACTTCTAGGGGCTAGGTGGACCTGGGAGAGGTCCACGGTAGCAGGGGGGCACCTCTTGCCAAGTGCCAGGGGGCTCAGCCTTTGCCCCATTGTACCTAGGTACAATGGGGCAAAGGAGGACAGGGACCCCGGCAGGGCATAGGGGCAGAGGGGCAGGGCTCTGCCCTTCTCTTTGGGGGGGCATGCCAGGCTCCCCCTGTGCCACCCCCCTCTGGCAGGGAGGGCAGTGGGGGAG
Organism: Pelusios castaneus; assembly: GCA_007922175.1. Taxonomy (NCBI): domain Eukaryota; kingdom Metazoa; phylum Chordata; order Testudines; family Pelomedusidae; genus Pelusios; species Pelusios castaneus. The sequence goes on along the minus strand of ML685771.1, from coordinate 6,771,467 downwards.
TCCTGGAGAGCCCTAAGTTGACTTAGAGTCGACTTAGGGCTACTCTGCGTCCACACTGGCTTAAGTCGACTTTACAAAGTCGACTTAAGCCTAAAGTCAACTTTAAACTAGGTTTAACAAAGTCGACTTAATTTTCCTTAAGTCGACTTAAGCAGCTTGCTTAAGTCGACTTAAGGAAAGTTTAGTGTAGACGCAGAGTAAATTAAGTCAACTTAAGCAAGCTTAAACCGACTTAATTTACGAGTGTAGATGCACCCTTAAGTTTTATCTAGTTTCTTCTACACTTCTATTATCCCAAAGTATTTGACAAAACAATACACTGGTAGAAGTAACAGCGCCTTTGAACATTAGAACAGTTTATATTGAGAAAAAAAATTTGGCCGTGGTGATCCCATATCCTTTTTGGATATGTCGTGGTATATATAAGTTCTGGACAGCCACACAAGAGAGTATCAAAGGTTAGTATCTATCAAACCAGATGGTGATCAGTGGATTAGATCAGGAAGCAAAAATGCTCACCTTAATGTTGATAGTTCAAATCAGGCAGAAGAGTTAAAACCATCTATGGCTCTTACCCAATGTCCATTGAAATCAATAGGACCACTCCCACTTCTGTCGTGTTTGGCTCAGTCTCCAGTGAAATAAGTATATTTTCCCAGTTTGGATCTACATCATGAAATCCATCACTACAGTTGGTAACAAAAGCTGTGCTTATTGCCCCCCCTCAGAGGGAGAAGAACAAAATGGACTTGGAGACTAAATTAGCCTCTCACTAATGGAAGAGGCTTTTCCAAAACAGTTTTGTGAGGCTACCTCCTCTGAGGATAAATGGAGGTCTTAGTTCTCCAGTGCTCTCAGTTCATTGGATTTCATGTTCACATTGTCATGATAGAGAGGTTAGAAAAGTCTAGTTTCCCTAACAGCAGATTACAGTACATTCTAATACTACGTAGCAATATCAGCATAGGGCCCGAGCCAGCATCTTAATGAGGAAATGGAAAGCCTTGACTTTGGGGCTCAAAGGAAAGAGTGTTCCCCCACATTCTGGAGGAGAGAGGATTAAAAAGCAGTTAACACACCAGGCTTTGCTAAGTCAGCGGTACCAACCAGTGTGCCGCAGCAACACCTAAAGTGCACCACGAGTCGGTGCCGGGAGCTGGGCTCATTTAAATCTCCCGCCCTGCTCAGCCCAGCCACGGGGGCTATGCAGGGCGGGAAAAGCCTGGCTGCTGCAGCAGAGCTCACTGCAGGTAGCCTTATGTGGGCTGGGGAAGGGGGTGACGGTTGGGGGGGGGCATTGGGGTTGGGGGGTTGGGGCGGACCCAGTGGGGGGGCATGGGATGGTGGGGGGGCTGCAGGAGCTGTGGGAGGGATGGAGAGCTGTTGTGGGGGTCCGTCCGGCCTGCCCTGGAGCCTCAGAGCCAGCGGCAAGGGCCCAATCCAGCGGCGGTGGCCCGATCTGGCCTGCCTCGGTGGCCCTGGAGCCGGTGGTGGCAACAGTGGAGGCGGCAATGGTGGCCCCCAGAACCGGCAGCAGCCCGATCTGGCCTGGGGTCCAGTGGCAGCGGGCTCTGTTATGCCCCAGACCCAGAGATGCCCGCGGAGGCGGGATCTGACCCCAGTCCTGCCCTCCCTTTCCCCAGGTTAACCCTGCCATCCCACA
>ML685771.1:6667169-6769794 GCA_007922175.1 Pelusios castaneus | reverse complement strand
AGTGTGCCATGGTTCATGAATATTCATGGGTTTTTAATGGTGGTGTGCCTTGAAACAATTTGAAGGTATCAAGGTGTGCCGTGGTAGAGAAAAGGTTAGGAACCACTATGGCTAGTGACTCTCCCCTGTGAATTATGCAGTTAATCAAGTGCAAATGTGACACATGACTATAATTTGAACTTTGCAGAAGACCCTGCAAAATTCTTATGAATAGCACAGCCACATAGGATTGTCATGAAATGGCTTTTCACCTTTGATACTCCCAGTCCTTTAATTTCATCCCCAACGCTCCTTAACACCGATTAGAAAAACATAAAAATACTTCATTAGTGCTCAGCCTCACTGCTTTTCCAAAAGCCCTTGAAGATGTTCAAGTTGGCATTTCTAAAGCACCCAATCATTGTATCATCTAGGCATTATATATTTCTATTAAAAGTGTTAATTTAAACATTCCTGACTTTTAATTTGTGTTTTATTTTTAAAATCTCATTGGCTATATCTACACTTGTAAATTTAGGTCGACTTTAGCTAAATTGACTTAATCAAGTCGACTTTAAGTCAACTTAGTTAAGTCGACTTAGCATGTCTACACCTAAATTTAAAGTCAACTTAGGGGGGAACATACAAAGTCGACCTAGAGTGTCCACACTGGATGCCTAGGTCAACTTTTTTGGGCTAGGGGGACCTAGGGCAGGTCCACGGGGGCAGGGAGGGCAACCCTTGCCCGGTGCCTGGGGGCTCAGCCTTTGCCCCAGTGTACCTTGGTACACTGGGGCAAAGGGGGACAGGGACCCTGGCAGGGCATAGGGGCAGGGTGGGCAGGGCTCTGCCCTGCCCTATGGGGGGCATGCCAGGCTCCCCCTGTGCTCCCCCCCCCCAGCAGGGAGGGCAGTGAGGGAGTCCTGGAGTAGCCCTAAGTCGACTTAGGGCTACTCCAGGTCTGCACTGGCTTAAGTTGACTTGAAAAAGTCGACTTAAGCCTTAAGTCGAACTAAAAGGAGGTTTAATAAAGTCGACTTAATTTTCATTAAGTCGACTTTATTTTCCTTAAGTCGACTTAATCAACTTGCTTAAGTCGACTTAAGGAAACTGTAGTGTAGACGCAGGGTAAATTAAGTCGACTTAAGCAAGCTTAAGTCGACTTAATTTACAAGTGTAGATGCACCCATTGTGAGTCCAGTGGGCATCCTTTGTCTTTGACTTCTCAGCCAGCAAGTCCAGGAACACATACAACATTGTATTCTTCATGCCTTACCATTCCGCACATACTCATCTCCCACAGCAGACGCTAACTTTCTGGACAGTTCTACTTTTTCAAGTTGTAACACAGCTGGGGTTGGGCTCCTTTTAAGTATTTCACGAAAGCGAGACAATCTGATGGAATAGCCTCCTTCAAATTCTACTTTTGAAATGCTGAAAGTTAAGAAACATAATTTAACTGAAATTGCATTAACATTTATATAAAATATAAACCAAACACTTATCCTGATTCACCAAACAACTTCCTCCCGAACCAACCCCCAAAAAGCCCTAGCTACTTATCAACGGCACCATTTGAAATTATTGCTAGTACTACAACTCTAAATGCATAAGATGCCTTAAATGCAGACCCTGAACATTTACATACTGATTTCATGAGCAAAGCAAAAGGTATTTGCCTGTAACAGTCCAGGACTCAGCATTTTTATTGTCTGAGTAATCCTGGTTCGCTCTGATATGAAAATTCAATTATTTTAGAACTGGTCCTCTCATTAAATTTTGACAAGACCACAAGCTCAGTACGAGCTCTAGCTGTAAGAGGCTGTGGGTGCCTGACAGCTCCACGGTGAATTTTAAAATGTAGGATTTTAACAGGACAAGATTATCTGACAATTTCATACTAAAAGAAAAAAATAATCAAATGCATTGTAATAGCCAACACCGGTAAATTGGCCTTTTTCAAGATATTTTCCTAAAATTTATTTAAAAAAACAAAATCTGCTGTTTATTGCATGCTTTCCCCCAATCCTACCTCCAGGTCTCATGCTCCACAATTATTCTGGGAAAATGTGTATCTATATGTGAGCAGGAAGTATTTAGCTAGGCATTGTCAGCATTTGCTTCCTATTATCAATTGAAATGTATTTGCAAGGCTTTTATAAAAAGGATTTCCAACCCATAGGAATGCTTTTATTTTATGTGTATTTTTCTTGTTTCAGATAGGCCACTGCTTTTTCAAATAATTTTTTTTTAATGATTCCACTGCTAATCAACAAAGAACCATAGACCAGAAATTTTTTTAAAAAATAAATAAATTAAGTGAAGTTTGTACAACTTGCTTCGGATGCAAGTTCATTGTAGGAAAAAATCTGATAATATTAAAATCATTACAGGAACCTCTGCTGTAGCCTGGAAGTGTCAACAATTACTGAAAGTTAAATGGGCTGAGAATATGAAATATGGAGAGGTGGGATGCAAATGGAAACGTAGGTTTTGATTTTTCTCTCCCTTGTATCTTTGTAGCGCTGTTGATTTCACTGGAGTTACTCTTCTTCACACAACTGAGATTAGAATTCGATCTAATATTTACATAGTAATTACATTTATTGGTTCTTTATGTTGGAAAGACCTGATCTGAACCTGCGCTAGATTCAGCCGTCCATCCCTCTTCACTAAGTCACTTAAGCATATACTTAACTTTAGGCACAAGCTGAAATGGTGTGTTGAATTGGGATCCTTGAATTGCTGACCATCCACAGCCATCTTTGACTTCGGTGGCTCAGCATCTCGCAAGCTTTCTTTGCTGCTGTTGCTTTTACTTTTCCACAGCACTCATCTCTCTAGTGTAGGAAACAAGTTCCAGGGGGTAACTGCGTTAATCTAGTTCAGCAAAACGAACAAGGAGTCCTGTGGCACTTTTAAAGATTAACTAATAAATAAATGTTAGTCTTTTAAAGTACCACAGACTCTTTGGCTATGTCGACACTACAAAAAGTTGTCAACTTTGTTAAGTCGACTTAATAAAGTCGACTTTAAATCGACTTAAAGTCGACCTTATTAAGTCGACTTAAGCTTTCATTAAATCGACCTAAGGAATTTCTTAAGTCGACTTAATGAAAGCCCAGTGTGGACATGGGGTAATTTAGGTCGACTTAATGGTCCTTAAGTTGACCTAAATTGCTAGTGTAGACATATCCTTTGTTTCTATTGTAGGTAGTTACCTGGCCCACCATTACCATGGTGTCTCAGCACCTCACAATCTTTAATGTATGTTTATTCTTACAATATCCCTGAGAGATAGTGAGATGCTATACTACCCATTTTACAGAACGGGAATTAAGGCCCACTGAGACTACCTAAAATACCCACAGTCACTCCAGAAATCCATCACAGACCAGAAAATTGACCCAGGAATCACAAGTCCACTCCTAGTCTAGTATCCCAGCCAGTGGACAATGCTTCCTCCTGGGACTATCCTTCCATACACCAGATGAAGGGACCTTATGGGCATAGTAGGGTCTAAATAACTGTGCATACTAGCTATAAATAGCCTACAAGGCCCCGCTGCTCTGTCCAGATTCTGAGGCTTCTGAACCACAGAAGCCATGAGGTCCACTAGAGAACTCACAATCTGTTTAAAGGGATACTTTCCAATTCCTAGATATAGTACACATTTTTCTCAATTAAAATGAAAGAATTAATAGTTTATTAGTTTTACCAGTCAAATTAAATGGTTAATTTGCTTTTGAAAAGTAATATTGTAAAAGTTAGCTCCCATTGGGTGCGTCTACACTTGTAAATTAAGTCGACTTAAGCTTGCTTAAGTCGACTTGATTTACTCTGCATCTACACTACACTTTCCTTAAGTCGACTTAAGCAAGCTGCTTAAGTCGACTTAAGGAAAATTAAGTCGACTTTTTAAAACCTCGTTTTAAGTTGACTTTTGGCTTAAGTCAACTTTAGAAAGTTGACTTAAGCCAGTGCAGACCTGGAGTAGCTCTAAGTCGACTTAGGGCTCTCCAGGACTCCCCCACTGCCCTCCCTGTTGGGGGGGTGGCACAGGGAGAGCCTGGCATGCCCTCCCACTGGGCAGGACAGAGCCCTGCCCACCCTGCCCCTATGCCCTGCCAGTGTCCCTGTCCCCCTTTGCCCCATTGTACTAAGGTACAATGGGGCAAAGGCTGAGACCCCTGGCACTTGGCAAGGGGTGCCCCCCCCGCCACCGTGGACCAGTCCCAGGTCCACCTAGCCCCTACAAGTTGACCTAGGCATCCAGTGTGGATGCTCTAGGTCGACTTTGTAGGGTCCCATCAAAGTCGACTTAAAATTTAAGTATAGACATGCTAAGTCAACTTATATTAACGAGTGTAGACATAGCCATTAAGAGCCAGATTGTGAAGTCTTAAAAGCATAACTTATAAGAATGGCCATACTGGATCAAACCAATGGCCCATCTAGCCCAGTATCCTGTTTTCCATCAAAGAAGATATTTCAGTGGGTACGAACAGAACAGGGAATTATTGAGTGATCCATCTTTGGCTCTATGCTTTCTTTCATGTCTTCACTCATATTGGTGAGCTATTGCGCACACAAACACTCTAAATGAAGTGGAGGCCCTACCTGGTTAATGGGGTTGCAGTCCAGCTCCAATTGTTTTCAGTTGATCATGACACGTATGCTACAGGTGCCATAGAAATGGTTTAGATTCATAAGCTACGTCTACACTTCCAAGCTTTCTTAATTCGAACTAACTGAAGCCTTGGCCACGCTAGGCTTTCATTAGTTCGAATTAAGGGCTTCCTTAATTCGAACTAATAAATTGGATTGCTTAGTTTGAACTAACCTTTAGAATTAAGTGAATGTGGCCATATTAGTTTGAACTAACTGCTTAGTTCGAACTAATCAGCAGATAGACCTTCATGTAACTGACTAATTTGAACTAAGCCAGTGCCCTGCATGGCCATGGCTAGTTCGAACTAGCATTCTAGTGGGGCCATAGCTAGTTCAAACTAGCATTCTAGTGGGGCCATGCTAGTTCAAATTAAGTTAATTCAAACTAACTAAAATTAGTTCAAATTAGTTACTTCGAATTAACTAATTCAAATTAGCTTTTGTAAGTGTAGACATAGCCATAGATTTTAAGGCCAGAGAAATCATGATCAGCTACTCTAGCCATCATCATTTTACACAAGCCCTAGAATGTCACCCAGTAATTTCTGCATTTGGCCCATAACTTCTGTCCTAAGCTATTTTTTAGTCTTGATTTTTATGAATAGCATATAAGGCATTTTGCATTTATTCCAGTACTAATGATGATAACATAAATGTCATTGCTGGTCATAGAAATATACAAGGGATGTGGCACACTTCCCAAACTAATCTAATCCAGAGGGTCTTTCATTGGACCAACTTCTGTAAGTGAAAGAGCCCAGCTTGTTCAAAACTAGAATGGTACTGAAAACATCAGGGCTTAGGTCTGGCTTGTGAACCAAGTTCAACGGCTATGTCTACACTTACTAAAGTTAGTTAACTTAATTCGAACTAGAAAAATTTAGTTCAAACTAAGCAAGTGCCACTTGCTTAGTTCGAATTAGCTAATTGCATTGAGTTCAATGGGCCGGTTAGTTCGAACTAAGCAATTAGTTCGAACTAACATGGCCACATTGGTTAATTCAAACTAACTAGTTCAAATTAACCCTTAGTTTGAATAGCATATTCAAATTTATTAGTTTGAATTAAGGAAGCCCTTAATTCAAACTAATTAAAGCCTAGTGTAGCCATGGCTTTAGTTAGTTCGAATTAAGCCTCCTTAATTTGAACTAACTTGCCAGTGTAGACATAAGGTCAGAAGGGACGGTTGTAATCATCTGTTCTGACCTCCTGCTTAACATATGCCACAGAATTCCCCCAAAATAATTCTGTTTGAACTAGAGCATATCTTTTAGAAAAATCTTGATTTTATAAATTGCCACCTTTTGGTAAAATGTTGCAATGATTAATTAACCTTACTGTTAAAAAGGTAGGCCTTATTTCCAGACTGAATTTGTCTAGCTTCAACTTTTAGTCAGGTTGTCCCAGTTTAACAAGGGATATGATTTTTTAGATTGATTTAGGTATATTGCAGCAAATTAAGATACAGTTTGCCACCATAGGGAAACTGGTAGGGATTTATACACCTTTATTTCCACAAGGCCTATAATTTATTTGCCTCCAGTTCAAGAAGTGTGTCTATCACATGCTGAATTATTAACATACTTACAGCTACCTCTCTTACATTACTTCTGCAAGAGCCTCATTTGAGTTTTTAGTGTATTGTTTCTTCTTATTATTGTGTTTTCTACCCCCTCAAGGACATAAATAATCTTTACTTGCCCATTAAATTATCTGTAGCATATTTTCCTTGTGGAATGAAGGAATTCAGTAAAACAAAGAACTCGAGATACTTTGTATACAAAGTTGAGAAAGTGGTTATAAAGAAAAAAGATTATGCTAATATTTCAGAGAAGACATATTTCTCACCCCAGGATCTAACCAGAGCCAAATATCTGCTCCATGACTCATGTCTAACTATAAACTTCTGCAAATAACAAAAAAACATAGATTTCTTGAAAGCCAACAAACACTCAAGGTCCAAACTGTAATCATGGCAGAACTAGCAGAGCAAAATTGTCCCAGAACAACTATTCAAACTAAAAATCTAAGCAATAGAATGCAATAACACTTTGATAATCCTTAAAGAGAAAATGTTCAGGGATACAGTTCAAAAGGAATATCTGACATATAGGAATATCCCACCTGTTACATAGGGACAAGGACATCCATAACACTGGCCTCTTACAAAGAACTAGTTCATAATTTTTTCCCTCTAGATTTAATTAACTTTTATGAATGTCATACATTTCTATATCTCTGAAATATATGGGATGTCACTCATTTTTTTAATGGATATTTTGCATTATTTGACCGTTTTGGCAAACTTTTCTTTCTCATACAAAACTCTACTTGTCATGATCTAATTAAACAGATAACAAGCCCCCTATCCTTGCAAGCTAAGCATTTTATGTGTTACACAAGATATATTCTATGTGGTATAAGATGAATCTTCATAATGGGATTCAATGCAGTTGAGTGCTAAATTATAGGAGGCTTATATCAGAGAAAATCATAACAATGAGAGTGGAATTCATATCATGGCTGTGGTAAGAGTGGAAAATTAAAGCTTTGTAATTAAAATAGTAACCTAAAACTTTAAAATAACTTAAACAGCTACTGAATACATGTAATGTTCCATACTTATCTGAAAGCAGGGTTGGCAATCATTTAACAGAATTCGAATGAAATGTAGACAAGGTGTATGTTATGTCTTCAGAACACAGATCTGTCATTTTCTTCATTGCTCATGAATACATTGGTATTGAATATCTCTTTCCCACAAATTCACAGGCTCCATGCAAGACTTGGCAGAGAGAAAACCAATGTAATGTTATCGTTAAATTGATGTTGCTTACAACTTTATGATAGTCCCAACAACTATGGTTTGTGAATTTGCCAAGAGCAACGTAGCAAACGATTTTCAGTGATGAACACTGAGCTGCACGGTAATATCATCCTTCCCTTCAGAAATATAAAAACTACAATTTTCTTATAGACCTAATTTACAACTTATTTTTGACAATTGTAGAAACCCACTGGGGGGTTGGGAATGGAACTTTTTGTTTCTTTTAAGAACAGACAGTGTGTATACAATCTTAATATCTGTGTGATGACTATAGGGGGACCTGACCAGCAGAATTTAAATGCAGATCCTTTTCCCATTTAAATTCCACTTCCATTCCTAAAGTGTAGGGTGGTCAGATCCATGGTTTTGGTTCAGCCCAAAACAGAGCTGCCAAATTAGGATTAGGATCCAGGTTCCAATTCTGACCACATCTCTGGGAAGGACTTTGGAGCCAGACTTTTTCCTTGTATCCAAGTGATATAATGTAAGTTAGTAGCTTCAGTAACATAGATTAGTACAAAGATTGACAAGCATATGTTTAAGAATATTTAAGATTATGCAAACCTGATGAAGGCAATTACATTGCAATTCTGCACCTTCTCCATCTATAACTTGGCATTCTAGCAGCAAATATCTCCAACAGCCGGTGATGGGACGCTAGATGGGGAAAACTCTGAGTTACAATGGGGAATTCTTTCCCAGGTGTCTGCCTGGTGGGTCTTGCCCACATGCTCTGGTCTAACAGATCACCATATTTGGGGTCAGGAAGGAATTTTCCCCTGAGTCATATTGGCAGAGACCCTGGAGGTTTTCACCTTCTTCTGTAGCATGGGGTATAGGTCACTTGCAGGTATAAATGGGTCATTTATTAATATAAATGGTGGATTCTCTGACTCAGTTACTGAAGTTCTCAAACCATGATTTGAAGCAGCGCTCCCCAAATTGTGAAGTGTGCCTCTCTTGGGAGTTATGGGGGAACATTGGGGGTGCTGTGGGTGCCAGGTAGGCTCCCATGGGGTGCAGGGAGGGAGCACTACCCAAAACCATTCTACTCCCAGCTCTGCTCCAGCCCCACCCCCAGCTGTGGCCCCATGTTTTGGTCTCCTGCCCCAGATCACAGCCCCACTTCCAGCCATGGCCTCAGTCACAACCCTAGCCCCAACCATGGCCCCACTCTCAGCCCCAGCTCCCAGGGCATGAGGCATGGACAGAGATAAGGGATGGCATGACATAAAACGTTTGGAGCCACTGGTTTAAAGATTTTAGCTTGAAAAGCACTGATAATATGATCCAACGAAGTGCCATGACCCATGACCATGTTTTCTTCCTTCACTCAGATGTATGGCATCAGCTGTTAAAATCCGCCACAGCACTTAGCAAATGTTACATGCTGAGGCACTTTATGCCCCTCTCATTGGCTATGTCTACACTTGTTAATTTAGGTTGACTTAGCTAAGCCGACTTAGCATGTCTACACTTAAATTTTAAGTCGACTTTGGGGATACCCTACAAAGTCGACCTAGATCGTCCACACTGGACACCTAGGTTGACTTGTAGGGACTAGGTGGACCTGGGACAGGTCCACGGTTGCAGGGGGCCAAGTGCCAGGGGGCTCAGCCTTTGCTCCATTGTACCTGTACTTAGAGTCGACTTAGGGCTACTCCAGGTCTACACTGGCTTAAGTCAACTTTAGAAAGTCAACTTAAGCCAAAAGTTGACTTAAAATGAGGTTTTACAAAGTCGATTTAATTTTCCTTAAGTCGACTTAAGCAGCTTGCTTAAGACGACTTAAGGAAAGTGTAGTGTAGATGCAGAGTAAATTAATTTACAAGTGTAGATGCACCCATTATGCCCCTGCCATTGCCCATCTGATGTCAGCCAACATTATCTGGGGTATTTGTGGAGAAAGGCAAAGAATTTGATACTGCTGCAGGTTGGGGTCACTGTCATCAAATGACTATTGATAGGCTAGATAGACAGATATAGGGTTTGTTTTAAGGCGTGTGCATGCGTGTGCGTGCGTGCGTCCATGTGTGTGTGTGTGAGCCACCACTTACATCTCATCAATCTCAGTTAATTTCCTGCCATTTGACTGTGCCTAATTAAAAGATTATAATAGGGAAAGACTAAGGCACAAATTAACAATTAATGCAGAGGGTAGAAGGCAGCACAGGAAAGAATTACTGAGGGAGACAAGCTAAAAGAGTCAGCACTCTGGAGGATGTCTGGGTGGAGAGACCTCTTGGCTCTCCTTGGCCAAGGATCCACAATGCTGTCAATGATATGGTGAACATGTCAATGGGAAAAGCCAAGTGAATATACTACATGGTTGAGTTTAACGACAATCTCTCTGAACAGTTTGTGTAGACAGAAGCCAACACTAGAGAGGAATTGTCACACCAGGAACATAAAGCCCAGAATGAAACTATGATCTGCTGTCTTCTGATGGCTCTTCGGTGGGGTTTGAGCTTGGACAGTTCAGTCCAGTCCCCGATGAATAGATATTTATAACCTAAAGCCACCTGCACCATAAGTGGATATTATTTGGTCATCTCAGCAGAGAGGCCGAAGACATAGGGATTTACCCACAACCCATTAAAATCAGCAGGAGCCTTTCCATTAACTTCAAAGAGCTGTGAGTCAAGGCCTAAATGAACTTGAAGAATGTAATATCCTAGAGAGGCATCATGGAACAGAGAGATAAGAGTATTGCTCCTATGATGGCTGATTTCCAGGGAGTAAAGCTTGTTGCGTCTCTTTTTTAAACTCCTTTGACTATCATTCTATTTTCCCCAGTCAGGAAAATATGGATGGCCATAGCATAATTTCAGAAATTACAGTAGAGGTAACATTTTCAAAAGCACCTATGTGCAATGTAAAATCACTGACTTTCAAGGAAACTCAAGTTCCTTATTAAAGCTGGTTGGAAAACTGATTTTCCATCTTACAAAATATTTAATTTTGTAAAAATCAACCCAAATTGGGATAGAAAAGCCAAAATTTCAACATGTTCCATGAAGAAAAATTTTGGGAACAAAAATATTTGGGGGTCAATTGAAATGTTTCATTTCAATATGTTTCATTTTTTATTTTAACCCTTTTAAAACATATATATTTTTTCAAAAATTTCCTTTTCAAACATCCTGTTTTGACATTTTCAAAAACTTCTTTTAGTTTTTTTTAATGAAATTTTGTCTAAATTGATAAGTTTTCTCAAAAAAAGAATCTGTTTCTTTGAAATGGTATTTTCCAACAGAAAACAATTTTGATGAAAAATGTCAATGAACTTCAGGGACTTTACTAAATGTTAACCTACATGCTTTCCCATTTAAAAAAAGAAAATCAATTACTCAGCAACTCTCCCACCCTACTAGAATCAAACACTAATCTCTCTCTTTTTAAAAGAAACCACTCGTCAAACTGAAGCCCCTCCCCCCCGTATTTTCTACAAGTGACTACAGGAGTTAGCTCAGCTTCAAGCCCAGCCGCTGCATTGGTTAATTTGGAAATAAGGCATAAATTTTTACTAGTGAGGGTAATTAACTATTGGAACAAATTATCGAAGGGTTCTGGTAGATTTTCCATCACAGGCAATTTTTAAATCAAGATTGGACTTTTTTTCTATATCGGGGTGGACAATCCGAGCGATAAGAAGAGCCAGCTTGGCTCAGATGTCTTACGTGTAAGGGGTCAAATTTCAAGTAGAGCATAAGTTTTCTAACTTCAGTGAATTTACTCTTGGGATGAAGTTAGCCTGAGATTTTATAAAATATATAAATTGCCGGATGCATCTCTTTATGCTGAATTGCATTTTCTCACTGGTTTTCCCATTATTCACCAAGGGCCATATCCTAGTTTTTACTGAGGCAACTTTCCCTTTTCAATGTGTGAACAGAACAATAGGGACTTGGAATGGTTATCACACTACAAAAAGTGATTGTTCTGTTCACACATTTATCAACAGGTGTGAATAGGCCCCATCTGCTCTCTGAACTAACTTTGCCTTTCACTTGCCCTCCTCCATCCTGGCATGTGTATATATACTTCTCCTCTGTGATTTCCACTTCATGCATCTGATGAAGTGGGTTATAGTCCATGAAAGCGTATGCCGAAGAAAATCTGTTAGTCTATAAGGTGCCACAGGACTCTCGTTGTTTTTTGCTAAAGAAAACCACATCCACACTGGGATTTTATTAAGTAGACTTAAGCACTTTCTTAAGTCGACTTAAGGAAAGTTAAGTCGACTTAATAACACCTGGTTTTAGGTTGACTTAAGCCTTAAATCAACTTAAGCCAGTGTGGACGGGTATTAGCACCTAAATCGACCTTATTAAGTTGACATAAAGCATTAAGTTGACTTAATAATGTAGGCAAGGGGTTATGTCTACACTAAAAAAGTTAAGTTGACTTAATAAGTTAAATCGACTTAACAAAGTCGACTTAACTTTTCTAGTGTAGACATAGCCCTGCTGACCTGTATCAACAGCAAATTACTAACCCCTGTGTTTCCTCCCTCAGTTACTCTGGCCAGCAAGTGAGGATGGGTGTGGTAACTGGGACCTTTCTGCCCACTTTCCACCCACCTGTTCTCAGGCCAGACACATATTTCTCCGTGATGCCATCTATGGGACTCCAGATAGCCCATGTAAGGGCACATAGTCCAAGTTCAGAAACTAATCTCTTGAAACCAATTTATGGAGCAGGTATTGCTCACAATGAGGGGGGAGGCTAAGGTCCTTCCTGAAGCTATTGCATGACTCCTGGTGTATTTATTCATGAAATTTGGTCTATCTACGCTTGAGATTTACAACCTCAAGCATGCCTAGCCCAGCAGTGTTCTCTGGAGCTACGGTTATGGCTATGCTACACGCACGACAGAGGTGTAGCTACAGCTCCACTGCTTGGGTAAAGATGCTTTCTACAGTGATGAAGGCATTTTGCCATCAGTGGAGTCACTCCACCTCTCCAAGAAGGACTCACTAGGTCAACAGAAGAATTATTCCATTAATCTACACTGGGAGTTAGATTGCCCTAATTCTGGCCCTCTGGGCACAATTTTTCAAGCCTTGAGTAACTTATTTAGATCAATCTATTTTTTCAAGTGTAGACTAGGCCTCAGTTACAACAAGTTCTTTAAGCTAAGTATGTTATAAGGTCTTTGGGGCAGCAACCATCTCTTTGCTGTATTTGTACAGTATCTACTGCAGTGGGGTGGGGACCACTGTGTGTTCTGATAGTACAAATAGTAAGCAATAATATTCTGTTGTGCATACATTCTCTGCCCCAGTGGTCTGTATATGAAATTTAACAGTAACAGGACCTGCGTCAAATTTATCTTAGTGCATTATGCTTTAAAAAATGGATTTGCCTTCAGTTTATGAACTGGGAAGACTCTTGAAGATTTTAGAAAAGAAGCTTACTATTTTGAAGGTTATACTGAAGCAGTATTTAATTCCAGGAGGTTGCAAACCATCATGTACAGGAATTTAGATGAGCATATACAAAGTACAAAATATACACAGAGAACAAGCTTGCAACAGCCAGTTAAAGGATTTACAAATTGAAAAGTAACATTGTCACTTGAAGACATTTGTTTTGTTTTTTAAATATTTTTAATCTTTCGTGAACTTAAAGGAGAGTTCAAAAATTCTGCAAGGATCTCATACGGCTAGCTGTTTAGGCTCCAGACCTAGCTACTTAGGACCCAATCTGATGAAGACTTATGTGCAATTTTAACTATAAACACATGAATAACCCCACTGAAGTCAAAGAGTTTTATTAACTGAAGTCATAAGGTATTGTGTTTGTTTGAGCCCTTTCTAGCTTCTTTCTGATATATAGAGAAAGCCACATTTTAAAATGTAGGAATATCAAGACTTGACTACCCTCTTTTGAATGCAGAACTCATGGGATCTAACTGTTTAAATCTCATTGGCTTTGTCTATACTAGTGAAATTACCCTTTACTTTAACATATACTTTTTTCTGGCTCTTGGCACAGATTTTGACTCAATCAAACATCGCTAAACTGGGAATCAGTAGTTCTGAGGAAGTCTAACTTACATTTCATCTCTACAGTTGGCCCATGAAGCTAAATAAGGCCTCTCTGTCTGGATCTAGAGGGAGTCCTAAAGATACACACTGAGGGGACTGAATGAGGGAAGGATACCATACAAAATGTAAACTCACATGTCCCTTATATGTCTGTAAATAGGACCTGCACAGACCACTCCAGTATAAAGATTCTTCAGCAAAGTTACACCCGGCGAAAACTGGTCTCTTTTTTTCCTTGAAAGATTAGAAAAACACCATGTCTGCAATTGATTAAATAAGCATTTGTCTGGAATGTCCAAAGTGTGCATAGTTTGTATTGCTTTTCTCAGACTATGAAAGCTATAAAGAGTGCTTCATTCATGTGCAGACAGGAAAAAGATGTAAAGTTTATGCCAATGATGTTCATAAGATTTGAAGTTTTCCACCTTATCCTTTTCTGATGCAATGAACAAGGTGTGGTGATCTATGCAGAACAAGCAGGTGGATCAAAAACATTTCACAGAAGGTCCTTCAAGGATTTTGCAAAGATCCTTAATTTACATTAGCAAATGGTACAAGACCCTTGGAAGTGTATGTCTTTTTCAGTGCCATCATTTAAAACTCCTCGTAGTTTTAATACATCCCCTCCTTTGTATTTTGTCTTTTACTGCCACTTTAAATGTGCGGAAATGTCTGAACTATGAAGATTTTTAAAATTTAAATTAACGTGTAGCTCAATTAAAAAGTGGGAATTGCATGTATGTTCATCCTTTAAAAAAAAACAAACCACTGTTTTTCTTTTCTGAACCCAGACTCCAGGCCAGCCTCCTGGCCAAGTTTTCCTTCATGCCTTATTGTCTATTCTGTTCAGCTATTTAAAAAATGTTGAATATCAACAATGGCTTTCAGTAGTGTATTGTCAACTTTTGTATGAAGCAATCTTGGTTGAATGAGAAGATCCCAGAGTTTACAGTTGTATCTACTGTGCTGCACTGGATTTCTGCTTGAATGTGTGTGTCTGATAACGGGACAAATTTCTACCTTCGTTATTACATTTCAGCTACATAATTCATTTGCCAAAATCTTTTAGGAAATATCTTTCTAGCAAATTGCACAAGACATCAGGTAAGTGCTTGTGATGTAAAAAGAAGTAAAGATACAGGAGCTGCCTTGTTTATTAATTGTGGAGCCGTTTCTGCTAGCTTGTTGTACTATTTCCTGTGTAGCAGCGTGTCCTGGGACCACTACAGAATGTGTGTCTTCATGTATAGACATTGGGACTGCACTTAACCTAAAAGCAATTGGTTTTTTTTAAACTAGGGGCAAATTGTTTCAAAGGTGATCATGCATTTTCAGGTAATAAATAATTGCCTGGTCTTACTGTTTTCATTTGATCACTTAGTATCTTTTGCATCCGGAATACGAAACTGGTTTTAATATGTATACTATCCCCTTTTTATTATACTAGAGGTTCGATTCCACAGTCTGATGCTTCTTGTTGCATCCTTAGGAAAACTAACATTTTTCATTACTTTAGCTAATGAAACTTACACTCTAATTTATCTCAAACTGGCAGCTGATTTTCTAGCTTCTGTCTTCAGACAATCCAGATAAAGCAGGAAAGGTTATCTGCAGTGTTCAATTTCTGAGTGGGCTTAGGTTAACAGGTGTCATGGCAGGTAAAATAGAAATACGTCTTCCCTCTCCTCTTCCCCTCCCATTTTGTTGACAATTAATGTCACTTTTGGGATGCAACTCATTTGTAAGCTCATTTTCTCATTTGTCGGAATGAGATGAAGTTTGTGGTAAAGGGCTGGAACCCACAGGGCTCTGTCAGGCAAATCTTCCATTGAAGCCACTGGGAGTTTTCTTTAAGTAAGGAATCCAAGATCAAGTCCATCGCTGTGTCAAGAAATAGGAGAGATCTGTGAGTGATCACGTTTCACATGTGATTTTTATTATGAATGCAGATTCTGGCACGTTAGAAGAAAGAAGCTTAAGATAGTTTCATAAAGCCAGCAAATATCATTCAAGGAATCAAAACAGCTTCTAATGTTGATCTGAGAAATAACAGTAATTAAAATCAGAAAGGGTCCTGTCTTTCAGATTCGAGAAAAAATATACCGTATTGAAGCTGGCTGTATCGCAAAGCGGCATCATTAAGCCTAGAGTGGAATAGATCTGTGGGTGGAATAACTAGGTATTGCATGAAGTCCTGTTTGACACTGAGTTGTCAGTTTCCCACTAATTCAAATGCCTGTCCCTTTGTCCCAAATCCTGGGCTCTTTTTAGCGCTTGTGTCTGCTTTGTCTGCACACTGTCTGCAGACCAACAATAACCATTAAATACTTTGCGATTTAATTACATATAAGACAATATACAATATTTTGTTTGTACTGGCAATGGTTTGCAACCCCTGCGGTATAAATGTACTGTAAACCTTGATACAGAGGTAAGTACCAAATTCTAAATCTGCCAAACAAATTAAACATTTTAATGTCACACTCTGGGGCAAAAAGATCTCCAGATGCAATACTGAGTTGTAAAAAATTGCTGTTCTCTTTGGAAATGAAAAGTCTAGCTAAGAAAAAAATGTAATATCAACAGCATAATCTATACTCTAATAATGAATGCTCACATCATCAGTTTCTGAAGGAAGTTTTTAGTAATGCAATTCTGCTTTACATAATCATTTTTAATTAGCTTTTTAGCGTTTCAAAGCAATATTAACCACCTTATATACTCTTCAATACGCCTCGCTATTACTATCACCGTTGCAGTCAAAGCAAACTGACTTGCTGTACAACTCCACAGCAAAAAATATTTTGACCCCAGGTGGGGAGGTGGTTTTCATCTAGAGTATCCATTGCTAGCACCAATAACTTGGTTGCTTTAGAAACAAAACCAAATTAACACAGAGTGTAAGTAATAGCCATTGGTGTGGAGAATTTGTGAAAAATAATTAAATCTTAACTTCAACTGCCATTTGATTGGCTTCTCATTCAAAAAATAATAATAAAAAACTCTGTGGTTTTTTCATCTTTATTTTCTAGTTTTCATCCTGGTAGAGGTCCCTCACTCTCAAGTAGGGAAGAGGCTCAGGGCCCACTGGCAGGACCAAGCAGTAAACTGTCTATAACTCGTGGCCCACTAGTAGGGGCAAACAGCCATTAACCGTCAGGGGCTCTAGCCCTCTTGGACAAGGCAAAGTAGTCAATAGTCTTTAGCCCAGAGTCTCCCACTGAAGGCTGACACCTATCAAGGGTCTAGGCCAGTGGTCTTCAACCTGGGCTAACAGCCCGCTAGTGGGCGTTTTGTGATTTTTGGTGGGCGCTACAAACAATTAATTTAACGGCAGTGGCAATTCATAAAAAGTAACAATTTATGTCAGCGGGCGGTAAACTTACTGCAAATGTGAAAATATTGAAAAACTGGACGCTGATACAAAAAAGGTAGAAGACCACTGGTCTAGGCTCTGGCCCTCTAGGCAAGGCAGAGGGCAAGCAGTCTTTAGCCCACAGCCTCCTGGCAATTATCAGTCTGTAAGGGAAGATCTGACCCTCAGGACAGGGCAGAGCAGCAGACTTTTGCCTAAGCCTCCTGGCAAGAAGCCAGCAAACAGTCTAGGGTGTGCACTCTCCTGGCTGGGGCAGACCACAAACAAAACATAGACCTTCTGGCCTAAGGGTAAAGAGGCCATTACTCCAGAGGTGGGGCTGGCGGTAGGGGGACCCAGGTCACCCTACTCCACCAGGTTCCAGCCCAGGGCCCAAGAGAGGCAAATGATGCCACCACAGGTTCAGCAGGTATTCCACCAAAACACGGTGACTTGTGCTCCTGCAACAAAACCCAACTGAAGTCTGGTTTCCCTAAGCTACTTCCTACCACAGTCTGGGCAGGGGGGTCCACAGTCTAAAGGCCCTCTGTCTACACTGTGGACGGCAGCCCCAGAAACTCCTCTCCTAGGTCAGTTGGTTGGTCTCCACAAGGATCAGGGCATAGCTCAAGAGTTCTGCAGCAGGCTGGAGACATCTGGCTCCCTCCCTGGCTCCCACTCGACTGAGTTGAGTACCCTCCCTTCATGCTTCCCGCCCTACCTGTAGGGCAGGTTTGGCTCCACCCATGGGGTAGTACAGTGGTCCCTCACTCTCAAGTCTGGAGGTAGGCCACTCTACCTCACTACAACCCTAAATGAAGGCAAACTCAAAATGGAGGGAGACTAAAGGGAAGATTGAAGGAAAACCTTAGGAAAATGTGAGAGGGACATGAGTGTGAAGGCCTGGTACCCACTACAGCTGTCACATTTTTTAGAACACTGTATGCTGCTTTCAGGACCATCCTTGGAGGGAGCAGCTGGGGCGAAAGCCCCAGGCACCACGCTTTGCTGGGCCCCGCGGGGACAGCTGGTGTGCAATATGGGTCCCAGTGCAGCCTTCCAGGGCCCACAACAGAGGCCATACAGCCAGCCCCGGCCCACCCCCAGGGGCAGACCAGCTGGCCCAGGGACGAGGCGGAAGCATGGAGCCCAGCCTCTGGGCTGGCCCACCCCACACACCCCCCATCGCTGGGGGAGATGGGCACCCCCACAGGCCAATTGTCCCTGTTCCCCCTGCCCCACAGGGATGCCCCGGACTACCCTCTATGTAAGCAAGCCTGAAAATGCTTTCAGACTGACAGGTTAATTTTTAAACCTAGTCTAAAACTGACTTTTTGCATTCAATTAGCTAAGTATTGACATCAATGTTTTAGCAGTTTTGCATGCCTGTTTTAAGGTCTGAGCATTCATTATCTGCCACAGTGGTGCCTATGGAGTTAGGATTTCCCTTCTTGTTTTTACCGTGAGATCAATGGGAATTTTACCATTGGCTTTAAGGGGGCCAGAATTTCACTCTAGATCTGTGACTTTATCTTGCAGAGCATAATTGTGTTTAGAAGCAGGCTTTTCAGGGATCCACTGACTTAAATAGGTGACAGGACACCCCTTATAATATGCATAAGGTTATTATTTGCCTCTTGTTATATGTCTGGTGTTCTATGTCATCTAAAGTACTGAAAGGGTTAACTGTGGAGGTCAGGTTACCTCTCTAGCTGTAGATCAAGATGTTCATTTTCCTTCAGTAAAAATCTGTGTTGAAAATTTCCAGAGGGGTAGTCGTGTTAGTCTGTGTACAGCAAAAACAGCAAGAGTCCTGTAGCACCTTAAAGACTTAACACATTTCTTTTGGCAGAACAAATTTCTTTAAGCACAAGCTTTTGTGGGCTTCAACCCACTTCATCAGATGCAACCCCAAAGGAATTTTAGTTTTTAAGGTGCCACAGGCCTCTCGTTGTTTTTGCTCTGCCATAGAACTTGCCCAACTTACTGAACATCTCTGTGCCTCAGTTTCCCCAACTGTAAAATAGGATAGATATGTTTCTATCACACAGAAGCATTCTGAGGCTTCACAGTTTGCAAAGTGCTCTGAGAATATCCAATAGAAAGTACAAAGCATTATTACCATTATTTCTTTGTCTGTTGGCAGTAGACTCGTTACTATTTTTTCTGCGAAGAAATTATTCGAAATCTATTCTTAGTCTCTCCGCTAGTAAGAGGACTGTGAAAATGACTTACTGCTGATTATGATCCTCTGTGTATTGACCATGTTTGGTAGACTGAGGATCTGGAGTTGCCACTCAGAGAAACTTCCATGTCAATCACAGGAACGAATGTGATGGAAGTCCTGCTACTGCTTAGCAAAAGCAGTTTCCACTGAAATTTGCAAGGTAACCCTAGAAATTTCAGAAGGGCTGGACTCAGTGCTACAGACCAGAGCTGCAGCGGATGTAAATAGTTATTGCTTCGTGGACTTCAACTGTATTATGACTATTTACATCAGCTGAGGATCTAGCTCTATCTGTTTCCTTTTCTGTTTATTCCTATTTTTGCTACGACAGAAACGAATCCAGCGCGCTGTGGTATTTTAGTGTCCACAAGGTGTGGTGGGTAGGAGCGACCTGCTTGCCATATTGTCCTTTCAGTGTGGCTGGTCAAGGTTACTGTTTGCTGTTTCTGACATCCTATCAATTATTCTGCTAGCAGACAGACACTGGACCTCAAGTTTTCTTATAAAATAAGAAAGTGGGTTTAATGAAACCATCAGTAACTTGGACCTAATTATTTCAGACAGTATTTAATTAATGTTTCATGGATACCTAATGTAATTAAGGTTCCTTTACTGAGACCTTCTGTGACATTAAAATATATGACCTTTATCTTCCTTATCAACTACGGCCTGACAACTCAGATTTGTCATTTTCACCGAACGGTATAGTTTGATTAACTAGAACAGACCCTAAAATTAATCTAGCAAATTATACTTGTTTGTTTCTTTATTTCCCCCTCAAAGACTAATAAATTAAGTCTTTTAATTAGTGGTGTAGCTACAAATGTTCATGCTAGAGTTTTACTTCTAATTTTTTTTTTAAGTGTTTCTTTTATATGTCAGTTTTTGTGACCAACGCAGAGAGTAATGATACTTTATTCAGCAAGGGGAAGGGCCAGTCTTAACATACGGGAAAAATAATGCTCTGTTCTTTATAGTAATAAAGACCAGTGATGGTTTAAGAATATAGACAGATCTGGGATTTAATTTCTTCTGATTATAAACTATTCTAAATACTTAAAAAATCACAACATGCCTGTGAGTGCATACAGATTCCAGGCTAAATTGCTGCATTGGTCTAACTAACCCATCTGTCCTTAAGCCATGGGTATTTTTCTCCTCACTCTCATCCTCCTTTTGTTTTCTTTAAATGGCTAGTGACTGGAAGAGCCTGAGGCCTGGTAGGAGGGATGTGTGGACAAATAGCTAGAGGCAAAAGAAAAGTTTGGTTAGGAAGTTCCAAAGGGGTAGCCGTGTTAGTCTAGTCCTGCAAAACAAATGAGGAGTCTTGTGACACTTTTAAAGACTAACACATTTATTTATCGCATGAGCTTTTGTGGAAGAATGAAGAGGGATTTTCTCCCACGAAAGCGCATGCAATAAATAAATGTGTTAGCCTTTAAAAGTGCCACAGGACTCCTTGTTTGTTTTGGTTAGGAAGGTAATTCAAGTCCCCTGGGAACACTAGCCATCTGCTTTCCATCCCCACTCCCCAGAGAGAGATTCTGCCTCTATGCCAGAAGGAAGAGAATATAAAAAGAGGCACCATTAACTGTGAAAAGCATATATAAATTCCATTTAATTAATTGGGACTTAAGCACATGCTTAAAGTTAGGCACATACTTAAGCGCTTTTCTGAATTGGGGACAGGATGCTTTTTCTGAGGTTCATAATAACCCCCCTGCTACCTTAGGTCAACAGATCAAAGGTTTTCCTCAGTTGAAGGGATGGGCAGGTGGTTGAAGGTCTAAATAATGGGTATAGGAAGTTAATCAAGCAGAACGCGATACCTAAAAAGAGTGTGTCTACCATGGCCAACATGGACCCCAGTGCTCCTGCTTTACCCTGTTACAATGGGATCAAGGCTACTGGCTGAGGCTATAGGTGGCCTACACTGAAGGAAACATGTTTTGTTCCCCTCCCAAATTATTCTTGATGCTCTGCTACCCCATGCAACAAATTCAGGACTTTCCACTTTGTGTAACATAGATGTCACCATGGTTACCGGGTAGCTGAGCCAATGCAAATTGTCTCTGCACCTGCACGAATGTTGAGTGGGTCAAAAATCTCATTCAAATTCCATTGTTTTTTTCTGAAGGAGGAGTGGGTACTCAAAAAGTCCACTTTTTATTAGAAATGTTATAAAAAAAATTGGCAAATTTCCACCAGCCCAATAGCTGGTGAGAAAAAAAATCTGAAACTTATCATTCAAAATTTTCAGGGTATTTTTTCCTCATAAAAGTTGAAAAACATTAATTTAAAATGTGAAATTAGAAAAATTTGGTATGCTTTTCATGACAAGAAGAAGAAAATGAGGACAGCCACTATAAGGAAGGGAAATGAATTTGTGATGTTCCTCCCCATCCCCACACTATTATGAAAACCTGATAAAAAAGGAGCCACTTGTCCATGTACTACTGCAAATGCTGATTTGGAATTGCTTTGCTTTCTTTTCAGCGGAGAATTTACAGAAGAAAGGGGTTTGCTAGCTGATGCTTTTATTCTGCTAGTAGGTGCTGAGTGCCAGGCAAATTAGCTGGAAGAACAGATGTTAGATGGGTTAATGAATACTGCACAGCAGATTTCAGACAGGGTCTTCCATGAAAAGAAGAGTTTTCCTAGACCCTAATCCAACAAAGGATTTAAGATCATGCTTAATTTTAAGCATGTGAGTAATCTCTTTGAAGTCTTTGAACCAATTCACATACTTAGAGTTTAACAAGTGCGAAAATGATCTTGCTGAATCAGGGCCCTAGCCAAGGAGTAAAGTTAGTGAGTTTCCTCAGCTGCTCATTGTCAGTTGTGGTGGTAATGCTGAATGATTGAGCTGCTGCAGTAATTAAAGGTGAGAATTTCATAGCAGCCTAAGGGATTTAAGCATCCAACAGAAGCACCTAAATCCCTTAGTCTCATTTGAAACTCCCAGTTTAAACCTCTGAAGTAATTAGCAGTTTAACAAGTGAGATGGACTCTTGTAATCCCACCTGGCTGATATTATTAATCGATTGATGTTGGTTTCCTTCGTTTGCCGCAGCACCTCTTACCTTGGCATAGCTAAGTGCTGTTCCAAACACTTTTTTTAAAATCGCCACCAGAAATTGCTGACAGTCTGGTACCCCTGCAGCCCTTTACAGATGTGGTTTCTAAAGCCACAATGAAGCCTTTACACGTTGGAAGTGTAAAAGGTCCAAGAAAAATAAAACAAGGAGTTCTCTGGAAATGGAAATAGCGTCTTTTTCATTTATTCTCATGCAACATCTGGGCCCGTTCCCATTGAGGGCAAAGACAATTATGTACAGCAAGTAGTAACCCTGTAAGTTACTCTTGAATAGAAATGAACATGTAGTTTGTTTAAAAGTCTTCGGGCTTGTCTACATGGTGTAGCAAAACGCACCAGAGGAGTGTGATTTGTGCTGTTCTAACTACTAAAAACAAACATAACAATGAACTTTATTAACTACTAACTAAATAAACCTTATCCTAAGAAAACAAAATGAAGTTAAACAGAACAATCCCTACAGAAACCCCGCAGGAAAGATACCCAAGAGTCCCGAAGTCCAGATGGAGTTCACCCAACTCTCAGCTACAGTCTTTGTTCAAGTCTAGAGGCTTGAGTGGCAAGAAATAGCTGTCCTCTTCTTCTTTCATTGCAGGAATCTTCTGTAGAATTCCATGCAGGCTTTTCCTTCTCCTTTGGAACCAGCGCCATCTGGTCAGCTCACTGGTCTAACCAACCTTCAGTCCCATATGCATGTGCCCAAAGTCTGTTGCAGAAGACTCCATAGGAGGGAGAAAACATCTTGTTGTTCACTCCTGGCTCAGCTTGCCTCATGAAAACTGAGTACATGGGCTCTTCTCAAAGCAGCTCCTGCCTGCTGTCTGCACAGTCATGTGATCTGACTCTGACCACACCACATCACACCAGCAGGGAACCCTGTGTAGCATGCTCAAAATGCTATCACTCCCTGCTTCCAGAAGTTTTTGGTTGTGGGTAGCTAATCTGCCCAGCAACAGTAACCCACCCTCCGTAGGTCTCTCAAAGAGAGGCATATGGGTTACACAAACATACTCTCTCGATGCACCGTTTTGGGGCTACAAGTTCTGTGTAAATCCCAGTCATGCCCCCATCCCATTGCAACCATTACAATGGCCTCTCCAGGGCAGGAAGCCATCTCTTCCACCGACCCTTTGCAGAGTGAGGTTATGTCTACACTACAGGCTCTGTTAAGTCAACCTTGTTAGGTCAACTTAACGGAGCATCTACACTTAAAGTCGACTTAGATCGACCTTGTTAAGTTGACTTAACAGAGCATGTAGTGTAGACAAACCCGTCCACACTTAAGTCGACCTTCAGAGGTGGTGTTATTAAGTCGACTTAATAAGCGCCCATTGTGGATGCAGCGTTCTGTAGGTTGACTTAAGCATCATTAAGTGAACCTAAGGTGCAAGTGTAGATGTACCTTGAGTGAATTTCAGCCAATTGACTGATAAACTAACTAATCTGGGCCTTGCAGTTGGCTCTTGAAATTTTACATTACACGTTGTGACAGCTAACACAGTTAGAGTTCACAGATACTATACGCATCATTAATGTGCCATCCATGTATCTTATAGAATGCAGCTGGACTTCATTTCTCTGCTTTCTGTAAAGAAAATGCCTGGTTTGTTCATTTTAAGCAAATAGACCCCAGGGAAGCACAGTTAATATGGAAAATAAGCTGGATAAACAACCTAGACCCAATGACATAGAAATAAATGGATCTGATTATACAGATTACTAGAAACCTGCCACCCTGGCTACTTGAGAACATTTAAAAGCAAATACAAATCAGAGAATCATTTTAATCAAATTTAATTTAGATGATATACTTTCACATAAAATCTAATTTAGTTGGAGTTACTCAGTCATGACTTGCCTGCTCCCCACATGACAAGGTTAAAGAGATTACATTTGGGTTCATGTCAGCAGCATCTGCTAGTTAGCCCTCTGAATGCCAATTTAATGAGAGGGGTTACGCTTAGTCTCTTGGAAAGACTTCTGGTTTAGGCAGGTGCTTGAGAGATGTTATTCATTTAGGATGGTACAAGCAGCGATGTTATCTTGCCTAGAAAACTCATGTATCATTGTCTTGGGATGTGTAAAGTACCCTAGTGTATTTGTTTACATCCATTTAGCAGTCTTTCAGGGTTTTGCTCTAAGCCAATTTTAACATACTGCTTTGGAGAGATGGACGATTTCTGTTATGAAAAGTCTTTTGTAAGAGCAGACATTTTATTGTCTAGCATTCAGAAAGCAGCACGGGTCACAGTCAGCTTCCCCACACAGACTCAAGGAATAGCTGAAATCCACGCCAGCATCTCATCTAGTGTCCTCCATGCTGTTTGCTGTTACCGTTCCTCCATTTGCAGAGGGCCAGATTCTGATATTTTAGGTCACACTGAGCAGTATTTGGCTCTGAAAGTTCTTCCAGTGCAATGAATGTGGTAACTTGCAGAGGAAGGCATTGCTCGGCGTCAGGATGGGTACTCAAGAGTGATTCTGACCCAAGATTGTAGCGAAGCTCCTCTGCCAAGGTGCTGGCATCGTGACTGGTGTTCCTCCCCGACCCACTTCTGCACACTCCTCATCCCCTCCACAAGGGATAACACAGGCCTAAAATAATTGCAGAAGTCCCTCCTCAGCACCTTCCAACCAGACTATTCAGGGTGACCTCAGACTGTATAAGTCATCCCATCACTGTGGGCAAGCGGAGGACTTTGGAAGTCACTAAAGATGTTGTGTGCACCCTACAGCAATGGGGCTCACTCAGGTTAGCAGCTTTAGTTTAAAGCCGGCAGGAGACCCTGGAGTTGAACTCAAACTTCTCAAAAAGTGAAACTGCTGCTGGACTTTCACTGCTATTTTAACCCAAGTTAAGAGCACACCTCTTTTCGCCATCAAGGCAGCCCCTGTGAGAATATCTATGTCACAAGTAGAACAGCTGGGCCAGATTCTCAGCAGATGTCGATTGAAATCAGCGAGCTATGTTCATTTACACCACCTAGGCATCTGGTCTCAGGAGCTTTTTTCAAAAGGACTGTTTGTTTCTTTGGAGGAAAAAAATCCTAAAATTATTAATCCCTGCAGTTCGGATAGAGAATTTTGAGTAACAATTGAAATTTGTTACAAAATTTGACTATTCCAATGCATAATTTCCCTCAGGGAGAGGGTTTAAAACTCTCTCTGTAATTACCATAACAGCATAGGTATCAAGCCATTAAAATAATTTCTGGCAATTCTGTGTGATTCATGTTATTTATGAAGGATGCAATGGGCACAATGTTCTTTGCTACACTGTCTGTTTTGTGTGTGTCCCTCAATCTTACCACCACCACCACCACCACATGCATAAATGGTCACTTCTCATATATGCGCTAGAAAGATGTGCAACTCCAGAATTAATTGAATCCGCCTGAAGAAACAGCATTCATATGTAAGACTTCTGTAATCATATCAAAGAAAACGGAACAAAATTGAGAAAAATGGGGACATACCTTATTGCAATTATCTTTTGTTCCAGCATAGTTTTCTTATTAGCAGTGCAGACAAAAGACAGCTCTGCTATTTTATTAAAATGATCCTAAAATAAGTATTTCATGCACTTCGTTGCTATATAAAAATTGTACTAGGAAGCCTTCTCCTGCAGTTTTTACTGAGGCAAAGTTTCTGTTGCCCTCACTGAGAGCAGTGAATCGGGGAACACAAGGCTGGCCTCTTGTTTGCTGGTGTTTTCTTGGGTTTGGGGGTTGGGTTGATATCATTTTTACAACTCTGAAGGGCCACTAGTCTCTGCCAGCAGACCCCGACCTCCCCACCCTCCACTGCAGCCAGACGGAAGGAGTTCAATGAGGAAGAAGCCTCCTCACTGATCTTCCATCTCATCTCCCTGGCTGCAGCAGGGAAACCACACGTGTCCTGCGGCCCCATGCACTCTGCCTGGGTCCCTAGGCAGAGATTTCTTCTGAAACCAGAGGAACAGAAGATCAATGCTCCCCTCCCTCTGGCTTCAGCAGGGACCTCAGCACCTAGGGACCCAGGCAGAGTGCTTTGTTCTCTGCTGGAGCCAAGGGAGGTAAGCATTGGTCTCCTGTCCGTTTGGCCGCAGCAAGGAGCCTGCACTGGGGTCTTTTAGCCCTGCAGAAACACCGTCCACCTCAGTCCTTAGGCAGCAGCTCCCCTTCTGCAGTCAGCAGAAGGGGAGCTGTGGGTCACTTTGAAAGCCCCTGCGGACCACTTTTGGCACCCAGACCACAGACTGGGAACCACTGTGCTATTATGTACATGTAAGCTGGATGTGGTTTTTATGGATCCCCTCCTGAAGAGGGAAATATACATATCTCGTAAAGAGCTTAATCAGTTTTTGAAACAGGCTAGCTATAATTACACCTATGTCTTGTATAGCACTTTTTTGTCAGTAAATCTCCAAGTGCTTCACAATATATTTATTTTCTCAACAGGCAAGTGCTATTATCCCCATTGTACAGATGGAGGTCTGAGGCACAGGAAGGCTGTGACTTGCCCAAGCTCATACAAGAAGTCTGTGGTAGAGGAGGGAATTGAACCTGCATCATCCAAATGAAACACTGGTACCTTAACCCCTGGACAAGCCTGCCGATCTGTAAGGTCATTTTTTTTTTCCATTTTTCAAAAGCTGTATAATATGGTCAGCAGTATGTCAAGGTGTTTTAGCTCATGAAAGCATATACCATTTTTGTAGATAGTACTCTATGTTGAAATACCCAATAATGTTCTGATTCTGCATTCCCTGTGCATCCAAAATTGCCAATGAAGTCAATGGAATTTTGGAAATACAGAATTTATCCCTACTGTGGCAAATCTATATTGCACAGCTACAGAGCCAGATCCTCGGCTGGTGTAAATTGGCACGGCTGTATTAAAGATAATTAAGCTACACCCTCTTTGCACTAGTTGAGGCTCTGGCCTATGGATTAAAGATGAGGTGAATTTCAGATAAATTCAGATTCAGGTGAAGTTTGTCTTTTTGGGATTTGGATGAGCATTCACCAATTCAAAGAAAAAGCTTTGCTCTGCTTATGCACTGTGTCCATTAACTGCATACACCCAGATCAGAGATTAGTTCTGTGTGTAAGCCAGGAACATCGCCATTAAAGTCACCATTATATTTCAATGAAATATCTGAGAGCAGGCCTATGCATTTCTGATGTATTTGAAATTTGCCTGTGCCCCAAAAATTCAGCCAAGTGAAATTCAGATAAAAAACAAGCAGGTGAAATTAAAAATTGTTGAATTTTGCAACATTTTATTCTAAACTAAATTCAGTTCCCTCATTCACCTCTAATATAGATGTTTGCATAGTCAAGATGCACATATCTATATCAGACCAGAACAAGGAACAGTAACGCATAATACCTGAATCCTGAATCCACTTCTGAATATGGGGAAAGTTCGGATCCAAATTTGAACTACCAGATTTGAGCCAACCTCTACTGAATAAACAGAAGGCCTTATTCAGAGCCCATTGAAGTTGACTCCCTTTGGTTTCAATGGGTTTCGGATCAGGTCAATGGAGAGTAAAAAATGCCATTGCCATTTAGCAAAATTGAAGAGACTGTTAGAAAACAGGAAAAAATGTAAAACAAACAAAGAGTCCTGTGGCAACTGGCTATGTCTACACTGGCAAGTTAGTTCGAATTAAGGAAGCTTAATTCGAACTAACTAAAGCCATGGCTACACTAGGCTTTAATTAGTTCAAATTAAGGGCTTCCTTAATTCGAACTAATAAATTTGAATAGGCTATTCGAACTAAGGGTTAATTTGAACTAGTTAGTTCAAATGAACCAATGTGGCCATGTTAGTTCGAACTAATTGCTTAGTTCGAACTAACCGGCCCATTGAACTCAATGCAATTCGCTAATTCGAACTAAGCAAGTGCCATGAATGGAACTTGCTTAGTTCGAACTAAATTTTGTCAGTTCGAATTAAGTTAATTCGAACTAACTAAAATTAGTTCGAATTAGTTCGTTCAAATTAATTCGACTAACTTTATTAAGTGTACACATAGCCTAAAGACTAACAAATTTATTTATCGCATGAGTTTTTGTGGGTAAAATCCCACTTCATCAGACACATGAAATGGAAACTAGAGCATGGAAAGGGATATATAAATGCAGAGTAGGGTAAGTCACAGGTCAGTTTAGATTTTTTTTCAGCTAACCAAGCAAGTGTTTTGATTCAAACAGTGTGGAACAACAGCTAAGAAAAAGGAAAAAATGTATGTACATTTTAATTTGCCTGTTTAATTAGCTAATTGAATATTTATTTCCGCCTCATATGCATAGCATGAACACAGCTACCCAAACTTCCTTCTCATGAAGTTAGCGTCAGCCTTCTTAGGAAATGCACTGAAAGAATTTCCCCTGCTAGCACATTGATTTTTGTTTGTGGACTGTTCCTGATGCTAATACAGGAACTAAAATGAAGTATTAAGGATGCTGACTAACATGGCAATGAAGATAAAGTAGGAATGTAAGGGATTAGCGCGTTTAATGTACTGGAAAGGAGTTTATCAATACTGACAATTCTCACAGTGCTTAATCAAACATTTAAGACAAGTGGAGAGGAAGACAGTAAGCGGTTTGGGGGTTTGAACAATCAAAGCAAACAAAATGTCTTGTCTGGACATGTCAATTTGTGGTGGAATAAAGAAATTTCGTTACTCTTCTCATATGGAGAGCTACTGGACTAACTATACTAGCTTTAATGGGATTGTAATCATTACTGATGCAAATACGATAATTTCTCACAAATTTCAGTGGTGGATTAACGTATAGCTTGGGGTCTCTGGAGAAGGGTTGGGTTTTATTTGGTTAGTTTGTTTTTTTCTTGGAAGAACTTTATTAACTGATTCCTTTCCTAAATCGGAAAACCTTCTCAATGCACACAGAGCCTGGTCCTGGTCCAATCTTTTGGTGTTCACAGGAGCTGTGGCTATGTGAGAGCCAAAAGATCAGCTCCTAAAGTATGTCTACACAGCAACTAGACACCCGCAACTGGCCCGTGCAAGCCGATTCAGGCTCAGAGAGCTTGTCTGGGACAGCACCTGCGGGGCTGTTGCATTGGTGTGTAAACTTCCAGGCTTGGGCAGGGACTCTCCCAATTCACAGGATCTTAGAACCTGGAAATCAACAGAGCAATGAAACAGCCACATAGCCCAAACCCAGAGAGAACAAATCAGCTAGCCCTGGCCAGTCACAAGTTCTTCATTGCTGTGCAGACCCATCCCTGGGGACTAAGATTATGTCTTCATTAGAGAGTCAGCTCTATTGATAACTGAATTGTTTGTGATAGTTCATGGTAAGGGGCAACAATCAGCAGATCCCTTATGAGAGAGTTTTGCACTGGGGTCAGGTCGTCACTTTTAGGATCTGATTCAAAGCCCATTCATAAAGTAACAAGGTTTGTGGATTTGGGAGCAGTAGATGTGATATATTTCAACTTCTGTAAGGCTTTTGATACTGTCTCATGTGACCTTCTCATAAACAAATTAGAGGAATCTAGCCTAAATTAACTGCTATAAGGTGCATGACTGACTGGAAAACGGTACTCAGAGAGTCAGAGAGTCATTATTAATGGTTCATAATCAAGCTGGAAGCATATATCATGTGAGTTCCCTCAAAGGTCTGTCCTGGATCCAGTTCTGTTCAATATCTCTATAAACTGTTTGGATAATGGCATAGAGAGGACACTTATAAAGTTCACAGGTGATTCTGAACTGGGAGGGGTTGCAAGCACTTTGGAGGACAGGATTAGAATACAAAGCTGTCTTGACAAACTGGAAAAATGGTCTGAATTAAATAGGATGAAATTCAATAAGGACAAATGTAAAGTATTCCATTGATGAAGGAATAATCAGCTGCACAAATACAAAATGGGAAATGACTTTCTAGAAAGGGGTGCTGCAGAAAAGGATCTGTATCACAAACTAAATATGAGTCAACCATACTGTTGCATCATTCTGGGGTGTATTAGCAAGAGTAACAAGTCTTGTAAGCAAGACACAAGAAGTAATTCTTCCACTCTATTATGCAAAAGGCCTCAAGTGGGGAACTGTGTCCTATTCTGGGCACCAAACTTTGGGAACGATGTGGACAAACTGGAGAAAGTACAAAGGAGAGCAACAATAATGATTACAGGTCTAGAAAATATGACCTGTGAGGAAAGATTGAAAAAATTACATTTGTTTAGTCTGGAGAAGAGAAAACTGAAGGGGATTGTGATAACAGTCTTCAAGTACAGAAGAGAGTGTTATAAAGAAGAAGATGATAAATTATTCTCCTTAACCACTGAGGACAGGACAAGAAATAATGGTCTTAAATTGCAGCAAGAGAAATTTAGATTAGGCATTAGGAAAAACTTCCTAATTGTAAGGGTAGTTAAGCACTGGAACAAACTACCTAGTGAGGCTCTGGAATCTCTGTCAGTGATTTTTTTTTTTTAAAAGAACAAGCTAGACAGACACCTATCAGAATGATCTAGAGATAATACTTTGTCTGCCCTGTTCAGGAGTCTGGACTAGACGACCTATTGGGGTCTCTTGCAGACCTACATTTCTATGGTTCTATGACCTCGGTAGGAATCTTTCCACTGACTTTAATGGCCATTGAATAAAGCCCGTAGAGAACCAAATTCTGATTGCTGAGCTGGTTTTAGTGGCATCATGATAAAGCTAGAATAACTCAACTGAATGAGAGGGTGCTCTGGTAATTTAGACTGGTGCAACTGAGGTCATAATCTGGTCCTCGGTAGTTTGATACAACAATTAGACAGTGATGAATATTGAGAAAGTAGACGTGCTAAAACAAGGGATGCTCAAAAGAGGAAGAGGAAAGCAATGGAGATATACTAAGGGAAGGTAAGCCACTGTTCTGAAAGAAAAAAGAATAGTCAAATAAATAAATGATAAGGGATGTGAGCTTGTCATCAAGAAGTCTCTTAGATGTCGTAACCAGGGGTCAGCAACCCAAAATATAAGAGCTATTTTTTTTAAATTCCTACAATAACCAAGTGTTTTCAGCGCCGCAATGGGTGTAGCCTCCTGGTGGGAGCTGGGCCGGTGCCTGCCACAGGGTCCCCTGGTGGGGGTGGGTGGAGCCCGGAACCAGGAGCAGCCCCCCTCAGGGTCTCGCAGTGGGTTTGGGGAGCCCGGAGCCTTGTGCGACCCCCCCACAGAGACCCCTGGTGGCAGGGGGTGCCCCAGAACCCAGAGCCACCAGGGGGCAGCCAAAGAGCCACATGTGGCTCCAGAGCCACAGGACACATGGCCAGAATACATTTCTCATTCAATAACTTCTGTAAACGTCCCTCCCACTGAGTTGAGTCTTCTCTTGCAAAAGCCTGGTGGGATGGAGCCTTAACTTCTTCATCCAAAAGGCAGAGGAAGCAGTAAAAGGGCCGTTCATGTGAAATCAATCAATAAATCAGAAACTAACGCGGGACCCCTGGAGGTCATCACATTTGTGGCACAGTTACAGAGCCAGGTTGTCAAGAGAAAGGCCCTGCAGCTGCACCTCTTCAGTCTGTGAGGCCATCTGATGGACCACCCTGTCTGACTGGCTGAAGAAGCTAGCAGGCTGGTTCTTAAGCCCAGGGGCAGCAGCAGTAGCTTGCTGGCTGCTCAGTTCACATGCCTGTGGATTGTCTGCCTCTCTGCGCTTGCCTTGCTCCAAGCCCTCTTCCTTTTTGCTCTTTCATTGCTGCAACCTAGATCCTGCACTACCTCCAATCTTGTTCCAAGCTGTCCCAGCCTTGTCCAGCTTAGATCATTCCCTGACTCCAGGGGATAATCTGGTTTGGACCCTCAACTCTGATTCCTGACTTCCACTCTCTTGACCCTTGGCTTTGCATTCAGACTCTGCCTTCTGGCCTTCCTCTCCAATTCACAGTTCTGATTTTGCTTTGACCTAGGGCTCTGACGTTCACTCTCCAAACATTAGGCCTAGCACCTGCTCTGACCATCAGACCTGATCACCTACGACCCATTCCCCCAACACAAGTAAATGTACAAGATCTTAAATGATCCTAGTGTTGTGTCATAATTTAGCCATGTGACTTCCACTGACTTTAATAAGAGTTGCCTGAGTGTACCACATAGAGTCAACTGCAGCCGATCTGCTATATTTGGAGTAACATTGCCAAGAACAAATGGAAAAGATCATTAAATTGTCCGTATGACAGAATGATTTTGTACATCTAGGCAGAGTAAAACGGCTATAAAGCTCTCAATGATGTCTGTTAATCTTCGGGTAACTACAACACTCCATTCCTTCAAGGTTAGTGAGCTATATATTGGTTCTAGGAGTTAAAATGTGCCAGTCTGTATTTTTGTGTCCTTTTTACACAGTGCCTTTCAGATGAAGACCTAAAATGACTTCGGGCAGGTTACCTCTGGACTTTGCAGGTCTGATTTGGGAAACTTGAGAATCCCAGGCTGCACAATGAGTGTGCAGATGTGAGATGGATTTGTGTGTCTGTTTACCGCGATTGCATGCGCATGCAGACAGCTAAATGCCTCATTGGCCATTTGCACCTGCTAATGCCTGATATGCGCACATAATCATGGTAATTTCATATGCAAATTACAGGCACTGTTGCATATGCACACAAGGCTTGGATACTCACAAGTCCCATGTTGTGGTACTGTTAGTTTAATATTTGTAATATAAAACCACTAATCTTATTACACTTAATTCTTACGTTGTTCAGCCAT
The DNA here is from genome assembly GCA_007922175.1 of Pelusios castaneus. Taxonomy (NCBI): domain Eukaryota; kingdom Metazoa; phylum Chordata; order Testudines; family Pelomedusidae; genus Pelusios; species Pelusios castaneus. The sequence continues at coordinate 6,736,856 of ML685771.1, read as the reverse complement.
TTCCATTTTGTCCCCATTTGACTATTATTTACACAACACACCTTTACCAACATGCATCCAGGAAAGTCTTTGGGCCAAAGTTTGTTCAGTTGTACTAGTAGAATTTTAAAATAACACTACTGACCAGTGGGTTTACTGTGAAGTTACACCTCCGCTGTTGAAAACAAACTCACGTTGCAATCTGTTAACAAATCTACTTCCAACTTGTTTTCTCTTTCTAAGTCTAATGCTTTTCTTGGGCATCTGCACCTGAAGGTGTTTGGAAGAGCTAACCAGTTTTAAGCCTTTCTTTTAATCCTGTGATCCCACAGGTTAACACTTCAGCAGTGAATAAAGGTGGATTGTGGTAAATGACCTTCTCTATCTCTACACAAACAAAGATACCAGCATGGGGTTTCTTCCCTTCGCTCTCTTTGTTGCTCTAAGCTTTACAGTGCTATGTTAAAAAAAAAAATCCAACTTGTGCGGTTCTGTGAATCTGTGGGTCCTGCGCATACTGGGGCTGCGACGGGCATGACACACACGTGGCTATGTCTACACTCGTAAAGTTAAGTCGACTCTGTTAAGTCGACTTAACAAGGTCGACTTTAAATCAACTTAAAGTCAACCTTGTTAAGTCGACTTAACAGAGTGGCTACACTTTAACTCAACTTAAGTTGACGTTGTTAAGTCATCTTAACAGTAGACATAGCCGTCCACACTGGCTTTAACTCGACTTAATAAGGTCGACTTAGCGCTATTCCCCATCCACACTGGCTTTAACTCGACTTAATATGGTCGAATTAGCAATATTCCCCGTCCACACTGGCTTTAAGTCAACTTAATAAGGTCGACTTAGCGCTATTCCCCGTCCACACTGGCTTTAACTCGACTTAATATGGTCGACTTAGCGCTATTCCCCATCCACACTGGCTTTAACTCAACTTAATAAGGTCAAATTAGCGCTATTCCCCGTCCACACTGGCTTTAAGTCAACTTAATAAGGTCGAATTAGCGCTATTCCCCATCCACACTGGCTTTAAGTGGACTTAAGAAGTCGACTTAAGGCTTAAGTCAACCTTCAGAGGTGGTGTTAAGTCGACTTAATAAAAACCCAGTGTGGACGTGGCTTTGTGTAGGTCGACTTAAGCGCCCTTAAGTTGACCTAAGTTGCCAGTGTAGACGCACCCACAGAGAGGTAAACGCCATTGGTCAAATGAGCAGTCTGTGCAATGAGAGTCTGTCTCTCCCAGCTTTGTGACGAGGCTCTATAATTGTCTAATAACAATTAAGGCCTGTTGAAATGTGGAAGGTCTAATTACGATGTTAGTAAAACATTTCGCTGTGCAGATATGTGAATCTTGACCTGATGCACAGAAGGCAACATGAGATGACCAAAAAATTGCCCTGTTTTCACAGGAACATAGCTGGCATAAAGATATACTTGCATTTCTTAACGGTAACCCTTTCAGTCTCATCCTAGTCAGAAATTCCAAGGCCAGGCTTCACTGTAGTTTGCCTCTGAAGCAGAAGCTTTTCTTGGTGGTTGGTTTTTTAATGGTGACAGCATGTATTCATCCAAGGAGATGGGAGGTATAGATAGAGAGCCTATAACAAGCACCAATGTCAGTAGTTGACAAATGACCGTGAAAAGGGATTGTTGCTTTTCCAATGTAAGAACAATTTTCTCAGATTTGCGTCTACACAGGAACCACTTTTTGCATTGTTTATATAGGTGTTGATTATAGATTGTGAGGTGCTTGACTGACAGTGTTTCAATCTGAAGTCCTCTATTTATCCAGAAATGGAACAGCATAAAATGTAGCAATCTGAATTTACATTCCCTGTCCTACCAATGTGCCTCTGTCTTGATTTGACGGGGCTGCCATCATATATGAGGCTGCCGTTCAGTCTCCATGCTCCATTCAATCTTTGATGTCTCAGCTTGGACACTCAGTTTCTGATGAGGACCCTACCATTTTCACAGGCCATGATGAAATTGGCCTTTCCCTGTGAAATCTGGTTTCCTCTGCACCCCAGCTGGGAGCCCAAGCTGCTAAATCCAGCTGGACTGCCTGAATCATTCCCAGCAGCACAGGGGAGATCGGACATGAACCCATCTCCGGTACCATCCCCTGCTCCAAGAAGCTCACCCAGCCCCGGAGGTTCCTGCAGCTGAAGGATGTGTCCAATCTTCCCTGTGTTGCTGGGGCACTGCAACCCAGCCAGGATTAGCAGATCGAGACCGCGCTGGGCACTTCCAGCAGTACAGGGGAGATCAAGCTCACCTTTCTGCTGCCTTCAGAGCTCAGTGGAGCAGACAGAAGTGAGAGAAGCAATCCTGCCACCAGCCTACCACAGATTTGTGACACCCTCCCCGCCCACACAGCCCTATGTGGGGTCCAGATCCCCACCATGACATTTCAGATGAAAACATCTGAAATTGTAAAACTGATCGCTTTTCAGATCCTATTGCTGTGAAATTGATTAGAATGAACTGTGAACTTGGTTAGGCCCTATTTGTGATCCGGAGGCTTGTTTTACGCAAAGTGGGTAGAGAATGTCCACCAAACAGCTATCGAATGGTAACAACATTCCACCCATAACCCACCAGCCCTGGATTTGAACCAGTGATCTAGAGCTGACTTTTTTTTTTTTTTCCCCCAAGCCATGTCCCAGGAGCCAGCTAGTCTCCTGTGGAAAGATGCTTTAATGCCTGTCAATTAACAGTGGTGATTTCATTTGCTGTAAATAGCAGATCAGTAACGCGATATGAGTCCCTTCTGCAACTGTAGATTTGGAAACTCCGTTTAATCCTGTGTCAGTCTCCAGAAAATACTAATGAGTAGGATTTTTCCAGCATATTTTAGTAAACCCCATGATTTTGTATGAGAGGCAGCATTGGGGTCTTACTCGATTGATCCACGGTTGTGATGCAGCAGTTTCTGATGGGGACATGATTAGCCAGCATTGTTGCATAATGTTTTAATTCTGACTGTGCATTTTCATTCTCTACAACATACAATACAACTTCTTCTGCACGGGTCACTTCCTCAGGCAATTAGCTTAGGGTTAAGAAAACCGAAAGGAATAAAGACACTGTAACTTGAAATATTTTCTTCCTATTACAACTGCTACATTTTGAAAGGGAAAGAAAACGAACATTTCAGGTAAAAGACAATAACCAAATCCTTTAATTATACACGTTATGGCCAGTGCTTCAGATGCATCTTAACATTGTCAATAACACAGAGTGCCCTCTTCTGGAATTGCAGGGTAACTTGTTACATAAGGTAGATGAGGTAATATATTATTATCCGGCTGGGAGCGACCAGCCGTAAGATGACACACAGGGCTCTTCTTGTCTGTCTCTCATAACCTGGGACCAACATAGCTACAAACTTTCTTGTTAACCGAGCAGCAGGTGAACAATGTGATCCTGAGCACGTTTCTTTAAGGAGGACATATTGTGATTACTGTTTCCTGTTGCATAGACTGACAACACTGATCTGTATATTTTAATAGACATTCTAGCTGTGTGCTTCAACAGTCTTTTCTGTTTGCGTCTTATCTTATGGCTACACAACAGAGGCTACAGCTGAGTCCATTAGCTTTTTTGTGTAGCGTAAGGATTCTGCATTCTATGTTTGCAAATCCTCGTTTTCTTCTTTTCTTGCGCTAAGCACTGTGGTAGGATATCCATCCCCCTCACCCCCTCGACACTTAATTTAGTCCCAGCAGTTTCCCAGTCTATTTCCAAAAGAAAATGCTGGTTCTGCTCCTATTGAAAGAAATGACAAAATGTCCACTGAGAAAGAGACAAAGCAGGTGAGGTAATAGCTTTTAATTAAAGCAACTTCTGTTAATGGAAAGTACAAGCTTTCGAGATACACAGAGCTCTTCTCCAGGTCCGAGAAAGCCCTCTGTGACTTTAAATTTGTAGTTCCACTGAGAGAACTTGGGCCAATAAAAGCTATTCCCACCCTACCTTGTCTCTCTCCTATAACACCGCTCCAACAACATTGCCAAAAACTTCCATTGACTTCAGTGGAAGCAGAATTGGGTCATGTCATACGTTGTCCTGGTCAACCTCAAGATTGTGTAATTAGAGATGGAAATGGCCAAAAGTTTGCATTGTTCCTTCCTGTGTTTCGGTTTGGCCCATTACACAGATAGCTGTGAAGAGCGTAGCTGGATCGTGACTTCCCCACAGCCCTCCTTCACTTATAACAGTTCTGGGGATGAAAGATGGTTGAGCAGTGAATGAGACTGTGGCTTGGAACTCGGGAGACCTGGTTGGAGCAGGAAGCGTATCTTTTTCTGTGTTTATACAGCACCAGATACAATGGGGCCCTGATTCATGGCTGGCTTTCCTAGATGCTATAGTAATACAAATAATAATATTATCTCAGCTACAGACTTCCTGCGTAAAGTTTGGGCAAATCACTTAATCTGTCCGTACCTCAGTCGCACAACTGTAAAATGGGGATAATACCTCCCTACTTCACAAGAGTGCGCTACGGTTCGTTTGTGTGTTTCTTTGTTTTTAAGAGTAACCCAGTGAGACCTTTGTGTATAACAGTAGCTTGGAAGGTGCACCTGAGCCGGTCTTAAGAATGAAATAAAAACAGAAGCAAACTTCACCTTTACTCTCAGCCCAGCCCCTCCCACTGATCCACACCACATCACATTGGTCCCGCTGCCAGAGGCCACAAGCACAGGAGGAGTTGATCTAGTCCATCACTCATTTGTTACCACTCTTCGCATGTGTAACACATATGACTGTTATTTGGGGGAAACTGTGTAAGTTTAGCATGCCACCAGCAGGCTGCTCTTGCAGGGCTAACACCCTTTCTTCGCGAATTTCCCCTTCCTATAACAAACCCACTAAAAAATGTAGGTCTGATTTAAAAATCCACATGAGCTGCACTTGATATCCAAAATGACCAAATACGGGGACAGGAGTGGACTGCTATGGCTGCAGCGACCTGTGTAGATTAGAACAGCCGTTGCGCTTCATTAGCGTCCTTTGAGCTATTCACAACTCTGAGAGGCAGCTGGGACTCTCCAGAGCATATGTCCAACCATACTCCCTTTTCCTCAGCTATGCTCCCCAGAGTCAGAGGGCCAAGCTAAGGAGATACATGGTTCATGGTCTGCCTGTAAGTGTTTTCAGCAACTTACTATTGGAAAATGCTGCAAAATCGCAGAGTTTGGGGGACTTTGTCCTGCAAAGTGCCTCCATCTGGGAGTGGGGAGCATGCAACAGATCTTAGACACCTGCCGCATCAAGCATTTAGCTTGGCCTACAGGGGCCCTGCAGAGAGTACAGCTCTGCATTTCAATTCTGACACACTCATGCAGTTAAAAGACGTTTGGATCCAGTGATATGGTTTGGGCCCAGCTCTGATCTCCTCTGGTCTTCACAGAGAGTTCCTGTTCACTGTAAAACTGGACAAAAAGCAGGCAAGTCAACACTATAGATGCATCCTTTTAGGCAGAGCAGGGAATTAAGCTTGAAGAACCATTTCTATTCTAAAGGGCTATTTACAGCTGCTTTGAATTTTTTTTTCCGTTTTTACCTTCTTGTGTGAAATTTGACCAAGATCTGTTCCCCAATGACTAACAGTACAAGACAAATCTTAAACTCATCACGCCCCATGCAGCTCACACATGCTCTTTTTTTGTTGTAGAGAATAGCCTCTATTCGAATTTGTCCTATAATGAATTCCCATGATCATACGCTAGGTATTTGCTATCTGTGTATGACATTATTTAGGCTTCTCTCTTAATTGGGGGCAATATACTGCCCTCCTCAGTGGCTCTAGAACTGTTTTTTTACACTGTCAGATTGGGACAGCGGAACTTGACTCCAATATTTCACTTTCCAGCTCCTGTTGATCTTCCCAATACAGCAGATCTTGTCCTGGGTATTCTGCTGTTCGTATTGGTGCAGAAGCGTTACTGACATACACTGTGCAGATGTGAAACAGAAATGTTGTACTTACCAGTGAATATACCAACCATCAGTCTGCCTGTCGTCTGGCTGTCGTTCCTACTGATTGTTCCTACTAACTTTTATTTGAAATTAACACAGATGTGAGTTTTAAGTAACAGCTTACAAAACAGAAGTTTTTGCCCAGGTAAAAAGCTAAGTAGGTTTAATTATCTAAAACCTACACATCATTTGTATAAGCAGAATACACAAAAGAAAGGAATATATTCTTAGAAATATTTTCACTCACTAAAGATTTTGTATGCTCAAACCAGTGGCTTCAGTCTGTGCCACCATTTGTTGGTTTTAAGGTACTCATTCCAGCTGTGGAATTATTTCTGATTTTATGCCTCTGAATGTCATGTTGCCCTAGATGGCAATCATTATTTTCATTTTATCTTCAAGAATTTTCTACATTAAAAACAAATGTGTACTTTTCTCCTGTGTATCAGAAGGTAATTTTAGTTGAATATTTGATCTGAGGAGAGAAAAATATAATAAAACACCTTATCAGAGTAAAAATTCATATAATCTCAATATAAAACTTCTTTTTATGTATGTCTAAAATTTGGTGCTTATTATATCTGTAAATTACCACAGCAAGTTCATATTAATACATGTCAATGATACAGCTAACAACAAATTGTCCTTTATATCCATTGTCCTTAACCTAACAACTTTTACTTCTCTTTTACCAATTTATTTTAAAGGAATAACAAGATATTTATTTGCTTTATCTGCACGAGAAATAACTTACAGAAAGAAAAATGAGACTCTAAAGAAATTTATCTGAAACAAAATTCAGACGAAAAATGCAAAAAACAATCAATTAATTTTAACATTTCAAAGGAAATTAAAAGCATGGCTGTTAAAATAACCAAACGTTGTAAATATTTAAAAGCAAGTTAAAGAATCCAGGAAGCTGAATTTAAAAATAATCTCTCAGCCCTGTGCAACTGAAAGGACATTCACTTAAATTCATACTAATCTCTGATTTAACTAAAATGTAACTGAATGCAACTCACTAATGCCCTTTCCTATTTTTCTTCACTTTTATTTTGATTTGTCTGAGAAATACACACAAGGATGGGATACATGTTCTTTGATGTGTAATAGAAACATCCAACCACACAAGTTTAAGATTCTCACTCATTGTTAGTTCTTTTACTGTAGGTGATCCATCCTGACAGCTTGATTACCCCTGCAAAAGCTATACTTGGAAAGCACAGTCATTTAAAAATATATCATATTAGTTCATTGATAGTAATAAAAAACAAAAGGAAATGGGAAGGCTGTCTGCCTCTTCTATACAAGCCTTTATGGCCAACAGAGTTTACATTAGCCCTGTGTTTTTCCACTTTCCTTATATGAAATGAACAGCTGTAATTGAAAAGCAAGAAGCTCCATGGTTTATAGAAATAGGTGTTGTTAAGAGCCTTAGCCATCTAATTTTCTTCCTATTGCAGGGCAGGCTTCCATTGTCTGTCCTTTAGAGCTAATTTCTTTTCTGATCAAAAGGCCTACATCATTGAAAAGGTAGTAATGACTATTCATTTGGTTGAAACCTCCATTCTGCAGCCTGCAAAGCTTTATTTAGAAACTGCTATTTCTTTCTAAAAGGAAAAGCTCATTTATGTCCTCTATAATGTCAATTAAAGGAGAATATATTTTAATTATATATCCTGGAGAGAAACCTTTCAGGATCTCAATTTGCCATGCCTATGATACACGCTCTAGTTTATAACAATATGCGGCCACAGAGCGATACCTCCCAGTGTAGGACTAACATGTGTTTTGATTTTTTATTTACCGCTAATGAATAGTTTATTTGCAACTAATTAGCAAGTTAGATTGGTACAATTAGTGTCTGATTTCTCTAATAATATAATTTATAAAAAGGAGAGAGCGGTTATTACTGGCAAATACGGCGGGTTGTTCTGTAAAGAAAACATTCGACAATGGGTTCTTTTAAATTTAAATGGCTAATGCAGACATCGTTTGAATTGTTGACAAAAAATGAAAACAGCTTTGTCTGTTGTCATAATCGGTAGGCAAAGCAATCATTAGCCTATATTGCAACAAGCATTGTAAGTAAACATTAGCCAATGGATAGTAGTTTAGAAAATGGTTTTCTAGGTTGACAAGTTATCTGGCACCATATTAATAACCCTCACATAAATTTAACCACACTGAGCCTGAAACATTTCAGGACTATCAAAGGAGTGAAACCACCTGCCACAGGTTCCCAAGGGGTAGCCGGGCTAGTCTGGTTCAGCAAAACAAAAAAGGAGTCCGGTGGCGCTTTAACAAATTTATTTTTTGCCTGAAAAACTACCCCAGGACTTCTTGTTTGTTTGGCTGAAATAGACTAACAGGACTACCCCTCTGGAACTGGAAAGCAATGTAGCATTGCCCAGTTTATCAGGCCCATGTTTTCATTCACTTGGACTGCAGCAGGGATTGGGGAATATTTTAATCCTAAAGTGGGTGTTTAATGTGAACCTTCCTTTAGTAATTATTCAGACTACTACAGGGCTCCCATCAGAAAGACGTGTTGCCTGCTGCCTTCTACTTTCTCTTGTATAACTTGCTTTGGGGTTATCAGCATTCCCACTCCTAGCACACCCAGCTGAAATGAAAAAGTGATCTAAGAGATCCATACACCTGTGCAAATTTAGGACACGTATGGATCAGACAGATGAATAGATTTTGTTTTGCCTGTTTGCTTTCCCACTAGTCTATATACCTTATTTTCAAAGCCATGGAAAACAACCCAGGAGTCCTGTGGCACTTTTAAAGACTAATAAATGTATTTATCGCATGAGCTTTTGTGGGGGGAAATGCCATGGGTTACTCCCACAAAAGCTCATGTGATAAATAAATGCATTAGTCTCTCACAGCCCCCAGGACTCCCTGTTTGTTTTGTTGATCTAGGCTAACTCGGCTCCCCCTTTTGAAACTTTGGGGTAATAACTGTTAGATTGAGTGAGTTGATTCAGATCAGAGGTCTGTGTGCCAAAAATCTCTGACTTCTGCTCTCCTTTTTGGGTAACAGATTTGTGTCCTTGCCTCTCAAATCTACTGTCAGCCTGTAGACCTCTGAAATAGCTAAACCTGGAGGAAGGAATATTTCCGGGGCCCATTAAACTCCGTTGCAGAAGCGTGTGGCAATTTGCAGTCAGAGCAGGCAGTGGAAGGCTATCTATGGCCCCGATGTGAACGGATGGTCCCTTCTCAGGTGCTTGAGTCAGACCAGAGGGGTTTCGCCCACCCTGTGAACAGGCGATCGCTTTGTGGGGGGAATCCCGGGAGGGGGGTTTGGTGGTGGGAGAAGGGCTCAGTCTGTGCTGTGACCCCCCCCCCCCCCGGGAAATGAAAAGAGGCTGTCTGTCACCGCTTAGCTCCCCAGCGTTCAAGCAGCCCCATTAGTTTCTCTCTTCAAACCAATTCCATCCAGCTGGATCAATTCCCTCCTTAACAAGATCTGGGCCGATTTCCCAAGCACTTTTGCTTCCTGGCTTCCTTGGAGTGTCTGGTTTTTTTAGAGCTACTTTCCCTGCGGTTTCCACGTGCAAACCCAATCCCCTCTCGCCCTCTCCCTAGCGCTCAGCCCCGCCGATGCTGGTGGTCCCCTTACAACTCTGTTAATTAGTAACTTGGGGGCGAACCCTTCTTAGCACCCCCAGCCCTCCCCTCCGGCTGAAGCCAGCCCCACGAAGCGATTACCCAGAGCAGCAGTTTGTCAAAGGCTAATAAACAAATTCCCAGCGATCACCTGAATGAGCAAGGTTCAGGGCCAGCCCAATTAAGAGATGTGGCTCCCGGTTGGTTTTTTTGTGACGGGGGAAACGAGCTGGTATAGAAAAGGAGCCATTCAGCGAGCGCCCTGAGAAGTCTGTTTGCAGCCACTCATTGTTGTCAGAAGCAAAATAAAAGTTCAGCTGGAGGGGAGAAGAGAGATTCCAAATCCTTTCCCAGTGCCTCCCTCTCTGAGCGCCATCTATTTAGAGCCAAACGCCGCTGAGCGCAGGTTTTTCTGTGCAGCAATTTTAAAGAAAAATGTACCTTTCTAGATAGTTTATCTGATTACTCGGTTTCCTTTAAATAAAAGCAACGCCTTGGTAATATAGTGTCGACAGCGCTGTGCCACTAACAGGAATTATTGGCGAGATCACAGACTAAGGACGTTTATAGTGATTTGTAAATTGTCTTACACTTTGATGGGCCAGAAAAGGCTGGCTCCCTTCTAAAATGAATCCAGATTTAGTCTGCCACCTCCTGTGGAAATCCCTAAACTTGTTTATTGCCGAGGGTGACCGAAAAATGTCCACCGATCTATGTTATAGCTCCAGACTGCTCTACAGTGGGGGGGGGGGGGGAGAGAAAGAGATCCATCCAATATATAACTCCTAAACCCGTGTTGAGATTTTCATTTTAAAATGTGCTGCCTGTGAAACTTGTGGGGAAGTAACAACCAAATATGATCTCAAAATATCCCAGAGGGATAATTAAATTTGCAGGGCACTAGGCGTTTCTCCCAGGTTTTCTGTTGCCCAATGGTTGTTCATCCGAAGATCACATCAAACTTCATTCCTTTAGGATTTGGAGCTCAATTAAAATCTCAACAGGAAATTGATCACTGTGGGCCGGGATTCTTTGGGGCAGAGATTCCCGCTGATTTCAGCAGGGAATTTGGGCTTTAAAACGACGGGATTAGGTGGGCAGTGCTTTGTAACAATATTTAAAAATAATGATTCTTCCATGAGGGTCCCAAGACTCTTCAAGCCTTTGATGGAGTTGTAATTTAAATAGAGCATGAGTGACTCTCGGAAAGTGAAGGGGGAGTGGAGTTAGGTCGTATCTTTGGACCAGACTCTGTGGGGAAGAGACATTTTGGAGCATCCAGAGCTATTGGGTGCAGACTCCGAATCTTGTCTCCCACCAACATAAACTGGTCCAGTGCCCGATATTCCTTCCCCCTGCTGTCACTGGCGTGTTGATGGCTGACCCCCCCTTTAAACTCTGCTTTTTCCCATAGGGCGTGTTTGTATCTCGTTAACGGTTTGGCGTGAAACCCAATCAAGTGATTTCTCCTGCAAGGACCGTGGGGCGCGCAATTGTGTTTACACGCGTTCTGATTGATCCGGTTCCCACATTGCACTTTGTTGGGGGATCTCCATGTTTTTCAGTAGTCCATCAGCTTCATCCAGGGCTGGCTGCTCCAAGCCTGGGCTGGTCAGGGGCTTGATTTTTCAGCATCCCCTGCTCAAATCAAAGCGATTTTGATTTAAAATGGATGAGAGCGGTTCGGCTCAGCTCCGTCCTTCCTTGGCCACTGACTACCCCCAACTTATATAACTCTCAGCCCAACTTTGCAGAAACTTGATGGGCAATTTCCAAAGGGGTCGCCTGTTACTCTAGTTCAGCAAAACAAACAAGGAGTCCTGTGGCACTTTTAACGACCAACACATTTATTTATCGCATGAGCTTTCATGGGAGAAAATCCCACTTGAAGGATTTTCTCCCACATGCGATAAATAAATGTGTTAGTCTTTAAAAGAGCCAGCGGACTCCTTGTTGGGTTTGGAATGAATTCCTAGGAGTCCTTCCAGAGGCTTCCTTCCCAAACTCGCTGGGGCATGAAAGACCTGGATCGATCCCCAGTGTAAACCAGAGCGGCGCCAGGAGAAGGGCTCAGAGAAATAAAAGGATCCGTTGTAGAAAGTTTAGCAGACTGAATCCGAACCAGAGCAGACTAAGTGTGCATATCTCTGCTGGCTAACGTTTAGTGAAATGCCGTTCCCCTTCCTTGGGGTGGGGGGGCAGGGGAGGTGTTTTAAAGCGCTCCAAAGGGCGATTTGTAAAAAGCAGCATCGATCTGCGTCTGTAGCCCTTGTCGCGCATTTTCCCCGCTGGAACCAGCCCCAGTTTAAAAATCTTTCCTCTGTAGCCCCAAGCAGCGCCCCTCCCGGATGTGATGTTCCCCTTTGCAATGGGCTAGGAGGCTGCTCCCAAACGCTGGTCCCGATCCCGCGAGTAGGGGCTTTGACGTGTCAGGATCGGGGCCGTTAGTGCAGTCGGTACGCCCTGGGAACAGGAGAGGGGACTAGGCAGGTCCTGTCCCGGCTGGGTGGGGCTGTGCTGCCGGCTGAGGCCAGTGAGGGGCGACACTGAGGCAGGCGGCTGGCCTTGGGGTCCCTAAATTGCGGCTGATTGCAGACAGCCTGTGGCTCTCGGCCATCCGAGCTAGCACTCCTGCCATTAAAAGCCAGGAACGCTCCGTTTGCCGAGAAAGTTGGTCGGCAGCGAGCTTTCCCCGGGAGAAATATTCCCAGTGAGCTGAGCAGAGGACCGGGCCAGAGAGGAGTGTGTTGCCGTGTTCTCGGTAGGCTAGAGAGAGAAGGGACAGCTCAGGGAAAATATTGCCTTGCTTGGAAATAAACTGCCCAGCCAAACGCTGCAGCGAGTCTGGACAGGTTCGATAACTCCGGATTCGATCCGATTCACGCCGGCCCGAGGCGAAGGAAAACACGGGACGAGACGAACTCTGAGGTCTCAGATTGTTACCATTGCAAGTCAAGAGTGTTTTCTAACGCTCTGATTTCAACCAGTCATTCAGTTTTCCTTGCAGACGAGAATTAAAAGGCACAAGCGCCGGAGAGACAAAATAATTAACTAACCAGAACAAACAGGGAGTCCCGGGGCACTAGCAAATGTATTTATCGCATGAGCTTTCGTGGGAGAAAACCGTCTTCACGACAGCTTTGAAGATGGGGAATTTACAGAATGGGGGGAAATTAAACGCAGGGAACCAGAGTTTCTCCTCCTGTGTTTAAACGGTTATTCAAAGCCAGGAAGTGTAAACACCAGAGATCCGTTCTGACTCCGGAGCCGGTCATATTTTATATCTGTGGGGGATTAATCAAAATATTTCGCACTTGATTCGAGGTGATTTTAAACGGTCGGGTCTGTTGGAAAGGTATAGCCACAAATATGGGGCGAAACGTGCTTTAAATACCATCGTTATACAGATCAAACTTTTCGGTGCGATCGGGCCCTTCGGGGAGGTCATTTCTGGAGTCACGCTTTTCATAAAGAAACAAAAACCAGCCCCCGGTCCCTCCAGCATCGCTCGTTATATAGATCAGGTTCCACATCGCTTTTCACCAGCTGAGCCGTTGGCGGACCAGACTAGCCGGCCAAGACGTTTCTGGATCCCCCGGGGTTTCAGACGAAATCTCCACACGGTTTACAGCGATCCTGATTTGTATACAGCGATCCTGGTTGGACAGTGCCTGTTTCGCGGCGCAAAGCGGGTTTAAAAACATTTCCGTCTGTCCTAGTCTCCAAAGTCTCGTTTTCAGTGTGTCTCCACCGACTCCGGGCATTCTCTCTGTGTACCCGCGCGGCAACTTCGCCCTGCTCCGGTTTGAGACTTCATTCCCCGTCCTTTTTCATCCCCACTCCGGATCTGCTCTGAGTTTACACCACTGTCTAGCGGCGGTGATACGCAGCACAAACTCTCTCGGAACACCCCAGTGTGGACACGCTCAGCCCCGGCTGGCTTCCTTCCCACCATCTGGCCCCGGGGTCGCTTGGGATCCTGGGCTTGAGCAAAGCGAAGTGGGGGGCTGCAGGGGCGGGGAGGGCTGGGCAGCCCCCCAGCCGAGGAGGGGGCTGAGACTTTCACCCTTGGCAGCAGGCTGCGCTCCGCCTTTAAGACGCTCCTTGGCCCGGATTGTCCACGCAGGTGTGGGGGGCAGTTGGGGGGGGGGTGAAGGCCCTTTGATTGACAGCCCCCGCCAGCCTCCCCGCGCGGCGTTAGCTTTCCACCGCATCTTGGCTGTTGCCATGAAAACGGATTTGGGGCAAGCGCCCGCCCCTCCCCCTGAGGGGGGCAGCCAAGTGGAAACACTCAAGGAGGAAAGGGGGGGCTGGGCTGGGCTGTGCACGCCAATTCCCCCCGACAGCCGCCCCCTCCCCGGCCAGGCTCCAACCTGAGCCCGGCGCGGCCGGGACGGGCACCTGTGGGTAGGGGGATCGGGGCCGCCCTTTCCCTTTGATGGGGGGTAGGGAAGGGGGAACCGGGGGCGGCCTCTGTCCCTGCATGGGCCCCCAGTCCAGCTCCCGCCTGCAGACCTACGTCCCCGGGGCGGGGAGGGGGCATGCTGTGCCCAGCTGCGGGGCGGGCCTCAGCTAGCCCGGCCCCACTTGGCCTGGGCCGGGCGCCCCCAAACTGCATCTCCCCCCCCCCCCCAGCTGGTCAATCTCCCTGTCAGGGCTGTCGGGAGGCGCGCGCTGATTGGCTGCCGCCGGCTCATTTATAGCCCGTCAATCAGCGGCCGGCAGCGCTGAGCCCAGGGAGCCAGAGTCGCGTCGGGCCGGAGCCGCGAGTGCAGCCGACGGGGCGGGGGCCGCGATCGCCCCATCCGCGCTGGCGCAGCCGCAGCCGCTGCCGGCCCCGGCCATGTACAGCATGCTGGAGGGCGAGCTGAAGGGCGGCCCGCCGGCCCCGGGCGGCCCCGCGACGGCGAGCAAAGGCGGCGGGGCGGAGCAGGACCGGGTGAAGCGGCCCATGAACGCCTTCATGGTGTGGTCGCGGGGCCAGCGGCGGAAGATGGCCCAGGAGAACCCCAAGATGCACAACTCGGAGATCTCCAAGCGGCTGGGCGCCGACTGGAAGCTGCTGAGCGACGCGGAGAAGCGTCCCTTCATCGACGAGGCCAAGCGCCTGCGGGCCGTGCACATGAAGGAGTATCCGGATTACAAATACCGGCCCCGCCGGAAGACCAAGACCCTGCTCAAGAAGGACAAGTACGCGCTGCCCGGCGGCCTTCTGGCCCCCGGCGGGGCGCCCGCCGTCCCCAGCCCCGTGGGTGTGGGCCAGCGCCTGGACGGCTACGGCCCCATGGGCGGCTGGAGCGGGGGCGCCTACTCGCTCATGCCCGAGCAGCTGGGCTACGGCCAGCACCCAGCCATGGGCAGCCCGCAGATGGCCCGCTACGACATGAGCGGGCTGCAGTACGGGCCCATGATGTCCACCGCCCAGACCTACATGAGCGCCGCCTCCACCTACAGCGTGTCCCCGGCCTACGGGCAGCAGCCGGCCGCCGCCATGGGACTGGCCTCCGGAGTGAAATCGGAGCCCAGCTCGCCGCCGCCGGCCCTCACCTCGCACTCCCAGCGGGCCTGCCTGGGGGACCTGCGGGAAATGATCAGTATGTACCTGCCCCCCGGTGGGGACGCCACAGACCCCGCCGCCCTGCAGGGCGGCCGTTTACACGGCGTGCACCAGCACTACCAGAGTGCCGGGAGCGGGGTGAACGGCACCGTGCCCCTGACTCACATCTGAGCTGCGCCGGAGTGGGACTGGAGCGGGTCAAAGCGGCTCTCCTGTGGACAGACAGCAAGCGCGCGCGTATGTGTGGAAGGGGCTGTGGTGGACTTCTCAAACCGCAGCCACTCCGGATCGGCCGTCTCAATATTTTATTCCCTTTTTAAAACAGTAATAAATGGCACACGCCGTTTGCAAGGTCTTGGCTCTGTCGGGTGGGGTTTAGAGGTGGAATGGAAACGAAGCGGGTTTTCTCCCGCCTCGGCTGTTTACATTTTTTTTTGTTCCCTTTTTTAAAAAGTTGGGTCCCTCCGCCCCCCGGTCCTGCTTTCCCCCACTCTGGTGTCGCTTTCACGGCCTCTGAAGAGGAAACCAGGCGGGGGGGACGGGAACTGTGCGAGTCGCAAACGCAAAGGTCTTTTTTTTAACTTATAGTAAGTTGTGTCCTGGGGGGGGGGGTATTTTTTTCCTTAAGCGTGTAAACTTCTGTACATCGGTTTGTGACTTTTACTGTATCCATGTTCTGACATATCAAGCCAGGAAACGAACGCTTTAGTTTTTATCTCAAAAAGACTTGCCTTTTCTCACCCCAACTCCGAGAGATCAATAAATTTTATAACGGGCGCCTCCCACGGCTCTTGGCGATTTGTACCTAGATCTCCCCCCAGTTCAAAAACTCGTGTATTACTGTGCACCGATTTTTCAAAGCTCCCCACCGGATTGCGAGCACCAGGGGTCTGCTCCCCGCTCCCGAAGGTTAACCCTTAAAATGAATCCTTTAAAAAACGAAGCTTTTGCGGTTGTGCTGGGGGGGGGGGGAAACTGGGAGCCCCTTGCTTTTAATTTCTCTCTGGGCGGGGGCGATACGCGGCTCAGGCAAGATGGAGGCAGTGTGCGGGTTTTATGGCCACTTTGCTGACTCCTTTGCTTTTTTAAAATAATCTCCAGCCACTTCACTTGTTGCTTCCCCGCAGCGGGTCGCGCCTGTTCTAACTCGCCCTGACAGGCGCGAGGAAGCGGTGCGGCTTCGAATTCGTGTGCGAGGAAACGCGCCCCGCTCTGAATTAGTAACCAAACTAAGCCGGCTCGGGGGAACCTTGGATTAAAAATCAGTGGTGACGGGAGTCCCGCGAGGAATTTAATTTAATCTTCTAAGGGGTGGATGGACTAATGTGTTTAGACTACACTGCTTGAAAACAAAAACCTCTCCCAGGGTGTGTTTGTCTGGACCCTTCGCAGCGTCCCTGTTGGTCCTAAAGCCGCAGCGGTGTGTCTGCACCCAGGCTCTCGGTTCAAAACGAATCTATGGCCCCGAGTTCTCGAGCGCCTGTGCTGTTTTTATGTCTCAAACGACGCTTTCGCTCAACTCGTGCAATTGATCGATTTCGTGACTTGAACTCGTTTCCCTCCGCCTGTCGCACCTGTTACTCGCTCCAGTGCGGGAGGAAAACCGTTTCCAGCCGCTCTCGCCTTGGCTGGGTTTGATTTGCCCTCGCCAGCCTTTGTTCTGCCTTTTCCGCGCGGGATCAATAGATTGGCCAAAGCTCTGGGGTGGGGGGAATAAAAATATTTCGCAGTTGACTCCGCTCTGTATCTGGCTTTCCTCAGGACTCCAGGCTTGGAGAGGGATCGCCTGTTGTGAAACACAGCGATGAACTGCGCTCCTCTCGGGCGTCGCCCAAACCTTTCCTCTCCCCTGAACCAGACAAAACAATGCGAACGCGACGTTCCCACTCCATTTCCACCCGGCTGGAGCGCGGCGAAACTCGCCTGGAGGCTGGGGAAGGAAGGTTTCCTGGGATCAGCGCCTTGGCGGGGCACACGAGGGAAGTTTTTAAAGCCCTGCTCACACCCGGAGGCCGGGCGAGCGGAGAAATTGCCTTTGGTCAATTTCGTTTGATTCCACCCGGGGGGCCATGGAGGGGGGCTTCCCGCCCTGGTTTATTTCTAGTTCTGTAGGCCGAGATGTCGCCTTCCTTTCCTGGGCTGGTTACTAAGGTTGGGGCTTTTCTCCTGTTAAAACACCTCCCCTTCCCTACACACACAAAGTGTAAACTATTTTAAGGCGATTTTTGGATCCTCCTTTGGGGGCCAGGTTCCTCCCTGAAGCACCCGCGGCTGTCTGGTTTGTTGGATAACCGCAGGGCAGGGGAAACTATGGGCGCCACTCTGCCCTCAGGATCTCCCCCAGCCCTTGGCCTGCAGAGACGAAAACACTTCGCCCAGACACACTTGCTCCTAAAACGTTTTGCACCTAATGGACCGGTCAAAAGGGGGGAGGACACACTTTTCAGCTTGGAATCGTGGAAAGCAGCTGCCACTCGCCCCGTTTGCAGCCCTTCCCTGCGTGATTCCCCCGCCTTTGGGGTGCGAGCGTCCAGGTGAGGAGCGGGTAATGGGGCGGCTGGAGAGAAGACCCGTCCTCGCCTTTGAAAGCCCCGGAGCTCCCGGGCCGGTGATGAGGGGCCAGACTCTGGGATGTAGCTCTGATCTCTGGTGGGAGCGAGCGCGCTGCGTTAAATCTCTGCTCCAGCGTGGTTTTCTAGACCCCGCCGGCGGTCCAGCAAAACCCGAGCCGTGGAGGAGGGCAGAAGATCCTTGGGATCCGCCTTGTCATTTCCCTGGACTCTAGACCCAATCTGACCTCATGTAAACAGAAGCGTGGAAGAGCTGGGCTAAATGACCCCGCTGGTGGGATTTCCACTCCTAGCCGAGAAACACCCAAATCTGGCCTTTGCACAGTATTCCCATCTCTGTGCTAGGCCAGGGGGCTGCTAGGTTTTTAAGCGTTGATTTAAGAGGGCTCTCTGGATGATAAACCCGATCGAGCTACCTGTGGTCTGTGGCCCCTGTGGTCTCTTTTCCTCCACACAGCGTTTTTCAGGTTACATGAAACAATCAAGGAGTCTGGACTAGACTAACACGGCTACCCCTCTGGAACTTAGCTCTCTAGTTTTGGGAGAGAATCTTCCTATAGGAAATACCGGGTGTGCTATTGGGTCACCGAGGGAGAAAATTTAGCCTCAGTGGCAGAAAAATAATCCATGCTACTACCCCAACCCAGTCTTCACTAGGCTGCTGCTGCGGTTTCCCCCTCCCCGCTTTCACAGCTTGAGTGGACAAACAAACTAGAAGAGAAAACTTGGAACTACATCGTCCCTTCATCTTTCCTTGAGACTGCCATTTCTCATGTTCAGTCTCAAGGCAAATATTCTCCCCTCCACACACACAAACCCAGCCAGAACTCAGCAAAACTGGTTGTTCAGCAAAGATGGAGAGGAAAATTGTCCCCTTTTACAACAATAAGACTCATTTCATTTGTGCTGCTATTTTTCTTTTTTAACTTCAAATATAGGCACAAATCCTGATCTCAGCCATGCCAACATGTGTCTCCTGAGTGATTCCTTTGACTCCTCCATATTCAGCCAGGTGTCACAGGCTTCAGAAAAGTCTCAGTGAGGGCTGGTGTTTTGGAAATGCTAAGAAGTCTAACAAGGAATCCTGTGGCACTTTTAAAAGCTAACAAATGTATTTATGGTGTGAGCATTCCTGGGTAGAATCCCACTTCACCAGATGCAGGAAATGAAAACTGCAGCATCTAGGTGAATGAATATGTATGCATATGCAGGGATGGGTAAGTCACAAGGTAAGATCAGACTTTTCCAGCAAACCAAGCAAGTTGTTTAGATTCAAACATTGATTCACAAATTAAGTTGGACACAGTAAATGACACACTGCTGCTCCAGGTGCTGAGCATCTTTTCCCACAGCAGGCATAGGGCCTGTTATAGGATTGGGTCCTATGTGCAATGTTTAATCTCTATCTAGTGAATATTATAATCAGGTGTTTTCACAGTGAAAACCTGCAGCCTTATTTCCCTGTACCATTTCATTCAAATCCAGCACAGGTGTGTTCAGCATCCCTGCCTAAATAGAATATCATTAGTACATCAGTGCTAGCAGTTAAGTGTAGTGACAATAATTAGCCTTCCATGTTAACAACCTGTTGAAAGGACTAGGGGAAGAGTCCCAAAAACTTGCAGCATTTCAGGTTACTTTCTGAAGACTCTCTTCCACCCAAGGGGCTCAAAGTGCATTTGATTTAAAGAAAAAAGGTAAGTGAAACTCCTTTTTAATTTAAAAATTAAGAGATGTGCTGGGGGGAATTCCTGGAAAACTAGCCAATGGATTAATCATGTAGGCACTAGTAAAGAATGCCTGTATAATTTTTAGATTTCTTTTTTTCCACCCCCCACACTTTCTTTGCTATTAATCTTCCTTTATATAGAAAGAGATGAATGTTCAGTGTGAACAGGCATTTGATTAGAGACAGAAATCCAAAGTATCTTAGGTGAGGGCATTCTTAGAAGTGAGAGGAAGAAGGTATACATCTGTATGATCACTAAGCCTATATATTGGCTAGAAAACAGCCCCATTCATCTAAAGAAAACAAAAACATTATTTGACAGGGTCAAATAAAACTTTGGCAACAAAATATATTCTTTAGGTATTCCATCCAACTTGTGCACTTTTTGGTATCGCTTATTCTCTACCAGAGCCAGTATGAATGAAATGATCATTTTGACTTTCCCTGTGTGTCTCATTAGGGCATAATTCTGTTTCCACTGCAATCAATGGCATAACTTCCAGTGACCTAAATGGTTCAGAATCATTTCCTTTGTGTCTAGGCTGCTGGAGGGACAAAAAACAAACCTTTAGTTTCTTGCCATAGAAATTTTTGAGATTCTGATGCATTCTCATGTTGGTTTTTGACAAGTTTCTTGCAGGGAGGAAAAATGGTCTTTTTGGTTAACAACTTGTCTACGTGGGGAAGTTTAATAGAAGCTCCTATTTTAGAAAAAGCTATTCCACAATAGTCAAGTTCCAGAGGGGGAGCTGTGTTAGTCTATTGCAGAAAAACAACGGAGTCCTGTGGCACTTTTAAAGACTAACAGATTTATTTATCGCAAGCTCATGTGATACATAAATCTGTTAGTCTTTAAAAGTGCCACAACACTCTGTTGTTTTTTCTATTCCACAATAGTTATTCTGCAATAGCTCCCAGTGTGCATTTTTATTGCTACCTGGTGAGTGCAGTAATTATTCTGGTATAAAGTGACATTTACTCTAAAAGAGTGTCCACATAGGGAGTTACTCTGGATTAGCTAGTCTGCTCACTCCCCCCTCAGGAGAACAGGGTTCTATTACTCCATCACCCTTCTTCAAAGCATCTGACGAAGTGGGATTTTCTCCCTCGAAAGCTCATGCGATAAATAAATCTGTTAGTCTTTAAAAGTGCCACAGGACTCTGTTGTTTTTCTACAATAGACTAACACGGCTACCGCTTTGAAATCCATCACCTATAACTGTCCTGTATGGCCTGGAGAAGCCTTAAGCTCTGTGCCCATAAAAGGGAGGTAATAGTTTTTCCCTACTTCACTGGGATACTTTGAGAGTAAATCTCTAAATACCTGGGAGGCGTTGTGATACTGCTTTAACAGGGGCTATCGAATACCAAAGATACCAAAGCAGATTAAATTGGATTCATTTACCTGTATTTGAGAGAGGGCATACAATCTCAGAGACTTGTTTTAGATAAGAAATCTTTCACTGTTGTCATTCAACTGGTTTTTAAACTAGGTTCATAGCAGGTTAGTTGAATTTGGCAAATGACTGGATTAAGGTGAACCAGTTTAACAGTGATTTAACCTGGTTTAAATACGTCTACATTGGGGTTAACACTACCGTAGCTAAGGTCTGGTCTACACTAGAGACTCTTTTTGACCAATGTCAGCATTTTGCACCAAAACAGTGGTGGTGTACACACTGCAATCCCCCCCCCCCCCTCCCATTGACCCAACTCCCCTGAGTTTGCGACAAAACAGAATGACCTCAAGAATATAAAGCATCAGTGTAGACACTGGGCTTGGTTCTGTCATGGTAAATGGCTTCCAGGTGGTGTCCCACAATGCCCATCCTGACTGCTCTAGCCATCAGTTTGAACTCTGCTGCCAAGGGCCATCCCTGGTGGTTGGGGCGGGGTGACTGCCTCAGGCCCGTAGTTCAATGGGCCCCAGACTGCCCCACAGCTGTCTTCAGCAGCAAGCCAGCCCAGGGGTGGCACAGGAGCATGGAGCTTGGCCTCTGGCCCAGGGTGGCCCTGCTCTCCCCAGCACTGAAGGGGAAGGTGGGACCTCCACAGGCTGATTGGCCCTGGGCCCCCCACCTTCCCTAGGGACAGCTCTACTGCTGCCCTTCAGCCATCCGTCCCTCCTTCTTTAAAGTCCTGGATCGTCTTGGAATTCCACTTCCTGCTCACTCAGCGTGGAGAGTGCACATTGTATCTTCTCCTGACCAGGGCAACTCCATGCACCAAACTCTCTCCGGCTTGGGGCACGCTGGAGCTTCTGGATCTGATCGGCATTTGAGGAGAGGAGGCTGTGCAGACCCAGCTCCACTCCAGCCAAAGGAACTTCGTTGGGTACAGTCAAATTTCTCACTTAATGGTGGAAAAAGGCTATGGAAGGGACACACTGCAGTGCCCCGAGAAAACTAAGGTGCTGCAAGCCTGGGTGTCAAAAAGCTACGGAGTGAAACCATCAGCCTGGTGCAGAGCCGAAGACTTGCTGCTTCTATAAGGAGCTGGAAGCCAGCCTCAGCGGTGACCTCACCTCCACCGTCAAGAGACACATGGAAACCTCTGTGTGCCTGGGGCAGGGACAGCAGACTCAACTCTAAGCTCTAAAATTGATAGGAGAGGAGGGAAAACCAGGAGTAAGTGATAGAACCGCATGAAGAAAGCCATGGAGGCGCAAACGGAGTGGCTAAAGTCCCTCCCAAACTCCGCTCACACATTCCTACCGAACTCCTGGCCCATCTTGGTACCCTATTCGCACCAGCTTCACACAGCTTCCAGCATGATAGCTGCTCTTCCCCTACACCTCACTGCTTCCTCCTCAGCAGTCCAGTTGTGTGTGTGGTGAACAATTATTTAATAAAGAAAATTTCTGTGAATAAGCAATTTTTATTTGTCTCTTGCACAGGGCTACTGCACCTCCCACTGACACACCGTGCAAACGGGCTAGCAGTCCTAGCACGGGACAGTGTGGTTTACAAAGACACCTTATTAGCCCCTGCTGTCAAAACAGGTCCTCAAGACCTCCCTGATTCAAATGTTCCCCTTTTGCACCCCTCAAATTTCCCTGAAATCTGGCTGTTCATATTGGGTGGCAAGGTAGTCCATCTCTGCTTTCCACCCAGGAGGAAATCTTTCCACTTTACCTTCACAGCAGGTGGTTATAAATGAGAAAAATGTCCATGTTTCAGCCTACCCTGCCATAAAGGCACCGCTAATCAGCTTGAAATATGCCAAATGGACATTCAACGGTTATCAGTCACCTGCCCAACCTGTTCATGAAGCACTCCTTGCTACTATCCGGGGTGCCCAGGTAAAGCAGCGTGAGCCATGGCGGTAAGGGGAAGGTTGTCTCCCAGGATCACTGTGGGCATTTCAACACCCCCCATTGGAATCCTCTGATCTGAAAATAAAGTCCCTGCTTACAGCTTTCTGCACAGGCCACTGTTCCTGAAGCTGTGTGTATCATGCACCTTTCCTGACTAACTCACATGAGCCACAAGCACCTGCAGAATCCTAGAGAAGTACCTCTTCTGGCACAAGACAGGCCAGGGGCAGAATTCGGATATGCATGCCATGTATTCCCTGGCCAGAGTTAGGGAATCCCATTCCTGTGAAGCCAGCCTCTGTTTCATTCACATTTCCAAGATGCACAGACCATCATAGCAGAATACAATTAATGGCCCTGCACACTTGTAGTAAAACGGCTCCAGGAGTGAACTTTCCAATGCCAAATGGAGTAGCGTGAGCAAGTGACCGGTTGTAATCTGGAGTTGCCAGCTTCCACACAGTGATCACCACGCATTTCTCCACCAAGAGGGAAGCTTTCATTCTAGTCTCCACAGGGGCGTGTTCTGGAAAGAGCTCTATGAAGGTGGCTCTGCACAGTCGAAAGTTCTGCTCCTCAGCCCAGACCTGCATAACGATGCGATCCCAGCACTCGGTGCTTGTTTCACATGCCCAAACACAACAGTGCGCCATGTGCAGACGCTGTGAATGCAAACAGTAATCCGGCGTTGCTCGCTGGCGTGGCTCAGAGTAGGGCAGGCACCTTGGATCCAACCTTTCAGATAGAGATAGTGGGCACACAGGAGCCTGGGACTGCTGAAAAATGCTGTGAAAAGCAATCGGAAAGCCACGGAATGACAGGATGGAAATCACTGCATCATGGTACGTTGAGCTTGCATCCAGGGTGGAATGCAAGCCTCTCCACTGTCCCATAACTCCTAATGGCACAAGGCGGTGAGTTGCCCAGTGGGATAGATGCCCACGGTGCAACTGCTCTCTGCGGTGCTGCTAAAGCACCAACTGTAGACGTGTTTCACCAACACAAGTGCTGTGTGCACAAGCATTGTAAATACAGCGCTTTTGGATCAATGGCTGCACTTGTGTTGACACAACTTTCTAGTGTAGCCAAGGCCGAAATTGTTGTGGTTGTATTTCTGCAACAATCCAATGTGCACACAAGCCAAAAAGAAGATGGGCTGGATGACTGAGTCATGAAAATAAGGGGGACATTCAGCAATGCTGGAAACTTGTGAGTTGGTCGCGCACGTGTGTGTATGTGTGTGAGAATATTTTTTCTGGAGCTTGCAACCGAGACTTCTGGCCTTGTGAAGATTTTTTCTTTGCTTCTCAGCAGAATGTGTCCTTTCTATACAGAGCTGCCTGTAACGGTTCCTGTGCATCACTTTCTGGGTTTCCCCTTTGTACCAGGCGACTATTAATTTCCAACATCACCATTCACAACATGTTGGACTGGCTTCACAAATGATGTCACACAAAGCGAAGAGTCAGATCATAGCTGTGGATGTTTGTTAGTCATGTGTAGTCACTGTTTTTGAATGCCCTGAACAGGAAAATAGTCTCTCTCAGATGTCAATGGGAACTTTACCTGAGGAAAGAGTTCACTATTGGCCCTTTGGTGTAGATTTCTTTTTTACTGTACTATAACAAGCTAATTGACAGAAAAGTCGCATGTTATTTAACCAAAATTAAGAAGAAATCCTTCTGCCTAAAACTGCCTTTTATTTAGGCTCCCAGAGCACATTTCATTTCAGGGCCGTGCTGTAAATTGCAAAGTGATGCTCAAAACTCCTTGATAATACTGTGACGAAGAAATGGTATTTTATGCTTTCTATATTGGGGCAAAGATTTACTATGACCTTCCGTGTACTTAAAGCAGGTGTCAAAGTGGTTTTGAGTGCATTTTATGAGCTGTGCAAGGCTGGGATAACATTGTGTAAGCATGAATGAATTCTCACTTCCTTACAGCATTGTACTGCGATGAAGTAAAGAAGTCTGAATGAAAGGAGTGTATGTGTCTTAAACTTGCTGGTACTTGCGTATATACATATATTTTTATATAGTCTTCCGAACCATGTTCTGAAAGAGTTGCGGAAGTAACAATAGGATCTTCTCTGCACTCGGTGCTACGAAACCATCTGTACATAGTAGGGTTGACTATAGGTTGGCATAATATGATTACAAAGGGCTTTTGAGAGCCATTCTCAAGACTAGGGTATGTTGTTTAAAGATGTCTCCTCTCCGGTTGTGTCACTGTAGCAGATGTCGGGAGAGAACTATGCTAACTCAGAGTTCTGCCAGTTTGGGGGTTCAAATTCTGGATTCTTACTTAAAATCTAGGCCCGCTCTGAAGAAAGTGTAAATCTTTGCTGCAGGGCAATTGGCACCGGGGTTGGAGTGTGTTATGCAGGGAGCTGGAAAACAACACACAGTGGCCACAGTGACAGCCAGAATGGAGTTGTGGAGCACATGCAAGAGCTGCACTCGCGTATGTAGAATGCTATGATGTCGGGGGGCCCTATACCATGGTTCTCATTGCTGTGCTAAGATCCACTGCTCTAGGAATCTTTTGCAGTGTTATCTGTCTTTCCAGGTCCCTGGTGTGGCACGAACCAAGCTCGCATCCCATACTTAGTACAACTGCTGGCGGTAATTCAGCTCGCATTTGGGCAACAGGAGGCTGTCTGCTCCATGGGCCATCGTAACGGGCTGTTGCATTAATCTTTCATCACCCAGTTGTGCTCGATGTACTCCAGTAAGGCTACTGCTGTCTTCTTCTCCATTCCCAGCGTGGTCTCCTCCTACCAGTCCTTGCTCTAGCATCTCCCTCTGATCTTGCAAGAGCTTGTCTGACCTGCTAGCAAAGTTCTTCTGCAACTCCTGCAGTAGATTGTCCACAGTCTTCTTTCTTTTTTCTCTGGAGGCTCTGGATCTCTTGCTGACTTCAGGGCACTCCTGTCTGGAATAGATGGCCCTGAAAATCAATGAAACAGCGGTTGTTTTCCTGCCCTGGGTAGGGGACAAAAGATTTTTACCCTCAGCTTTCTTCATTGCTGCATAATAAAACTTGCAACTTTAATCTTCTTGGCCTACATTCTCTTCCATCTCTGCCCTTATCAGTTCTGAAACTGCTGTCTCCCACGGTTTCTTCCCACCAGAACAGTGCAAAGGGAGTGGATTAGCAACATTCAGGCCCTATGTTATAGCCCCAGCAGGGCCAGCCAGGTTGAAGGCACTACTAAACGTGGGAGAGAAGTATGGATGGATGGGAGCTGGGTTAGGAGCAACACCAAGGCCAAGTCTACACTTGCTAAAATTAGTTTGAATTAGTTAGTTCGAACTAACTAATTTGAACTAATTTTAGTTCGTTCGAATTAATGATCCCCATTCATTTCAATGGCCAGTTAGTTCAAACGAAGAAATTAGTTTGAATTAACATGGCCACATTGGCTAATTCGAACTAGTTAGTTTGAATTAAAGCCTTACTTCGGAAGCCCTATTCAAACTTATTAGTTCAAATTAAGGAAGCCCTTAATTTGAACTAACTAAAGCCTAGTGTAGCCATGGCTTTAGTTAGTTAGTTAGAATTAAGGAGGCTTAATTCGAACTAAGGTGCCAGTGTAGACATAGCCTAAGAGCCTAGGATAACTCTTCAATGAAGACGTATCCAACACGGACTTTGCCAGGAAAACCTTAATTAAAACCACTCGTGACAGTCATGGCTGTGCTTCCATTGTGGCCTGTAGGACTTATGTGCTTATATCCTTGATTTGGAGGCCATTAGTTGCAAGGTATGTGACAGAAAGAATGAGTCACTTTTAATTTTACGCTGCACCCCACTCCTCTGATATCTCTCTGCTTTTTGCTACAAAGTCTTCAGGGACCACAGTTGTTCCTCTACATGCCTGGGAAGCGCTAGATACAGCTTTGATTTAATATTGATAATAGAAATTAATGGTCTCTCACCACTTGTGTGGCCTAATTCCATCCCAAAAGATTGCCAGTCCATTGTGAAGGAGGGTAAAGAGAAAGGGGGCCGAAAGAATGGAAGGTAGTGAAAATGTACAGCCTGACTCGAGACCAACTGAGATGCCCATCAATTTCTTTTGATAAGGTGCATGCTCATGTACTGCAGTGCCTAAAGATGGAGAGAGGAATACTTGATTTAATTCCATGCTTTCACAATCTAACCACAAACCTCGATCTCTCCCCTTGTACCAGGCACAAGGAGCATTGGTATAGCAAATGATATGGTGACAAACAGAGCCACAAGTTCTCTTCTGTATCCATTTAACAACGTTTGGTCTAGATAGTTAAACAAGAAGAGGCCGATGACCGTGATTGCGGAAGGGGAAGCCCCAAAGATAATGCAATGAAAGGAGTTTATCTCCTTGAAAAGTGTACGGGGTCACTGCTAGAATGATCTATATCGTATGTTTCCTATTTTGATAGGTACAGCTCAACCAGACTCCAAGTCCTTTTCTTGAAGTAATAACACAACGGAAAAAATGAAATGGGATTTTCTCCCATGAAAGCTTATACAATAAATAAATGTGTTAGTCTTTAAAAGTGCCACTGGACTCCTTGTTTGTTTTTGCTGGACTAGACTAACACAGCTACCCCTTTGGAACTTGGTTGGATGCGGTATTTATTACATTGCCTCAAAGAGGGAGAGCCTCATAGTACAAACAACAAGCCATTGGGTTCAACACTGTTCATATATGTAGTAAGGAAGACAAATCTCTCCTTTGCAGGAATCAGTGGATGAAATTCTATAGCCTGTGCTATGCTGTAGGGTTTGGACTTCACTTGATTATCATAATGGTCACTTCTTGCCTTAAAATCTTGAGTCTGTAACAAGACCCATAGTTAAATCCGGGCCTTGTTGAACTCAGTGGAAAAATTCCCATAGACTTCAATAGTACCAGAATTTCAGTGGCAGTCTCTGCTATAAAGAGCGTACCATCTAAGTTTTTTTTACAAAAGACTGCATGTAACAGCTAGGGCCAGATTAAGGCTCCTGTGGGGTAGTAGCAGCCAGCCAGCCTGGAGTTTAGCTGGGTGAAGGCTGGTGCTCAGTGCTGTGGTAGACCAGTGCTCGGGCCCAGCAGACCAGCCAGCCACTGGATGTGGCCTGCGATGTGGTGTAGGCTGGCGGTGCTTGTGCAGGCCGTTGGAGGTGCTCTGGCCCAGCCAGCCAGCCAGGGCTGGATTAATTTTTGCAGGGTGGCACATGGGAGAAACGGGGGGGCATTAGCCCAGGGCCTGGGAAACCCTTTTATTAATCTGGCGCTGGTAACAGCAACAGACATTTTGGGCAGGAATGGCGCCCATACAAAAATACAGTAACGTGATTACCTAGGTAGATTGTGCGTGCGTGCACCTATACAGATGTATTTTTTGTGTTCACCAAAGAAGGGTCAAGGAACGATTGCTGCGCTTTGAACAGAAAACACACACAATCATAAAATTCTCTCCATCATCCTACAAACTACATTGAAGGGTTCTCACCCTACAGGTGTTTTTTTTACTTAACTATTTATTTAGGACTTTTTAGCATGGTCATCGTATAAATATCAGACAGAATGCTAATCATTACAACAGCGAACTTTTATTTAGGGAACCATTATACTATAATATAGTCATATCTCTGTATTTAATGGGTGTTACCATATTATAGACTAAACCTTTTCATTCTACCCAGGAGGTACAGAGCAGTGATCTTATCACATCGTGTGAGATCTCTGATTACATATATTTAACAAACCATCAAATAGCAATATTTTAAAAATGAACGGGGGCGCTGGTCTTTTTCAAGCTGAATATACTTTGTCTAGGATGCTCACTGTGTTCATGGCATTGTTAGTATTCATTTTTGTTAATTTTTAAAGGAAGGTGGCAAAAACTCCTTGATTAAAATATTTTCATAGACCATTCAACCATTATTGTTCTGAAAATAGCAGCTTCTTCCTCCAGAAAGTCAGTTTGGGCATGTCAGCCTTTCCTTGCACTGGATAAGTACGTGAGCTAGATATTTGTTAGCAAGATCAACTGTGAAATGCTTGACAATGTCGGCATTTAAGGGACCATAAGCAGTCTTCAATGTTAACAGCCCATTGAGGTAAGGAGGGGAGGGAAGGAAAAATACTCCTTCTCTAACAAATCAGGAGTCCTGGAGCACTTTTAAAGACTAACAAATTTATTTATCGCATATGCAATAAATAAATTAGTTTTTTAAAAATGCCCCAGCACTCCTGATTTGTTTGGCTGACCTAGACTAACATGGCTACCCCTTTGGACCGTCTCTAACACTATATATTGGGAATGCAGAACCACTGGCCACTTTTGCATTCTCCAGGCTAGCTGAGCAGCTGAATGGGCTAGTGTGCTATTTTTAATCATGTTGTAGATGATACTGAAATCTGCCTGCAGCCCCTAAGGCCCTGCTCCTCAAAGGCAGTTAGGCCACTAAGAATTAGGCACGTCGGGTACATCTACACTGGAGGCTCTGTTAGGTCAACTTAACCAAGGTCGACTTTAAATTGACTTAAAGTCGACCTTGTTAAGTCGACTTAGAAAGTCCATAGCCCTGCGTCTATACTGGCAGGTGCTAGGTCAACGGAGGAGGGGCCAGGAACTCTGCGAGGGGCCCTGGAAGCCAATTAGGTCGACTTAAGGGCTATTCCCCATCTACACTGGCCTAAGGTTGACTTAAGCCTTAGGTTGACCTTAAGAGGTGGTGTTAAGTTGACTTAAGGAAGCGCTTAAGTTGACCTAATAAGCACCCAGTGTAGACACAGCGGTCTGTAGGTTGACTTAACTATCCTTAAGTCACTCTAAGGCTCCAGTCTGGATGTACACCCTAGAGACTTGTGGGGGCGTGGGCCTCCATGCTTGAGATTCATGGACTTTCCTTTTCTATTTCTGCTGGTAGATTTCTACAGTCCCAGCTCATGTAGGAGGACAGCAAATACCGCAGTGAAATTATTGTTAGTTATTCACCGTTGAGGTAACCCTCAAAGACTATAACCAGGACTGGAGCCACAGGTGTAAGGTTCTTTTCAAATATGTAGGAAGAGGCAGATCCACCTTCTAAGCAAACAAAAGCCAGAGAAGAGGAGGGCAGTTGGGGTGTTTGTACAGTCCATTGTTATATGGCTCTTGTGACATTGCGCCTGGAATACTACATTGATTTCTACCCACCACATTACAAGGAAGATATATGCGAGCTGGAGTGGGTTCAAAGAACAGCAACAGAAATGATAAGGGACAGGGGTGGATTAATGCACAGGTCAACGGGGCCCATGCCCAGGGGCCCACCACAACGTGGGGGCCCTCCGCCCTGCCAGCATTGGGATGGACGTGGGGGAATGGGGCGGGGCGGGCCGGCCCAGAGGCCAGCTGCGTGCTCCTTCCCACCCCACTCGGCCCTTGGGCCAACTGCTCTGCCTTCAGGCTGCACCAGAAGCTGCACCACGTGCCCCAGTGAGCCCCACCACCCCTGGGGGCAGAGGCAGCTTTTGGGGTAGGCTAAGCAGGCACATGCCAAGAGTCCCAAGCAGTAAGGGGCCCCATCGCCTGTTTCACCTAACCCAAAAGTCATCTGTGCACCCACGGTTCCTGCCCAGGGTGGTGGCACAGGTCCGTACAAGTCAGGATATCTTCTGCCCAGTATTCTTCCTGAAGCTGCATGCATCTGACAGGGAACACAGGCTGCACGTGCTCAATGGCCAGGGGTGAGGGGGGACCGAGAGGACCAGGGCCACAGGGAGCTGAGCGTGTTTGACTAAGGCCTGGTCTGCTCCACAAAGCTAGGTGGACATAAACTGCCTTGTATGAAACTCATCCCATGGGTGCCTGTACTTAAATTTGTCTCCTTCCTCTCGAAACTCAGCATTACACTGACATAGTGAGATTTCCTCCCAAAGCTGTGTCCAGCCATGCTTGAAGTGCCAACTTCAATACAACACGTATGTAGAAATTGTCTTGCCTAGGACATGAGCAGGCCTCCAACAGCTATCCCAAAATGCCTTGCATGGAGTGCTCTGGTCACCGTTGTGAACTCCACTGCCTGGGGGGAAATGAGAGGACACCCTCTCCTTTAAATCCTGCAAAATAAAGAGGTGCATGCTATCTATCGGTCTACTGCAGTTCGGGAACTCCAAAAATCCATCCATTATGTGCTGCACGTTGCCGAATGTCATGGTCCAGAGTAGCAACTAAGAGCCCTGGGCCCTGCAGCGGATTTTCCCGCTCCAGAACAATTTCCTGCTGCTGGTAGCAATTGGGTGTTGCTGGTTTCCATGGTACAATTGGCACTTCCTTCACTGCTATCAGTGCAGTTCTCTATCTGGTGTCTGCAGTGGTTAAAGTATAATTGGATGGGCCCCGGAACCCTCCTAATCTCCGGGCCCCTTTCCCGTATTGTCTGGGCCCCCTTCATGCATGTGCAGGCCCCAGCCCAGGTAGGCATTTGCAACCACTTCTCAGTACCACAGGCATCGGTTATCGCTCCATAAAAATATTTATATTTTATATGGCATTTATGTCTATAGCAATTATTGTCACAAACTAGCAAATGCTGCATAACACTGTAAGTATTATCATTAAAACGGTGGGCTGTAGGATGTGCCAGCAGCCAGGACAGGGCGACATGCGTTCCGCCAGATTTTTCTATTTTTAGGGGCCCTGGAACTCTGGCCCCTCAAATTTGTGGGCCCCAGAACTGCGTTCCGGTGCATTCCCCCTTACTTTAACCCCTGGGTGTCCGTGTGCCGGGGAACTGGGATAAGCTCTGCACTCAGTGTCAGGAATGTGGCCTTATGCACCTGAAATTTCCATTGCTACTGCTAATCATCCTAAGCCTGGGGTACAATGGGATCTCACCTGCCTGTGCTCATTTCTCAGGACCAGAAGTCAGAGGCAGATTGAGTCCTGGGGGCCCCGGGCCCCCACTCGTGGGCCAGCTGTCTGAGGTCCCAGCCCTCCTCTCCAGCCCGTCTGCACCTGGGGCTGGCTGGGCCAACTGGTGTGCAGTGTGGATTCCAGCGTGGGCCACGGGCCCTGAAAGGCTATGCCAAAACCCATGCAGCATGCCATCCAGCCCTGACCCTGGACCGGAGCGACTAGCACTGGCCCCGGGGGCGGCTCAAGTGTGGAGCAGGAGCCTGGAGTCCAGCCTCTGGCTCAGGGCACACCCCCCCCACCCCCACCCCAACCAGCGCAGGCAGGACTAGAGGCCCGTGTGGTAATCCGCCCCGGCCAGAAGTAGCACTCAGCTGTTTGCATCTGCTCCACAATCTCAGACTGGTTCTCGCTGTGTCCCACAGAAATCTGACCATCAGGAAACCATCGTATTCCCTAGGGCCATAGGCAGTCTTAACAGGGGGGCAGTGTGGGCAGCTGCCAAGGGCCCCATGTGGGGAGGGGCCCTCCACTGCTCTGGTGGGGAGCCAGCGGAGGTCTGGTAAGCCTGGTAGCAGTCTGCGGGGGGCTGAGGAGCCTGGCGGTGGTGGGGCCAGGGGTGCCCACGAGGCCAGCTGAGGAGCCTGCTGGCAGGCGCAGTGGTGGAGATGGGAGGGATGGTGAGGGACCATGGGGACCCTGGCGGGTGGTGGGCCACAAGGGGGGCTTCTGGGGGACTGGGGAGCCTGCCAGCAGGGCTCTGAGGCCCTGGGGGCGGGCCTGGAGGGGACTAGCAGGGCTTGCAGGGGCCAGGGAGCTCACAAGACCAGCAGAGGGCTGGGGAGAATAGCAGGGGGGTTGGTGGAGCCCCAGCAAAGTGGGGGGCAGAGCTCAAGGATGGGGGGGCTCCAGACTCACTAAGACCACCCCTGCCTAAGGCTTTCTTACAGCTCTGCAAATACTAGTGCAGAGCTGTGCCACCTCCGTGCTTCTTTCAGCAAAGGAGGACAGCGACAAGTCCCGTCTAGGATTTCCAAAAAAGGCAGAAAAATTGGGGGCTAGAGATGCCCTTATGAAGTGGGGAAAGAAAGTTGCTGGGGCTAGAACTCAACCCTGCTGTCCCTGTCACACGTGCGCAACTTGTTTC
This sequence comes from Pelusios castaneus, assembly GCA_007922175.1. Taxonomy (NCBI): domain Eukaryota; kingdom Metazoa; phylum Chordata; order Testudines; family Pelomedusidae; genus Pelusios; species Pelusios castaneus. Next base: position 6,704,057 of record ML685771.1, on the reverse strand, counting down.
TCTTCCACCATGCATTGCCAAAACTTCCCAAAAGGCAATGGCCTGGGATACCTACCCACGGAGCAGCACGCTGTGCATCAAAACAGACACTCCTGGTGAGTACATGCAGCCCCGATGCCAGGAGCCAAGGATGCGATGACTGTGGCAGCTTTTATTTCACTGTGTTTTGCGTCAACAGAGGTACAGATGTACCCAAAGTGATGTCTAGAGAGGGAAATGAAGGCTGTAAAATAGCTGAAGATGCACTAAAAGAGAGACAATGTTTTGACTGTTCTACTGGGTCCTAACCAGGATGCATGGGATGAAATTAAGAGGGGGAATATCAGACAAAGATCGGGAGAATAAAAGTGAGATGTGTTAGCTATTCAAAGCACGGGCATCCTTAGGGGTGGGCAGGACCCAGGGCGAATAGTGAGGCGCCTCCTGCTGCCAAAATGCCGCCGAAGGCAGTGTGGGACCCACAGGGGGCAGGGTAGGGCCCATTGAACTGCGGGGTCTGGGGCAGTTGCCCCACTCGGCCCCCTTCTCAAGGACACCCCTGATTCCAAGAATAACTTCCCTATACTTCAGTTGTTTAAAATAGGCCTGAACAAAACACTGGAATATGCTGGGAATATTCCTTTATTATTTATCCTGGCACCTGGAGGCTGTTTTCTATAGCTAATGGCTGTGCGTTCGGCTTGGACCCTGAATATAGACTGTTCAGTTTCACTTTGGTTTCCAAGTTTTTCTTGTTGGGTCTCCTACCCTCGGTCAGGTCCTGTCTACACTAGAGCGTGACAATCATTTGTAAAAGAATAATTTTTGCTTTGCTTCAGGTAAAACCAATGTAAGCGCTTCATTTTTCAGAGGAACGTAAGCACCGCCCTACTGATTTAGATGAACTATGGTCATAAAAATCTTGCGTAGTGCTTCGCAGGAGAGGTCAGTGTCAGAGATGGGGAAACTGAGGCACAGAGAGGCCACATGGGTCTTGCTCAAGGTCACTCAGCAGTCAGTGGCTGAGCTAGCACTAGAACTCAGGACTCCTGAGTCCTGTTGTGGTACGCTCGCCACTAGGCAATACTGCATCAAAGAGAGAGCACTCCATGTAATAACTAGTGTACTATGGCCACCAGCATTTTTGCCTCACTTAAGCATGCTGCTTGAATGATTAAGCCACATATTTCTCTGGGTCCATATTCCAGAGCTCTGTATGGTGTGTGCCCAGTGGGAGATTTTCTATCCACATTGTGGAATTCCTTTGGGGACCTGCAGTTGGGGGGAAAAAACTACCATTCTCTCTGCCGTTGACAAGATCTCAGCAGTAGAGTTTACAGCGCTGCAGGGGATAAGCTGGCTTGTAACAGAAACTAACTTTTTTATTGATCTCTTTTCAAATCCTGAAGGCGCTTCTAACCACAACAGTAATTGAAATAAAAAACAAAACAAATGGCTGAATTTAAATGTTGCTCTTAAACTCATTGAAAAAGCATCTCTTTTTAGCATATACCTTTTAACAACATGCATTTCATTTAAACAAATGAAACGTTTTCCTCTGTCTACCCTTGGCAACAGTGATAATGTAAAAATGAAGTGCTACTCTTCAAACGGAACAAAAGAGGAGACAGCGCAATAAAATCAGCATCTGTATTTCAGCCGCAAAACCTCTGTTGGGTTTTTTTTGCCCAGGTGTTGGATATGTATCTAATTTTGACTGCAATTCTATTGAGAAACAACTTGTAGCTGGGTTTGTTGCTTCCATGCTACATCCGTCTGAATCCTCGAGCAGCTGCAAAATTCCTGGAGCTCTGTCTTTTCATGATTCAGTGACCGTGTAATTGGCCATGGGATTTATTCACCCCTTTCATTCTATTTGAACCTACCGTACAGCACAGTCTTACAGAGGTGCACTGGTTACGTTGTGTAGCGTTATGCTGGGCCTTATGAAGAACCTTCTAACTGTTACCCATCTCTCTGGTGGATACAGTCACAGACAATGTCATTTTATCAGGCACCTCTGTGCTCGCAGCCAGCGTAACTCGTAAGTGTCTAAAATGCACAGTGCGTAAGAGACCTGTCCTTTTTAAATGAAGGGCACTAGATTTGTTTCCCACTTTTGTTCCGGCTGATGCCTGAAGTGAGCCGATGCCCTACAGCCGTTTGTGCACCGTACAGGCCTGTCAACGAGCTGGCTAGCAAAAACTAATACAAGCCCATCAGGCACAGAGATTTAGCAGCCAAGTAGCCAAAAAGGCTTTTCAGTGATGTCCCAATATCACTTTGCAGCTCTGTTAGGCAGTTTACAGTGTTAAGGGGCTGTCTCTTGGGCCTTCCACGCCCATGGCTAGGAGTTCTGGGTGTGGAAGGAATGCTGGGCTGGGTGCTTACCCAGTCCTCCTGAGTGGCTGGTGATGTGATTGGGAAAGATTGACTGTGTTGACAGAAACCGTGGTGGCTGTCACTTCCCTTGCTATAAGGGAAGAAGGGCTATGAAACGAGGGTTTGCTCCCCTCCCTGGGCCCTGACTTTTCATAGCCCTATATGCTCCATTTCTCCTGCCCCCATGCAGACCTGACTTTGCAGGATATAATTCCATATAATGTTCTGTATGCTAACACAACTCTTCCTTCCAGGGCTGGCTTTAGGGGCTGCAGTCTCAGGCCCCAGCCTGAAGGGGGACCCCGTGACACCCCAAAACTCTAGCCCAGGCCAGCCTGAGTGGTGTGCTTCCGCCATCAACCTTCAGCCTGTCCGCCCCCCACCCCAGCCCCCCGGGTTGGCTTGTGTGCTCCTGTCCAGCCTGTCTACACTGTAAATTTAGGTCGACTTAAAGTCGACCTTGCTGAATCAACTTAGAGCGTCCACACTGGATGCCTAAATCAACCTGTAGGGGCTAGGTGGACCTGGAGTGGTGCATGGTGGGAATGCCCCCCTTCCCTTGGCACCCCTCCAAAAGTGCCAGGGAGCTCAGCATTTCCCCCATTGTACCAAAGTACATGGGGGCTGAGCAGGACAGGGACAGGAACAGGATATAGGAATGGGGTGGGCAGGGCTGTGTCCTTCCCTGTGGGTGGGCACGCCAGGCTCCCGGCAGGGAGGTCAGTGGGGGAGCCCTGGGGACCCTTAAAGTCGACTTTAAGTTGACTTAGGGCTACTCTACGTCTATACTGGCTTAAGTCGACTTAATAAAGTCGACTTCAGCAGTAAGTCGAAGTAAAAGCAGGTCTTAATAAGTCGACTTAAGCAGCAGCTTAAGTCGACTTAAGGAAACTGTAGTGTAGATGCAGAGTAAATTAAGTCAACTTAAGCCTGCTTAAGTCGACTTAATTTACTAGTGTAGACGCACCCAATGAGCTTTACTATTGACTTCCATGGGAGCAGAATTAGGCCAACACTGAGTTTATCTCACTTGTACTGATGAATTATAGGTGCTTCCCCAATGTGAGCTAACTAGCCCCCAAACGAAGGCCCTGTCTATACAGGGGGTTTTGTACCCATGCAAACTACCAGTGAGTGCAACCCATCTCTCGAGGATTTGGAAAGGGCTTAAGCTAATAGGAAGTACTGGCACATTTAAAAAAACAAACAAACGCTGTCTTTCTTTTTAGATCCCCTAAAGCCTGCTGGTCAGCTCAGCTACCATGGCACAGAAAGAAGATGGCCCAGAAAGGAAGCTGTAAGTATGAAATTTTTCCACGCATAAAATAGTTTTTGAAGTTTCCACGTTTACAGGGGCAGCTTGTGTGTTAATCACAGCCCAAGGATGTGCTAAGTACCACTGAGCTAACTCGGAGACAATAGCGCTCCCTCTCATTAGCAGTAAACTAAAACCCATTAGGAGACTCGTCATTACCTACATCATTATGTACATTCTGTATCTTGCAGAATCCTGTAAGATAGCATCAACTTTCATATCTTGAGTCTTTGGACTACTGTAATGCATTCCAACAGAAGATCTCAAAGCACTTTGCGGTCATTAATGAACTGAACTTCAGGGGCTCCGGGTTCAAATATTTTATTAAGAGAATGTTAAAAAGGAACAGGCAATCATGGGGTTAGATAAAGGGAGGGACTGGGCATCCAGGTTCACAGTACAGATCATTTGGGAAGGAACAGGTTAGGGTATTGATGGCACGTACAACCAGTACATGAACTACAGCATCCTGGACGGGGGAAATCAAGAGTCTGAGACTATGGGTCTGAGATTTGGGATAAACAGCCTAATAAGTGTTGTGGATGGGAGACAAAGCGTGGTATATGGGAAGCACATATGTTATTGAAAGTGGGTTATCCCGGAATGAGTCCATTAGGAAATATGTTCCTGTGCAGAAGGAGGCAGGTCTGTGGGACCCCTTGGTGGTGATTGCGGAGGTGGTCCTGCTTACACCTCCTGGTACTGTCTGTGCCCGGTGATATGTTCGATGTAGATGTCTCTGGACCATCTGATGGTGTCAGACACCATGAGGCGGTGCATCAACGGGGGCATAGCGTCGTCCAACAGGCCTGCAGCACACAGTCATTGGTGGGGTCTCAGGCACCCAGGGCGCCAACCATCAGGGCGTGGATCTGGGCCTCATAGCCCTTGATGCTCAGGGTGTCAGCTAGGGGAGTGTATTTCTCCTCTTTTTGGGCCCGACTCCAAGAAAGGCGGGTTCAGTTTTTGAAGGGGACCATGATGTCAGTCATGACAATCTTCTTCTGGTCCTCATCTGCGATTACGACATCGGTTCTCAGCAGGATGGGAGGTGGTGCTGGGCTGCTTGTGGGAGGGGTACAAAACAGTCATCCACGTGGGAGCATTGATCCTTCTGGAGTCAGGGACATGCCGGTCAGGCAGCCACCCAGGCATATTTAGCCATCTGCTGATGGGGATCCATGAAGGAGCACTGAGTGCTTTGGCAGTAGGGCCTTGACTGGAGGACATCGAGGTGGTAGTCGTATGGGCAGTAGTGGCGATCTGGTGTGACCAGCACCGGGTGGGCCTCATCACAGCAGGATGGTGGGATATGGTCCCCTGTTGCAGCTTCGGGATAGGTGGCTGAGGTACAGCCACAGCAGGAACTCAGGATGAGCTGTCAACGAGAGTCTACAGTGATTTCACAGTCCTCTTAGAGGCAGGGCAGCAGCGGTTGGTGCTTGAGTTCTGCTTATGGCAGGACATATAATGCGACTTGCACTTCTTCTGCATCTTGAAGGGCAGACGGCAGGCATCTGAAGGTGACCCCCTTTTTGTGTATCCTCCTCAGGTGTCTGGTGACGCTGCCGAGAAGGTGGAATTCATGGGCTGGGCGGCAGATGGGGCAAAAGAGTGCATCCTTGGTGAGGGAGAACAGGAGTTAGATGCAGTCTTCTGTATCTCCAGTCTCTTGCGCTGGAGCGGTTTCAGTCAAGTCGGAGGACCGGTCCACAGAGGTAGCACCATCAGGAAGGGTGACCAGATCGGTGGTGATGGCTAAATCCTGGTTAGCAGGGTCAAAGGCACTAGCCTTTGTCAGGGTGTCGTTCTGTCAAAAATAGTTGAGAACAGCATTGACCCTGGACTCAACGTCCTGCGAGGTAGCCTCTGGAGGGCAGGGGCTTGTCACATTAGAATCTCGTGGACCAGGTACCATCCTAATGGGGGTGCTGTCAGCCTGTCCTGAAGCGTCAGAGGTATTAAAGTTGTTTGCTTCCTGCAGAGGGTCCGAAACATCAGAGGCAGGTATGACCTGTGGGGTGGACCTGGGAGGCGATGAGGCAGGAGTGTCATCCAGGAGCTCTGAGTCTCGAGGCGGGGCAGTAGCAATAACCAAGGCCTGAAGGGTGATCTGAAGGGCTGCAAGAGGGTCCTCACATGGAGCCACCTCCTCGAGGGGGTCATGTGGAGCAGCCACTGGAGCAGGAACCAGAGAGGCGACCGGAGGTGGAGTGGCAGAGGCAATGGCTTCCCCAGCTGCCCTGAGGAGTGCAGGGGTGGGAGACGAAGCCCAGGCATCAGCTGGAGTCACCTTCCAACAGGAAGCCTGCGGAGAATGATCCTGTTCCATGTCTTTGGAAGAGGTAGCTGCATCTAGCTCCGGGGGACTGACTCCCAGACAGGGCCCCAAGAAGCAGCCAGAAGAGCATGAATGGAGGCTTCCTCTGGAGAGGCTTGCCATGGCGGAGCGGATACAGCAGCACAAGCAACAGCCATGGGGTGCTGGGAGGTCAGATTAGATAGACAGATTGTGCAACATCCCAGCGCGGTACCGTAAGATGCTCCTTTTACAAACAGGAAAACAGACTCCGAGAGGTTAAGACCATGATGGTTGAGCTCGGATGTATAAAGATTGGGGTTTTTATGCACACAAGTTGCATCAGTTTTAGCAAAATTAGTTTAATATCACACTTTAGGTGAACCAGTGCAATTGTATGTGTATGGAGACATTCACCTACACCCATGCACCAGGAAGCATGTTTTTTGAGATGTGCTGAGCCCACTTCTTCTCTCACCTTCAATGCTGTTGAGTGTTCTCTGCATCTGTGATGATCAGGCCACCGATTTAGATGCCTGACTTATGGATTTAGGTACCAAAGTTTATTCACGTAAGGTTTAAAATGTTAATACAAATAACTTGATCAAGGTCATGCACAAAGTTTGTGGCTACGCTTGGATCAGAACCCAGCTCCCCTGTTCTGTAGCTACTAGGCCTTGCTTCCTCCTTCCCCCCCCCCCCCCCCCCCCAAATGCAGCACTCAGAAGGAAGGGGAATTTTATAGTTGTGGGAAATCCCCTGGACCTATGGCCATCCACATGGCAAGTTATTCATGTTATTCCTCAGGCCCCTCTCCCCAGTAATAGCAAATCCAGGTTCCACATCTGCTCCTGCACCCCCACCCATCCCTTCCAAGGCATAGTGAAGATGCAAGCATGGCATCTTTTCCATGACTAGCCATTGACCAACATGCCCATCATCTTGAAGAATTTAGTTATGCAGCAGAACTTGGTTGAATTCTCCCAGGAATTTTCCTGCAAGTTCATTGGGGCATGATGCCTCATCCTACTCCTGTTCCTCTGGCTTAACCAGCCCTCCCTAAACCCACAGAGCCCCTAGGGGCTAGAGGTGCTTCTTTGGGCAGGAGGGAAGGAGGAAGATGTTATGTCAGGTTGACTTCCCTTTCCCCAACATTGGGGTGTGTTTTTTGTTATACTTTTCAAACAGTATGGGCTAATGGCTCATAGCCAAATCCTGCAACATGATAGCCACAGCGCTGGTCATTATCTAGTCATGGGAAAGATGCAGAGCTGGGACATTGTGCTTCTTCAGCCAATAGGCTGGATAGAGTTTGCTAAATCACCCCCGCATTTGAACCCACTCAGGTATCCTTTGCACCAGCAAAGAGCCCCTTGAACTTCAGTGAGGCTTTGCACAGATGCAAGGCTCCGTTTCTGCCAAAGAAGGATGGGAGCAGGGCCAAATCAAGGTCCTGGGGGGGACCAGGGCTACCTATTCTTGTGACCTCCCTCACTGTGTTGGTACCCAGCCTGGGGGTGCTGGGGAGCAGAGTCAGAGGCTGGGCAGGCAAGCTGAATGTGGGTGACAGGAGCACGTCCCTGATGCCAGCCAGGGCTGGAGATTTGGGGGACCATAGGGCCCCTCTTTAGGTCAGGGCCTGTGGCTGCAGCCCCTAATGCCCCTGGCTTTATTCAGCCTGAATGGGAGACCTCAATTTTCTGCATTGCTGCCGACTTCCTGGGTGAGCATACAGGCAAAGAGCCAGATTTTTAAAGATATTTGGGCAAGTAGCAGGCCAGAAGGGCCTAGGCCCAAATCCCCACTGGTAGTCAGGCGTCTAGGAGCTTGTGAAAATTCCACGAGGTGTATATCTGCATCATCAGGCACTTACGTGTCTTTAAAATCCGTCACTTCCCTTCGCCTTAGTTCTCCATCTGTAAAATGGGGGTGGTGACGTGGCCCTGCCCCACAGAGGGTTTGTGAGGATAAATACAGCAAAAAAAAGGGTGTGAGCAGATTCCCTGATAATGGAGACCATGTAAGTATTTAAGAGACACCTATCCGATTGAAGGATTGGGGCCCTTGGTACATTTCACAATAAGCTATCACTAGTAATTAAACACCAATCACTGACACACGCCATATTCTCCAGTGTTTGGGAAGGATGCAGTTAGCTAAGTCAAACCCCTTCTCCTTACAAAAGTCTTTACATTCAGGCTCATTTGCTTCTTTTTCCCCCCCGACCCCCATTCTTTCAATCTGCTTTGAACAATGATGCTGCCATGAAAAGTGGGTTTTAAATCCTATAATGCAGACACACCTATCCATAATGAATAATACAAATGCATTATTATGCCCGTGACAGTTTAAATGATGAATAATTGCAATTAATTTTACAAATATTAACTGTATGCAATGGCTCTCCGTGAAGAAGAGTAATAAATCAAATTTAAAAGCCTTACCGGTGTGTAATGAGCTCAGCTTTTGTAAGATGAGGTAAACGCTTGGGGGCTCGATCCTGCCCTCAGGTAGTTGAGCATCCTTCTTGGGACTGCAGTGGGATTTGCAAAAGTGCGGCAGGGCATGTCTACACGCCCAGCGTGGCAGATTTCTGAGAAGCCTCATCTAGACAGAGATGTACCACTTTAGCTAGATGGGTATATTTCAAGAAGTGCAAGCACCTCGTGTGGACACAGAAGTATTGTTGTAAATTAGACGAGGCGAGGTGTTCCTATATGGAATGTGGAATAAGCCAACCTGCTGAGAGGCACCTTTCTGCTTGTATCACTGCTGGACCACGGTAACTCGTCCGGTAGCAAAGCCTTCCCCTAACTGGAATAGCTCTGCCGGTACAGAACCTGGGTGTAGGCTGAGTCTAACAAATGTACTGCAGCCCTATGCTCATTTCAAATCAGTTCACTAAGGACTGTGATGTAGCAGCACGTTTCAGTCACAACCAACCTGGGGGCGTATTGAACCTGTGACCTGGAGATGAAAAAATGCTGTCAACCTGTTCTAGGCGCCATCTTGCCTCCCAGTCTCAAGAATATTGGTGTCTGACTTGATTTTAAGATTAGAACCACTAGGAGGGAGGGGACCCAATAGATAAACAGCAGACACACACTCCTTCCCAGCCTGGCTTCAGGGCAGGGGCTAAATTCTTTCTCTCCTTCCATCCCTGGGTGGGGTAGGAAGTAGCCGATGTGATTTCTCCCACCCTGGGGATGAGACAAGATCCATTTAACTCCTATGATCCAGCCTTCTTCCTATTCCTGGGACAGAGGCATTTCTCTTTCTATCCCTAGGTGGTATTTGGTGTTAATTATGTCAACTTTGATATGAGAGAGATGAGGTGAGGGAGGGAATCTTTTATTGGATCGGCTCCTGTTGGTAAAAGACACAAGTCTGCAAGCTACACACAGAGCTCTTCATCAGGTCCGAAAAAGATACTCAGAACATCCCAGGCTTGAAGAAGAACCCAGAGTAGCTCAAAATCTTGTCCCTTTTCCCAATAGAAGTTGGCCCAATAAAAGCTATTACCTCAGCCACCTAGGCTATGTCTACACTGGCAAGTTAGTTCGAATTAAGGAGGCTTAATTCGAACTAACTAAAGCCATGGCTACATTAGGCTTTAGTTAGTTCGAATTAGGGGCTTCCTTCATTCAAACTAATAAATTCTAATAGGGTATTCGAACTAAAGGGTTAATTTGAACTAACTAGTTAGAATTAACCAATGTGGCCATGTTAATTCAAACTAATTTCTTAGTTCGAACTAACCAGGCATTGAAATGAATGGGGATCGCTAATTCGAACTAACTAATTCAAACTAATTTTAGCAAGTGTAGACATAGCCCTAGTGTCTTTGATAACCTGGGACCAGCACTGCTAAAACAACACTGCAACTGGCTTTTACATCACACTTTTCATCTATAGATCTCCAAGTGCTTTACAAACAGAGGCCAGGATCATTAGTTGCCAGATGGGGAAACTGAGGCACAGAGCAGTGATTTGCCCAAGGTCATCCAGCAGGCCTGGAGCAGAGCTAGAAAAAGAACTGCTATCATGGAACAAATGCTCAGGTGGGATTAGCTTGTGGGTGCTGCTTTTCCCTTCATCCTGCCATGATGGTGTTGATATCCCTGTAAATAAAGAAACCGAGTCCTCTGGCACTTTTAAAGACTAACAGATTTATTTATATTTATCTATTTTCTGCAATAGACTAACATGGCTCCCCCTTTGGAATTTAAATAAACAGAAGATGTTGCCAATACCTCCACAAAGAATTCCACAGCTGCCACAGGCTTTGGCTTCATACACAGAGGAAAGGCCAGATCCACAAAGATATTTAGGCTCCTAACTATCTTGGCCTGAATGATAACATTACATGAGTGTTTAGAAAGTCCATTAGAAATGGCTTCCAGTCACACCAGTCTGTGTGAGAGTAAAATCTCACATGGATTCAGCTGCCAAACCGGGGCCTACATGTGAGCTGGAACAAACTGTATATATCTAAATGAAACACTGATGAGGGAAAGGAATGATTTTAAATGGTACAAAGGAGGACATCAGTTAAATATCAGAAAAACTGCGCTCAAGGGCCCAGCCACACAGATCTAGCTGCAAAATCAAAGCCTGCATTGAAGAAGAGAAAGAGGTGGAAACTTTTTCCTTGCAGGCTTTTGAAACCATTGGTTCTCCGAATGCAGAGGTGTTCCATAGGTACATTAAATCCTCTCCATATTTGCCTAGTTTTAGAACAGGCTACATGAAAAGCACTAGCGAAGTCAGAACAAGCTAAAATTTCATCCTGCCAATGACTTGTTGATAATTGCTGTATATACTATATTACTGTTTCTCAACCAGGGAGTGTGAGATGTATTTTGTAATGAGAGGGTAAAAATGAGAAAGCGAGCCATTTTTCAGTAACAGTGTGCAGTAGCACTTTTATATTTTTCTGTCTGATTTTGGAAGCAAGTCATTTTCAAGTGAGGTTGAAGCTTAGAGGTACTTAAGACAAATCAGCCACCTGGAAAAGGTACAGTAGTCTGGCAAGATTGAGAGCCACTGTTTTAAACTAGAGCAGTGAAAAGGTTTGACAAATACACTGTGCACAAGGTGCAATGAAATGTAATCAGAGGATTTATCTTCCCCTCTCCTACTGTAAGGTTTTTTTTAATCTAAGTTTTCTCCACTCTGGAATCTGGCAAAGTGTAACTTCACCCAGGAAAGCTCAGGCAAAACCTAAATGTGTTAATCTTGTTAACTCCTTGTGTGTTTTACTCTGCACAACAAATATGAAATAGTCAGGACCTAGCAGTAGTAGGAAAAACCTTAGTCCTATGATTCATGCAGCAAAAATTCAAGGATCAAAACTAACAGCCAGTTCAATCTGGGAAAACTGGGAGGGAAGCTCAGAAACCCCGGAGTCAAATCCTCAGCAGGCGTAAACCATCAAAACTCATTGACTTCAATTCACAGCAGTTGAGGAACTAGCCTATTGTTTTTATTAAGTACTTTGCCCCCATGTGGGTGTGCTTGCTGCTTGGACAGCTTAATAACATTAGCACTTTTAGCTCCCAATTAGATTTTGAACTTGACTCTTGATTAAGGTGATGCAATGATTTAATTGTCCTGAATAGGGTGAGGCTTATAATTCACACCTCTGATGGCTGTGAATGTTTGGTTGGAGACAGTTTTCTGCAAGGGTGGGTATGGTAAGAAAGCTGAAACTTGAGAAGTATATGCTCAACAGAGATGGCTAGAGATATTTATTAAGTATATAAAAAGTTTAAAGGTTTTATGAAACAGAAAAGCTATTGCTAAGACAAATATATTCTAAAAGCACAGGGTCTGTGATTCTTTTCATCTTTTTTTTTTTTTTTTTCCTTTTGAATATTTTTCTGGTATTTTTAGCTGTTTTAGGCTAAGGAGTTTTTTTTTAAAGTTGACAAGTTCCAGAGGGGTAGCTGTTTTAGTCTAGTTCAGCAATACAAACAAGAAGTCCTGTGGCACTTTTAAAGATTAACACATTTATTTATCCCATGAGCTTTTGTAGGAGAAAATCCCACTTCATCAGATGCTTGAAGATGAAGAATTTACAGAATAGCAGGAATAATAAATGCAGGGATGTGTAAGTTATGGCAGTTATTGTTTCTCTTAGCAACAGCACCTGTTCCACATGGCAAATAAAGTTCCTGATGGGTAAGCCATGAAAGTTACCCAATAGATTAAAAAAGGCATGTAAATTTGAGGTGACCATGGCAACTTGGACGCTGGTGTTGAGTGGCAGAGCCCCTTTCCCTCTTCCTTCACCAGTGAGATCTTGTGTCCCTGACACCTCTTGGTCTCAGGGATTGTGGAAGGATGCCAGAAACTTACAGCTTTGTTCTTTGTTGATCCAGGACTTGAACCTAGGTCTTCCATGTCCTACGTGAGGACTCTAATAATCAGGCTAATGGATATTCTGGGGCAGCTGATTGTATCTTCCTGTTTTTTTGCAAAAAAACCCAACCATTTTGACAGGTCTTTGATTAGTCCCAATGCAGAAATAATGGCAAAGGATTTTACAAAAACAGAAATAAAAAGCTATACATAACACTTTAATGAACTGGCATCAAGCCTCTAATCAGTACCAATGAAATTCATGGCAATCCATGAGCAATTTTGCCAGCAAGAAAATTCGTGATTCCAAACCATACCATAAAGCTACCACTAAGAAAGCACTCTTAAGGCTCAGGGGGTAGAGACCATCTTCTTTCCACACAAGCTATTCTTCTACAGCAGAGGCAGTGTATTTTTATCACATCTGCACCACCATTCTGAATGGGGACAGTGAGGTGGTGTGACTAATCATGTGATAGCTCCTGAGAGTAAACTGTAGAGGAATTAGAATGAAACCAGGGACACAGAGGCTATGTCTACACTAGAAAAAGTTAGGTCGACTTTGTTAAGTTGACTTAATAAGGTCGACTTTAAATCGACCTAAAAGTTGACTTAAGGGTTAGGTCCACCTAACCGGCCATTCTTACTAAGTCGACTTAAGCTTTCATTAAGTCGACTTAAGGAATTTCTTAAGTCGACTTAATGAAAGCCCAGTGTGGACGGACAGTAATTTAGGTCGACTTAAGGCTACTTAAGTTAGCCTAAATAGCCAATGTAGACATACCCAGAGAGAGCCTGATTTGAACAAGAAGGATTTTCAATGTAGTTGATGCACCTCAGAGGGCCTGAATCAAGTTCACGTTAACAAAAATGGAGAACAAGCAAGGAGACTTGGGGCAATTTTAAAGACTAACAATAACTTTATTATTGTTAGTCTTTAAAAGTGCCCCAGGACTCCTTGTTTGTTTTGCTGAACTAGACTAACACAGCTCCTCTCTGGAACGTGCCAACATGCAAGGGATGGGGAAGAGTCACACAAGGAGTCTTCTGCCTTTCTGTAGTGCAGCAAGTATGGCGCAAACAGAATTGTATAACCTGCCAGTAACCAGACCTGGAGAAGCAGGTAGCATGGGACCAATTTTAAATTTAACTTTTTACCAATTTTTTTTTCCAGATTCTGCTCCAAGCTCTGCTGGCCAGCTCATAATAACTGCGGCTGTCAAGAATGTATTCTTCAATGAAACATTCCCCTGGAGCAGTGGAAGTGACTGAGTAAGTGAATCTTTAAAAGTGTGTCTCATAGTTTTAATAATGATGTATTATCTTCTCCCTACTGTGCCTGCTTCCATCCATATACTGTATGCTTTCAAGAAGCTATTTGCATTCTTGCAAACTATGTTTCACTTTTTCTTTGGTCAGGTTTAGGGCAGTGAACAGGGGAAGATGTGGAACAGTTTCTTAACTGGTGGTTGTCATAGTTTTTTCTCCCCTTGAGAGTTCCAGCATGGCAGAGCAGGTTTTCTTCAGACTTGAAAGTTATAGATAAGCCACTGAAAACGGGAATAGGAATGAAAGTAAATTGCTTTGTACCGAACAATATAATTATCCTAACACTTTAATATAGCAAAAGTCTAAAATGCAGGAGAATTTAATTGAAGGCAGACTGGTTAAATGTCAAAATATTGTAAGTGTTCTTTTCAATATGACTTTTTTTGTATTTTGTTGGTGTTAACTTAATGAAAATAAAACCAAACCAGAAAAATCCCCTGCCATTATCTATGATGGTTTTGATGGTATTACATGTGGTCATTTTTTCTGCAACTATATAAGCTATATAAAGGTATATTAGATATCAGGAACTAAATTCTTAATATATAAAGTTACTGATTGTTAAGAGTTATAATCTGTATGAGTCCAGAGAGGCTTATATTGGGGGGAGGAGGGAATATATATCCGTGGAAATAAATGGTACCGTGACCTGCAAATGTTTAGCGCTAATAATGCAACCTCACATTTTCTGGTTTCATCCAAATAAATTATCAGGTTCATGGGTTCCATAGTGTGTCACTTATTGATTAGTTGCCATTGTTAATTTGTCATTTTTTTCATAATTTTGTCCTAAAGCATCACCGTTGGCCAAATGGGTCGACTGGAATCATGTGACCAGACATGCTGTCAGTTCAGACTTTTAGAAACCGATTTGATGCATGGAATAAAGGTGTAATGTTTGTCAGAATTCAACACTGTAGTCTCGCTATGGAAGGAAAAACTCCAGAAAAAGACATTATTGTCTCGGATCTCTCTTTGTCTTTGAAATGTTTTTAAAAAAACACATTTAAAATAAATGTTATTGTATAGAAAGTATTTACAAGTCCTAACAAATAGCATATACATTTTAAAAATTTTGTAGCTTTGAAGCAAATAGTCAGGAGAATTTGCTGATAAAATTGCTGCCTGTGTTTTGAGTTCAAGTAGGCATGTGGGGCTTTATCATTGAACTTTCCTCATGTGAGTAAATGTTATTCATACAAGTAGTTCCCAATGGGATATTTTGGGTGATATTGTACTGTAAAGATTTACTACTGCTAATAAATCTATTGGTTTTTTTTTAATTGGATCCTTATTTTCCTTAGTTCCAAAGGTGTAGCCGTGTTAGTCTAGGTCAGCAAAACAAACAAGGATTCCTGTTGCACTTTTAAAGATTAACAAATTTATTTATTGCATGAGCTTTCATGGGAGAAAATCAAAGTGTCTGATGAAGTGGAATTTTCTCCCACAGAAGATCATGCAATAAATAAATTTGTTAGTTTCAAAAATGCCGCAGGACTCCTTATTTGTTTTCCTTAGTGATCTGTTCTTAGTGGTCAGTCTTTACTGATACACAAAGAAGAGTCTTTCAGTTTTATTTTAAGAAATTTCCCACCTCCCACTTCAGTTCTTTGTGATCTGTGCGTATCCACAGAAGCTATTTTGTATTAGAATAGTTCCCATTACATCATTTGTAATGTCCATATTTGTGATTGGTAACTTGTAAAAATATTACCTGACCTACAGGGAGTCTGGCACGTGCCACATTTGAGCTTTCTGTTCTGTTTCATGGTTTTTATTGTTTGGGCTTTTTCAAGGAACTAAGATAATTAGTTTGAGCCTCAGATTGATGTCCCTGGCTAGTTACCCCTAAATGTTTCTGAAATGATGCCAATGCCTCTGACCTGTATTGCTTTGACACCCCAAACTCCTATTGCCAGCCAGGAATGGCATAAGTGAGCAGGTTCCAGGAGTAGCCTCACATTTCTTAATTGTGAATGAGTGTAAGTGATGAAAACACAGCCAGATTTGCAGATCATCCAAGGAGGGGGTCTTACCTTTTTTCATTTCATAGAATCATAGGGATGGAAGGGACCTCACGGGGTCATCTAGTCCAACCCCCTGCTAAAAAGCAGGACCACTCCCACTAAATCACCCCAGCCAGGGCTTTGTCTAACCGGGCCTTAAAAATCTCCAAAGATAGAGATTCTACCACCTCCCTCGGTAACCCATTCCAATGCTTCACCACCCTCCTACTGAGAAAGTTTTTCCTAATATCCAACCTTGACCTCCCCAGCTGTAATTTGAAACCATTGCTCCTTGTTCTGTCCTCTGTTACCCTCGAGAACAGCCTAGCTCCCTCCTCTTTGGAGCACCCCTTCAAGTAGTTGAAGGTTGCTATCAAATCTCCCCTCAGTCTTCTCTTCTGTAGACTAAATAAGCCTAGTTCCTTCAGTCTCTCCTCATAAGTCATGTTCCCCAGCCCCCTAATCATTTTTGTTGCCCTCCGCTGGACTCTCTCTAATTTGTCCACATCCTTTCGGTAGTGGGGAGCCCAAAACCGGACACAGTATTCCAGATGTGGCCTGACCAGTGTCGAATAGAGGGGAATTATCATATCCCTCGATCTGCTGGCAATACTCCTACTGATGCAACCTAATATGCCATTGGCCTTTTTGGCAACAAGGGCACACTGTCGACTCATATTCATCTTCCCGTCCACCATAACCCCCAGGTCCTTCTCTACAGCGCTGCTACTTAGCCGGTTGGTCCCCAGCCTGTAGCAGTGCATGGGATTTTTCCGTCCTAAGTGCAGGACTTTGCACTTGTCTTTGTTGAACCTCATGAGGTTTCTTTCAGCCCAGTGTTCCAATTTGTCCAAGTCTCCCTGGATCCTGTCCCTGCCCTCCAGAGTAGCTACCATCCCCCCCAACTTGGTGTCATCCGCGAACTTATTAAGCACGTAGTCTATTCCATCATCAAGATCATTAATGAAGATGTTGAATAGAACCGGCCCCAGGACCAACCCCTGGGGCACTCCATTCGTTACTGGTTGCCAACCAGACATCGAGCCATTGATTCCTACCCACTGAGCCCGTTAATCTAGCCAGTTTTCAATCCACCTTACGGTCCACTCGTCCAACCCATACTTCCTTAACTTGTCGACGAGAATGCTGTGGGAAACCGTATCAAAAGCCTTGCTAAAGTCAAGGTAGGTATACCACGTCAACGGCTTTTTTGTCAAATCCTTGATGCCCAGAGGTGGATGTGTTTAGAAATAACGGGCAAGCTCAAATGCATCAATATAAGGGAACAGAAACTATCTCCCTCCACCAGCTTTTACTCTTTTTAAAATACATTTTGTTGAATGATCTTAGTGGTGGAAAATGTTGATTTGAGTGAGTAACCCCTCTCTGCTTTCAAAGAAAAATGAGTATAAAATTAATTGGTGCCAAAGGAGACGGTAGAAAGATTTATGGCCAGGCCTACATTGCATCATTGCTCCCGCCAATGTAAGTCCCCCACTGCATCAACCAAATAAGCCAACCTCTGTGGTCAACATGGGGTGACATAGCATCTCTATAGATGCTGCATTACTTACTTCTCCTGTCAGCACCGCGCTGAGTTCACAGTCAAGGGCCCCACTGCCAGGTTTGGAAGGTGTACATTTCCTAAGCCTGGGTCTCTGATTCTGCTACGGACAACATGTCATACAGTTACTCTGTGCAGGGTTTGGGGTGCCATTGTAAAGGGTGGGAATATAAGTGAATTTTTTCCATCCTTGTGACATGCAGAATGCCAGAAAAGTTGCTTCTTTTTTTCTTTTGAAAAAGTGGTGTTTTTTTCCTGCTTGCTTAGAAATATTAATTTGCAGCTTCCCTGTTGTGCTGAAGGAGTGGATTTATGCCTTCCCAACAGACTAAAACCTGAGCAATTGAAAGGGGAACAGATCTTTAGCTGGAGTACTTAACTTTCTTTCTTTTCTTTTTATTTTAACACCTACTTAATTTACCCGCCGAACAAACATGTGGGAGAAAAATTCTCTTTGATAAAGATTTATATATCTACCCCTTCAAATGTGGAGTGGGGGAGAACTCCTACTCAAGTCCCTAGTCCTCCATGGAGTCATTTGCAGAACAGAGGGCTTAGAAGTTCAATCACTAAACAGAACCAAGCCATTTCAGGATCTTTAAGTGAAGTGAAAAGGTCCCAATTCAATTTCCCTTCTCTCTCTCCCCCCCTTTTTCCAGGCCACCTTTAAAAATCAAGTCCCTATCACACAAGTGTGGACTTCACCTATATCCTGGGTTTCAATGCAAAATTAGAGAACTGCACCTTGGCCAAATGTTTCCCTCTTCTCTCTTTTGCACTGTGTTGGTTGCCATTCCTTACTGCAGGGATAGCTGCTTATTAGAGTGTCCATCTCTCAGTAGGATTTTGTACTGGCTTCCATCACTGAATTGAGTGCCATGACCATTTATTAATCTGGGATGGAAAGTCCCTAGGGAACTTCATGGAGTCTCTGACTCTCTTAGCCCATGCAGAACTTCCTGAAATGAGCGAGATTTAGGAGGGTTGGGAGATTGGTGGCTGTTGCAAAGAGCTTTTTGGTTATGGAAGGAAAACTTTACTCAAGATGTGGTCAGACTCTGGCTTAGCCTGATCTGTGGAAGAATTTCCTTGACTGAGAATGGATTATCTGTGGCTCTCGGGTGCTTCATCTTGGAAAGGAATCTGTATCACCTCAAAGGAGTCCAACTAGCTGGGAAAAGATGGACCTTTAACAATGCTAGACATCTACATTTTTATTAGAACGAAAGCCTGATCTTTCAAAATCCATAAGAAACATGGATTGTCTCAGAGCTAAAGGCTCTAAAGGCATTGTTCCCATTCTGCACACACAGGCTTACCCAGAGAGTTGCTTAGATTTTAGTGTCCAACACGTAAAGACAGCCGCTTATAAAATCATAGCTGGGTTTTTCCCTTGCCATGCTCAGAGAAGATGTGACGTTCTGCTGGCAGCCTATTTGTTCATCCTGCCTAGGAGTTTGCCTTGAATTATGTCTGTTCACCTGCCACGAGCCCATTTAGCTAGAGATCGTGGGTGCCGAATGATGAGTGGTTCTGTCAGGAGACTGGCATCATTTTTGCAAATGCCGTCTCTTGGTAAGAATTGAGTCAGCAACGTCGAATGGCTGCCTCTTTACACTTGATGACACCTGCGGACACTCATGTATGCTGACAGCTCAACTAATAGCTTTCTTTTGGCTCCCTCCTTTCTCTGTCTCACCGCTGAGCGTGCAGCATGGGTGAGGGATGAGTGTCTTGTTTGGCAGAGCCGCACACGGCCCTCGAAAGGCACCAACGTTGACTTGCGTGACAGACGGCTGCTTTATACAAAAGCCACGGTGATTTGCCACCTTGCTCTGGGCTGAACGGCTGTATCCCTTACAGGGACTGACACTGGAGATGGGTAATGCTACACCCTCAGCGTGTCCCCAGAGAAGCGGCTGGAGCATCACGTCCTGATGTACTGCCCAAGGAAAAGGGCACATGAGGAGCTCATCCAAGTGAGAGAGTGTAAGTGTAGCTATGTGTGCGAGCTGTGAAAGGCACTGTGGTCTACCAGATAGAGCACTGAGCTGGGATTCAGGAGAGCTACAGTCAATTCCTTGCTCTGCCACAGACCTGCTGGGTGACCTTGAGCAAGTCACATTGCTGCTCTATGCCTCAGTTTCCCCGTCTCTTAAATGGGGCTATGATACTGACTTGCTTTGACTCCCCCCCACTGGAACGTGCTAGCCAAAAACTAGGCAGGGTTGCTGCTGTTAGGATCAATTCACAAAAAACATGGGGTTTCCCGGGAAAACATCATAATGCCTGACCTTTGACAAAAGAGAGACAGCCCTCATTTCTCATTTCCGATGACACAGCCCCTGCGGCCATAGAAAGAATCTGGCCCTACTTCCATATACTTATCTTTCAGACTGAGTGCGATGAAGGCTTGAAAAACATAGGACCAGGAGACTGGTGCATTTCAATAGTAGAATATAAAGTGGGGTCAGGTGCATTTAATTTCTCTTCTTATTTGGTATCTTCCACAACTGAAGCAAAGCCTGTCAACAATCCTGGATTGGCGGTTTTGATTTTTGCCAAGTTTTGTGCCAAAAAAAAAAAGGGAAACTATTCTGTGGGGAGAAGGGGTGGGGAGGTGAGTCAGTGGTGCATAGAAGCTTTGGCAGATTCTGGCAATGAAGCAAGAGTAACTGGGCAAAAAACGATCACCCCAGTGTGAGAAATCTTTGGTGGCTTGAAGTTGATGTATTGGTTTGTATGGGCCATGCCTGGGGCATTCCTCAGTTGTGGTATCAGCCCATGACCATTGTTATGATTTATATAGATGTAGGGCCTATTAGGACCAGTCAGGGGCCAGGATCCATCATGCTAGGCACAGGAAATACAAACCAGCTGTTCCTGTTTCATACAGTTCAGGATTTTGCATTATAATCTCCCATTCTCAAACACGTGTAACTCTTCCAAAAGTTTTCCTTTGGGGGCTGAAATTTCCACATTGGTTTCAGCCAGCAAATGCCTTTGTTTATTAAGTTTTGAGGAAAAGTCCCCTCAGCAATTTCTGATTTAACAGAGTGGGGGCCTAGGAACAACAGGGGGAGTGCGTGTATGTGTGTAGATATATACAAATACAACAGAGTCCTGTGGCTCTTTTAAAGACTAACAGATTTATTTATCGCATGAGCTTTCGTGGGAGAAAATCCCACTTCGTCAGATGCTTTGAAGATGGGATTTTCTCCCACAAAAGCTCATGCGATAACTAAATCTGTCAGTCTTTAAGAGTGCCACAGGACTCTGTTGTTTTTCTACAATAGACTAACACGGCTACCCCTTTGGAATTCATATATATAAATAATAAATCTTCTTCCCTTCCCCCAGTATTTTAAGATTTCTTTTTCATCCATTAACTCAAAAATGACTGGAAACAACACTTAAAAAAAAAAAAGAGAAGACTTCCAAACATGGCATATAAATAAATAATCCTCATAATGATGCCAACCTCTGGCTAAGCTTGGTGCGGGAAATTTCCAGTTAAAAGGAGATGAGTCTCGGAAAATCCTAGCAGAAAGTATTGCAGTCTGCCTTCTTTTGAAACCACTGGGGGACAGTGTGGCATTTACCTCTTCCCCTTTTTCGCATGACGTGAGATAATAATCTGGGTACGTTCCCACATCTGCCCCAGCCTGTCTCCAGAAATCAAAATCGAGAAGCCAAAGGAGGCAGCAGCCTGCCATGGTAGAAAGGTCTGTACGAAACCAGAGCTGTGAGCTGGGTACAGCCAAGTCTGTGTAAGAAATCCCCTAATCCTCCCCAAAAAAGCATAGCACGATGATAAAACCCCAGCAGAGCTCAAAGTGTGGGCTGCTGTTGTGGGATAGCTGTCCTGAATGCAGTCCTCCAAAAAGTGCTAGGTATGGATGCAAAACAGAAAATGTATTTGCTTCCCAGCCGAGCAACATAAAGGCTTGCCTAGAGTGGCAATTGATCAGTATGGCTATTCCAGCATAAATCCCCATGTGGTCACTCTCCTTCCATAACAAGAATGTCCACAGAGAGAGCTGTTCCAGAATAGCCCTGATAACACTTTCCTACCGTGCTCAGAAATAACTTCCCCATATTGACAAGCTCTTGCTGACCAAGATGACCATTCCTGAATTGGGCTCTGAAAATGCAGTTCTAGGCATGGGTTTTGTGGGGGTCTTAGATTTTTGTCTATAGAAGGACATGAACACTAGCTGCTACAAAAATCAGAGTTTGCAAGTAATTCATTGTTAACTGGTATGGCTTCAGTTTGCAGCAACCTCTGGACTTTTGCTATTCTAAGCAATACTTAGCAGTTTTATTATTAAAGAAAAGGACAAAGTAGTAATTTCTATAGCTGGAAATCAATTGTTTCCACTGGGTGGGGGTCATTTAAATCACCCTAATATAACCCAGTTTGTGTGGTCTTGTTCTGGGGCTTTTTTTTGTTTTTGTTTTTAATGAGGAGGGGCTTAGATGATTGTACTGTGGCACAAAAATATCAAACCCAAATTCAAGTTATTTAATAAATTGCAAGAAACCACCAAGGGAAGAAAACTTTTCAAATAAATACATTGGCAAGACGTGGAATGTAATGCCAGTCAGCAAACCATCAACAGTAATAAAGGTTATGTAAGAGCTATTAAATCTTAATTTATCATTTGTACAACCCCAGAGGCAAACAAAATTTCCTTTGGTTTCTAATTGGACAGTATTCCATGTCTGTAGGGGGAAAATAATAGCTGATCCAAACTCAGACCTATTCTGATAAATGGAGATATCATTAGCAACATGAAGTAGGTGATCACGGCTTCTCTCTTTTTCATAAATTACACTAAATAACCATAATGCTGCAATTTAGCGGTCCAAAGTTCATCCTATTCAGCAGGCCATCCATAGTCAACAGTTTAAAGAAAGGGGACCTGCTGAGAAAATGGTGGGCTAATCAGATGCCATAAAATCTGGCTGATCAGATGAGTCCCATTTTCTTTTTTGTAAGGGGATCCTAATGAAGCAGTGCACTGAGAGGATTCACAACTTTTGTTCCTACGCTTGATTATTCAGGCTGGCAGCACCAAATTTTAAACTAAGCACATGGCGTCTCGTCCTTTGCGCTGTTTGCATACATGCTGTGTGTTACAGAAGACTTATTAAACCCCACTTTAACAGCTACCAAATTGGGTGCATCTTTCCTCGGCCCAAATGATCAAAACACTAAAGATGCATTGACTCAAACCTAGGAGATTCGCATTTGATGGCTATTGTCTGCTGCCTGTTCACTGGCTAATTTACCAGGCATAGAATAGTGTGAGAGTACTTCTCCCAACATGTTGCATTAATATATACAATACGGCGATGCAGATTGCACACTTAGAAAATGTTAAACTTCCAAATTGCTGGGATGTGTTTAATTTCTCATAAAACCTATGTTGTTTAATACAATGTGGGTTATGCTGGTATGATTTACTTTAATATTAGTCACTATGACTGCTTTGTCACGGAGTAATATTTCAAGGTGACGCAAAGAGACTGGAGGCCATGTTTTAATCCATATTTGATTTAACGTACACAGACGACTGAGAGCATGTAGCCTCCTCTCCATATTTTCTTTTTTTCGGGCTTAGACTGGCCACCCTAGAAGATTCTCTGTACTACTGGCCAACTGTCATGACCGCTATATCACAGTCCCAAGAAAGTGAAATGTGACTGATGGGGAAGAGATTTAGCGCTTTTTAAACTTTCTGTTTGCTTTTGTTAAACTCCATTTAACTCTCAAGCCTTACTGGTGGGTTGTGAGGGGAGAAGGCTTGTCTTCAATGATGGCAGCAAATTTGCCACCTTCGGTTTGAACTTCCCAATTGATTCATCAGGTCTGTGAAGACCCGCTCAGCTGATCAGGAAGTTCGATCTCTGAACACCGCCCTGGCAACTGGGTAGCACTGAGTCAAAGGGAGACCTTCCCTTCGACTCAGCACAGTGGACATGATGGGAGTAGGGAAGCCGAACACAGAGATGCAAGTTATTTTAGATAACTTGCATATCTCTGTTTGACTGCCACCGAAATGGGCGGGCAACGTAGACCTGCCTTCTGTTAAAAATTCAACATCCCCACACCTGCAGCTGTGTCTTGAGATTACTCCCAGCCCGCATCTGAAACTGAATTTTTTAAGAATTTCTGTAGCAAAGCATGGGAAGAACACGTGGCATATTGTTTAGAATTCCCCTTCCTCCCCCCTTCAAAAAAAAACCCCAACCAAACAAACAAAAATCAAACCAAACAAAACAAAAAAACCCCAATGGACCCAGAGGGTGCGTCTACACTTGTAAATTAAGTCGACTTAAGCTTACTTAAGTCGACTTAATTTACTCTGCATCTACACTACACTTTCCTTAAGTTGACTTAAGCAGCTGCTTAAGTCGACTTAAAGAAAATTTAAGTCGACTTTATTAAACCTCATTTTAAGTCGACTTTCTGCTTAAGTCAACTTTCTAAAGTCGACTTAAGCCAGTGCAGGCGTGGAGTAGCCCTAAGTCGACTATAAGTCGACTTAGGGCTCTCCAGGACTTCTCCACTGCCCTCCCTGCCAGGGTGGCTGGCACAGGGATAGCCTGGCATGTCCCCCCACAGGGCAGGGCAGAGCCCTGCCCACCCTGCCCCTATGCCCTGCCAGGGTCCCTGTCCTCCTTTGCCCCATTGTACCCAGGTACAATGGGGAAAATGCTGAGCCCCCTGGCACTTGACAGTCCCAGGTCCACCTAGCCCCTAGAAGTCGACCTAGGCATCCAGTGTGGACGCTCTAGGTCGACTTTTTAGGGTCCCCTGAAAGTCGACTTAAAATTTAAGTGTGGACATGCTAAATCGACTTAAATTAACAAGTGTAGACATAGCCAGAGGGACATCCTCCCCCCACTCCACCCCCTGTTTTGCAGATCACTACAGGAAACAATTTCTCCCCATCAAAGTTATACCAACCTGTACCCTTAGCATTTCTATGTTTCACAGAACATCATTTCAAGCTATTGTACATTGATTTTAATAAACGGTCCCTTTGCACATCCATTGATGAGGAGGGCAGGACATCAAGATGTTAATGTGATACAGTAAGTGGATGATGTTAACTGGAGCCATTGACAGCAGGTGCACCTGTGGCCTGATGTCTACACAGCCCCAGACGCCATTCCAGCCAACTTGGGCTCTTGAGGGTTGGCCACAGGATTGTTTCATTGCTGTATAGACTTCTGGGCTTTGGCTGGAGCCTGAGTTCCGGGACCTTCCGCCTCGCAGGGTCCTTGTAGCTCAGGTGCTCCAATAATACGGTAACATGCTGGGCCTGGTTCTGCCAAGTGATGGAACTCCTAAACTCTCATGCTAGCTACTGGGAATTGAGACCACTCAGCACCTGGCAGGATCAGACCCTGCTGCTCTAAGATAGTTAATCTGCAAACCTGGCAAGTTTTCCTAGAAGCGTGGTTTCTCACCTTACCTCTTGTGGAAGATTTAACAGCAGGGATTTCATGACTTTTTGCAAACTATGCTGCTGGATGTTTCATTATCATCCCAGGAGGCATTGCTATAAACATGGGGGCAGGGGATGGGGGGGGGGGAATGACTGTAAACATATAACAAGGAACATCAAAGGACACTTCATGCTGCGTCGCCCTTTTTAGCAGGTTTCTTTGCTTATGCTCTAATTTTCAAAACTCCTCGGGTCCCCCACAATCAGGGTGCATGAGTGAAATTCTGCCATATTATTGAAATGCCAAGGGAACCATGACTCCACTGATGCCACAGGACAAGACCGTGAAGATAGAACATTCCCCTCCCCCCCCAAATAAAACTACCCACTGAAGACAGTTGACTCACCTAACTAGAAGGCTGTTGTGTTTACACACACCCACTCACAATCACGTGTGGTGGTGATGGTGGTTTTTTGTTTCGTTTTGGTTTTGGGCAGCAAATGAACTTCATCCCAGCTGGGAGCATCAAATCCTGCTGAAATGCTCAGTTTTTGTTCCAAGTCTCCTTGAACAGTAAACTTCTCCATTACCTTTTGGCACCTCCTGGTGCCAGAGATGTTCAGAAGAAAAGGGGAACGGAGAGCAAAGGAGTTCATAGTAAGAACAGGCGCATACATGGGCCAACTCATAGTTAGATGGCTTGGGTTGGTTACATTAAATAACAAGCTATGAAGAAGGGAAACGACAGAAGTCCCTATTTGTCCCCCAGGAGTGGCTAGAAAATGGCCGTTTCACTCATGTCAGCACCACGCTGGGAGAAGTGGGTGTAAGGAAGGTAGACAGGGAGAGAGCTTTGCAGATGAACTCAGAATACGTGTTTCTTGCACAAAGAGCGGCATGGAAGATGCTGCAAAAGACAGTTGTGGAAGCATAGGCAGGATAAACAAAGGAGGCTAGATTGGGGGTGGGACCTGGAGGTGCAATAAGCTACAAAAGCGGATAATAAGGGAGGGGTAAAACCGTGAAGGGTCATAAAACTCAAAAGCTTGAATTTCAAGTGGGGCGTGTGGTAGTGAATGAGATGGCAACAGAGCGACTCAAAGGCAAATGGCATGGTCTGAACAATGGACCCAGATGACAATCCTAATAGCTGCGTTTTGCCTTCCTAGTACCCGACAGCTCGGAGAATCAAGGCAACTCTCCTCCTCACCCCTACGGTATTCACTAAATGAAAACTGTACTAGAAGTTGTGCAGCATAATCATTTTCATGGAAGCGTCTCCATTAGAAGAGTGTTTCAGTGATCTGTGTGTAAATATACTCAAACTTTTGAAGGGGTTACATATCTTGTCTACGTGAGGCAATGTACCAGCATAATTATCCTGGTAAAGCTACACCAGTGGAAGTCTCTGGAGAGCCATTTTTGTTCTGGCTACTAAATTTCCTTGTGTAGACAAGCCCGTAATTAGAATGCAAGTTCTTTGGACAGAGAGAGTTTTTACTCTTTGCACAGCAGCTAGCACTTTGCTTTTGACAAAAAGTTTCTACGTGCTGCTGTAACAGAAAGAATTATTAATATTGTGTTTAGTAGGGTTCTGCAAATGAGACTGGAAGAGCCTCCTACAGCAAATCAACTGAAAATAGCAATCTTCTGCCTGCTGGGGAGGGGAGGAGGGAGAAACCAACTGTTTTAAATAAGGAAAATAAATAAGTCAAATGGTAGCAGCTAGGAGGGAGAGGGGGACTGGTCAATATGATCTGTATTTGAAAAGTGAAAGCATATTTTCTTTTATTACAAAATTCTTTCTCTGTGTATGTGTGTGTGTGTCCTGAAAAACATACCCAATGTGTCTCATTTAACTGCCCCTCCCCTGTACCACTGAAACAAGAGTGAAGCAAAACTTTTACATTTAAAGGGCTGGTTTTTACAAATTTGGCCTGATGGGAGTTTCTCCCGTTAAGTTCAGCAGCTGCAGGGTTGCACTATGGCTGAGTGCTTCGGATAAATCCCACCCCTCATGTGTTTTGCTGTTTAAAGATCACAGGCAGAGCTATTTACAGGCAAATCAGTTGCTGCTGTGTCTCTGGCTGTTTATAACCATAATCAGGACTCTACAGTTCTGGCTTAATTTCAGTCTTTTTCTCAGCAATTGTCGTAACCTCTGAAGTATTATTTTGTATGAGGATAATGTATCGTCTTGTTTTATGACCTGTTGGGCTGCTCAAGGTGTGGAAATGGGAATGTGATTTGTTCAATCTGCTGAAGTTAAAAGGAACTATGTGATGCATGCAATTAAAAGATTTTTCTTACTCTTCATTGATTTTTAGACTGTGTACTCTGTGGGAAGGTACTATATTTTCCTGTGTTTGTAGGGCCCTGAGCATCCTTAATAAATCATAACGTTTTCCAGTGCCACATGAATCACTGCTTAATAATTCGGAACTCCTCACTCCCTGGCCTCATTCTGCTCCCACTTCTTTCTGCTTTACACCAGTCTTTACACGGCACTGCAGTAAATTGAATTATAGTCATGTAAAGCCAACCAGAGCAGAATCAGGGTGCTGGATTGTAGAGCAGGCCAACTGGAAATGAAGTGAAAGGCGCACCTAATTTGAGAATGGATCTGCTCCGGATCTTAGCTGTCAGTACCACACGTTCGCCTACACTGAACTAGACTAGCACAGTTACCCCTCTGGAATACATTCCCCTGATTTCTTATTTTTCACCTGTACAGAGCTTAATGCTTTCTAAAAGTGGAATCTGAGGTGACAGGGAATTTTCTGTCTGTGATACAGTACCAGTGCTAGTCCATTGGGGGCCTTAAGCAGGAACACTCCCCGCCCCCCACACACAACACATACTAATTAATTGTCAGGTCCCTTATATGGTATGGGGCCCTAAGCAATTGCTTAATCTGCTTATGCTTGATTTGGGCTTCACTGTGACCTAAAAATGAGGTGGGGTTTTTGAGACAAGATATTACTGATCACACTATGTGAGCACCAGAAACATAAACAGTGACGTCTTTTTATCATTTATTAGTAGCAATTGGAACATCTTGAAATAGCAACCAAATGATCACCCTAGATTTAATGTAAAACGTTTTCTTTCTCTTAATGTCTCAGTTCCCCATGTCCCTCACTCCTTTAGTGTTGTTAAATTCACAGGCCCCCATAGGTTAGGCTTGTGTGATACTTTTGAAATAAAACTTTCTGGAGTTTTGGGATTCCCTAATTTCCAAGGAAGAAAAGCTTCTTATCTTCTGAGGCAGCTTCCTAGGGAAGAGCAGGCCCCCACCAACCTTCCGCTCTGGATTGGATCAATGCAGAGAAGTGCTCTTTGATGGACTTTCAGGCCCTGTGATCTCCCAGCCCTAGGGGTTTAAAGGGTGAGCATATCAATTCAGGACCACTGAACTGCATTTCCATTGCATGGGGGCTCCTCCTCCCGGCTTTGTCCTTACAAACTCGGCTCCTCCTACTTCTGTCACTATTCTTTCATGCTTTGTTTAGCAAACACAAAAACCGCTTTGTTTGTTGCTGGGTCTTTTTTAAGCTTTGCATAAAACAGTTTAAAGTGCCGTTATGCTGGTGTACCTGAGATCACCTTCAGGGTCAAAATCAGTTTACAATAGATTAACCTATGCAATTGTCCCTCTTTTATAATTTGTGCTAATACAGATTATTCTTCTAAGTGAACGCACTCCTACCAATGTACCGACTTTGGCGAGACTCCTTAATTACTTGGGATCTTCCAGGGGTTGCATAGTATGTGCTTATTTTTTTTCCTGCATTTCTTCACTGCTCTTGCCCTCCTGCGTTTCACCACCCTATCTTTAAAATTAACCTGCTCGAAATTGGTAGAAGTATAAATAACATTGGTTCTGCTACCCCTCTTGTCCCGTGATTCAAAACTAGATGTGGTTCGGTTAGGGTTTTACTGAGACCTGTAATCTTTATTAAGGCAGCTGAAATACTCAAGCAAAAGACCCTGTTCCCCCTTGCTCATGACCATAATAAAACAGTCCAATGTGGGCAGGCACTCTTCATTCAACTCTCTGTCTCATTGGAGTCACAGTTGAATCGGATCGCGTAAGACCTGCAACTGGAGTAATTTTGACTGGAAATGGGACGAAAGTTCTTAACAATGAGGACAATTAACCACTGGATTAATTTACCTAAGGAGGTAGTGGATTCTCTGTCACACGCAGTTCTGAATTGAAGCCTAGCTATCTTTTTGAAAGAAATGCCGTAGTTCAAACAGAAGTTACTGACTGAGGCTCTATTACCACTCAGACTAGATGATGATGATGGTTCCCTTTGGACTCTGCAATGAATTAATCAAGTGGACCAAAATTATCCAACAAACTCTTTTCTCATGAATAGATTTTGCCTCAGTCTATTCTTTCTTTCTGCTCCTGCACCCCTAGGGGCATTGGGCATCCACCACTTTCCATCATTTATTTCAGTCTCGAGCTGCTCTGCTCAGACTTGCAGGTGTCACATTAGTGGATTAGCTTCTTTCTCTGTTGTTCTACATAACCTTTCCTTAGGTAGCTCTCTTTTTCTCCAGCAGGTGTCCATGTTATCACTTGATGTATGGGTGATATCCTTACAACATGTCCTGAATATATCTGTGGTGTTACAATTATAACCTATAAACTATCACTGCTGTGTTTGATGCGTTGTGTGCCCTACGCAGACAGACTTTCCGATGTTGTAATAAACTCTTTCCAATGGACTCTGAAAATCTTCCATGGGAGTTCATTTCAGAATGAGTTGATTTTCTTCTCAATTGCTCTTATGGATTTCCATGTAGTGGAAGAGAAAAATCATATTGATGTTAATTTGTATTTTTGTATCAGTGCTGATCATATTTTTTCAAGTTTATGAAAGTTTTGTTGCTTTTGATGTGTTGCTTAACATCAAGCATGATGTCACCATCACTGCACATCTCAGTCCCCGACATAGTAGAAGATTTGTCATTTTACTTTTCTCTCTTTACTCTTACGGTTGCTTTGGAACATTGATAGCCCTGTATTATCTTCCCCTTATTGATAAACAAACCAGTTTGGTTTGCTGTGGCCACCCAGAGTTGAGTCTTTTCTTCCACTAAGTGTTGTGTTGAGCTGAGCAGGATGGTGTCATCAGCAAAAACTTCATCCAGTTGTACTTTATAATTTGTCCCTTAAATTCTTCTATTGCCTTTCATGGTTACTTTCCTCCTGACAATGTCAATGACAATGTGCAAACAGCACTGAAGACATGAAATGGCTCTACTCCAGTTGTCCCTGCAAACCATCGGCTGATGTTATCACCATCTCTGACTACACATTAGTATTATCTCATAGGTCTTTGACTAGTCTAATTATTTTTGTTGGTATGCCATAATTTTCCAGAGACTAACTTTGTGTATGTTGTCAAAAAAATTCTGGAAATCTATACCTTTTTTCACAAGAGGTGCAGGCCACTCTTTGCTTTGTTTCATAAAATGTCTGAGAACAACACTATGCCCTACACATAATCTCAGTAGTCTAACATCTCTCTAAATTGGAAATCTGTTAGTTTCCTGATAAGCTCTAGAGTGATGTTGCACATGATTTCCCCAGGCACTGAGAATAATGTGATTACTCTCCAATTATTGCATTTGCTAAATTTCTTTGGCAATTTTACTGTGAGTCCTCTTTTCCATTGGGTTGGATTCTTTTCTTTATTCTATTAAAAAATACAAGGTAAGTCTGGAGGATTATTTCACCTTGCTTTAAGCATCTCTCCAGTGGTGTTATCTTCTCCAGCTTCTTTTTCATTTTTTAGTTTACTGATGACTGTTCTAACCTCTTCTTCTAAATGAATATCAAGCTCTGGAGGAAGGTCATGTATTTCCAGTAAGGTGGTTGGCCTTGGTCTACTTAAAACAGCCTAAAAATGTTCTTCACATAATTTTCCTTTGCTCTTTTTCTGCCCCAGGAACTTTTCCACGTACATCTTTGCTATGGCTTCCAGTACTGTTAAGGTTTCTTGTTAGCGGCTTGATTCTTAAACAAACTTATAAAATCACCTCTTTGACTAGTATATTCAGCCCCTTGACATTTTCTGTTTATATATGCCCTTTAAATACACTCAAGAACTCCCTTTTACATCTGTCTGTATTCTTCTTGCTACTTGCTTATCTCCTCACATTGGTTTAGGAGATATTACAGTGGAAGAAGTTAGAAAAATCACCAGTAAACTCAAAAACTTCTGTAATATAAACGGAATATTTCTATAACAAACATATGTATTAGCTTGATTATTAACACTGAGTACTGATGAACAGGCACCATGAAAGAGATGATGAAACTCTGCTCACAGACAGCTGAGGAAAAGTGAATCAGTGTTTGTATTTATGGCTAAGGACAAGCTTTGCACAAGGATTCTTTGAGTGAGGGCAACTTTCTGATCCTCTCAGATCACAGAGCTCTGAGGTGCGAGAGTTGGACACTTGCCCTATGCTGTGGTTGGGAACAGCTGATTGGTCAATCTAAGTAGCTATGGATCAACTAGTATTGCCACATTGTCCCCAAATCCCTCTTTGCAGTACTGTGGACTGAACATCCATGAAGCATAGCTCATAGTCCACAGAGTCTAGAGTAGAGGTTTGCATAGCCTGCTGTCCCCTCCCCACCAATACAATAGAACAATGACAAAGGGTGTTTCAGTTTCGTCACTAAGGACTTAATTCAGAACTCCTGAAAATCAGCAAGTCTTCTCTAGCTGGATGGTGGGTCAGCTTCTCTGCACCCGTGAAAAAGGGTTGCAGGAATGGAGAAAATGTGGCCTAAGTGTGCCAAAGAAGAATAAATAAAGTTCTGCAGAAAACAAATGCAAACTTCCTGGGCTTAATGACGTTCATCCTAGGGAATTTAAGGAGCAGGATGAAAACAACTTGCAACTGTTGGCACTTATGTCTGGAGAACTGATGGAGGAAAAATGAGATCCCAGAAGACTGGAGAAGGGCAACCGAAGTAAGTGACTTTAAAAAGGGGAACAATGAGGACAGTGGGAATTGTATACCTATCAACCTAGCATCTGGGAAGATACTGGAATAAATTATTAAACAATCAGTTTGTGAGCACCTAAAGCATAGTCAGATGATATGGAATAACAAGCATGGATTAGTCAAGAACAAATCATTTAACAGCAACCTAATTTCCCACTTTTGACATGGTTACTAGATTACTCATTAGAAGTGAAGGAGCACTGGTGATCTATCTTGATTTTAGTAAGGCTTTTGACACATTCCCACATAACATTCCAATGTGCAAACTAGGGAAATGTAGTCTAGATTAAGTTACTACGAAGTGAGTGCATAACTAGTTGAAAGGCTGCATTCAAAATCACTCAGTGGTTTACTGTCACACTGGGAGGCCAGAGCTAGTAGAATCACAGAGGGGCCAGTCCTGGCTCTTGTACTAGTTAATATTTTCACTGACGTGGATAATGGAGGGGAGAATATGCATATAAAATTTGTAGATGAAACCAAGATGGGAGGGGTTGCAAGCACTTTGGGGGGATGTGATTAGAATTTAAAACAACCCTGACAGTTTAAAGAACTGGTCTGAATTCAACAAGATGAAATTCAGCAAAGACAAGAGCAAAGTACTTCATTTAGGAAGGAAAAAATCATGGGCACAGTTACAAAATTGGGATTAACTGGCGAGCTGGTAGTACTACTGAAAATAGCTGGCAGTACTGTTCAGAAAATGAGCTAGTGGTTCACAAACTGTAAATGAATCAACAGTGTGGTGCAAAAAAGGTCACTATCATTCTGGGGTATAGTAACAGAAATGTTGTATGTAAGACTCAGAAGGTAACTGCCCGAGTCTTCTCAGCACTGATGAGGCCTCAGCTGTGGTACTGTGTCCAATTCTCAGAGCCATACTTTAGGAGAGATATGGACAAATGAGAGAGTCCAGTGGAGAGCAAAGAAATGATAAAAGGTTTAGAAAACGTCACCAATGAGAATAGATGCCGGGGCAGGGGGGGTGTTGTTTTGTTTTAAGAAAAGAAGTCTGAGGAAGAACCTGATAACAGTCTTCAAATATATGAAAGGTTGTTGCATGGAGGACCATGATCAATTGTTTTCCATGCTCACTGAAAGTAGGACAAGAAGTAATGGACTTAATTTGAAGCCAGGGAGATTTAGATTAGATATTAAGAAAAACTTTCATATTCTAAATTAATCTCTGGATTAGGCTTCCAAATCAGGTGGTGGAATTCCAATTGTTGTCCAACTTGTTCTTAAAAACCTCCAAAAAACCTGTCAGCAACGGTCAGGAAGCTGGACTGGATGCTTTCTCACAGTCCCTTCCAATCCTACATTTCTGTGATTCTATCGGGGGTAACAAGGTGGAGTTTTCTGGCCAGGCCCCTGACACTCTAGGGTGGGCCAGGCAGCTTCTGGTCACATGACCAGAAGCTGAGATGAGGTCCACCCACTGCAATGCCCAGCAGAAGCGCGAATGTCTCTGCTATGGCTGTGGGACCTGGCCAGCAGCCAACGGCCTCTAGTGGAGCAGCACCGATACCTCTGCTCCATTCGTGGCTGGGGCTGGTGGCCAGCCTCTGCAGCTGTGGCAGAGAAATTCACGCCACTGCTGGGTGCTGCAGTGGGTGGACCTGATCTTCAGGTGGGTGGACCGTAGCCCACCTGGGCCCACCTGTGGCTGCTATGGATTCATATATCTGGATTCTATATCTTTCAGCTCTAGTAGTTCCCCTTAAAAATGTTCTTGCTGTCTAAAACATAAACTTTGAATACATGTTCTTTTACCATTCTTTCTGAATTTCCGACCAAGTTCTTGAAAACCGATCTGTCCTTGTCCCCACCATTCATTCTAATGCTACCAAAATATCTCCACCAGTCATCACATGTGTCTTCACAGATCAAAGGCTTGTCACTTGAATATCCTGAGCCTAGTCTGTAATTGCAATCTAACTTCTAGTTGAAGAAGTATAGTGATACGTCCATCCTTTTTGAAAGACTTTGGAAATAAGATAAAAGCTAAACAGATAGGAAATCTATAGGAGTTCATACATGGGGAGAAATAATACAACACTAATAGTAAATTAGGCTGTTTTGTCTCAGATTTTTTTTTAAAAAAGGCTACCTATTTTTACCTGTTTGAACATAGTTGGCTGGAATAGTAGGAGACATTTACAAACATTCTAACATTACTGAAGAATATCAGATGACCATTACGGCCACCAGTAATTATCAGTTTATAGTAAAAGAGCAAGGCAATTAAGATCTCACCTTTCTTTCCTAGATATTGGATTTGAATAGCTCATTGCAATTGCAACAGATACCTTTTGCCAGCAGGTCTGTGGTTTTTTAACTCTTCTCGGTGTGGGGAATAATAGGAAAGATTAGAAAATAACAGCACTCGAGCTTTTAGAAAGGAGCCAAGCATAGTAGACAAGTTCCATGTTACTCTCTCATGCTAGTAATTCAGTGGAATTACTCCAGGTTATTTTACATCAGAGTTAATGGGAGCTGAATCTGACCCATAATACTTCATTATAAACTTAATACAAAGTAAAATAATTCCATACTTGTGTATGTAGTTTTTCAACATTTTTCTCTCACCAGTCCTTTGTCCATAAAGAAATACAGTGTGTAGATCAGGCCTTGGAGAAGCCTTCAATATTTGAGTTCACCACCTCTTGTGTCTCACTTCAGTATAGCATTAATGTTATTTTTAAGTGTTAATAAATTATGCAGCATAAAGAATGCAAATCGTTGAAGCAGAATTGTGTAGGTTTCATGTAGCCTATTTCTCTAAGAAATTGATAGTATTATAAAAGTCATACAAGCATGAGTGCAAGAATTGTATTGGGTGTTTTTAAAATCCATAATAAATGGTTCAGTCTTCGAAATAAAGTAATCCTGTTAGTTTGGGTACTGTAACAATTCTGCAAATTGTCATCTCTAGCCCTGAATTGTTTGTGGTGGCTCATTTTAAATAACAATTGGCAATTTCCTTAAATACCTGTCAAACACTGACAATTGTCATGGCCACATATGTATAATGCAAAATATAGGTTAGGGAAGAGACCAGCCTGAAGGAAGTTAAGATCAGGTATCTGGAGTAATTAAAGAATTTTGCAAAAGACAGAGTGATGCTTTTCCACTGTAAAATTAACAATTCCTATTATCTTTTACTTCTTTAGGATAGGTACACACAGGGCAGTTCATTTTGATGCATGCAGATTCATTCTTCCTGGCTAACTTTCATTTGGTTCCAGTAATTATAAAAATAAATAGCTTCTCTTATAAAATTGTCAGAGAACACATGCCCACCTTAGCTTTCTATGTATGCTTTCTCCCTGCTCCTTCCTGCAGGTTAAATTTTCAGTAGGCTATGCATGTTCAGCTTGTTTTCCCTTTTGTAAACTGACATTGGCCTTTTCTTTTGCAGGCTTATGCTTTGAAATACAAGTTTCCATGGGGATTTTATTTAAATGGATGCTGATCCTATTTAGCCCATAAGTCAGAAACTTATAAACCAGACTTTTTTAGTGCACAAGGACATTTTTTGAAGAAAGATGTAGCTCATTAGCTTGTCAATCAAATGTGTACTTGTAAACCATGAGCTCGAGTGTGGCTAAGCAGGGACTTATGGGTTGAACAGATTTGCTGTGTTCCTTAACCACTGGGAAAAAAGACCAGACAAAAATTAGTTTGAGCAATTTCAAGGCAAATATGGGTAGTACTTTCCCCCAAGCTTTTTCTGTAGCTATTTTGTATGGCATATAATAATCTATTGTTTTTTCTAAATTAAAATTAAAAAAAAAAAGAATGAGTGTCCATTTCTAAGTAACGGAGACAAGAACACAAAGGGCTTATGTTCGTTTAATAAGCTAATGAAGGAAGATGTTAAGTTTTATTTTTTCACTGAATAATATTTAGCTCTTTTGTAGCACTTTTCCTCCATAGATCTTTATGAAGGAGGAAAAGAAACAAGGAGTCTGGGGGCACTTTTAAAGACTAAGAAAATTATTTATTGCAAAAGCTTTCATGGGAGAAAATCCCACTTCATCCCATGAAAGCTTATGCGATAAATAAATTTGTCCTTCTTGTTTTGATACCCATTATTCATACTTCACTGTAATTTAAATCATCGGGATGGTAAGTTCTTTGGGGTGGGGATGTTTTCTTGTTCTGTCTCTCTAGAGTGCCTAATACAATGGGGTCCTAGCCCATGCCTGGGGCTCCCCAGCAGTACAGCAATACAAATAAATAATAATGAAGGCCATTGTTAGGACAGCTACTGTGCACCAAATGAGTTGCCTCTGAAAACTTAAATTAATCATGGGCAGAATTTGGCCCAATGTGTTTCAATTGGATCAGGTTTTGTGGAAAAATGTGATGCATTCCTAATACTCATTTGCAGGGTTTTTGTCTGAGTAACCCAGATGGTGAGAATTCCTCTCCTCTGACAGCCTGCTTCTGACAGCTTTCTCCTGAAAAGGACCTGAAAGTTCACCCTGATATTTGTTTAGTTTCATTAGACCTTTTGTGACTTCCTCCGTGACTCAACTACAGTGAGTTCAAGCTCAGACTTAACTGCTTCCTCTGAAACAAAACAGTTGGCCCAGCCCTTCCCGAAAGCTATCTTTCCTCATCTTCTGAGAACAGGGCGACTCACCTGTGCAAACAAAACTGGTAATGGAGAAGAATGTTAAAATACTTTGGCACGCTTTCCCAGTGTCTTTTAGCAAGGCTTGGGGCCAAATTCAGAGGTGATGTAGAGTCGAGTAGAGATACAGAGAGCATGCAAGCCAGGAGCAAAAGTGGTAGATTTGTATTAGGAAGAGCAACCAAGAGAAGCAATCAAGTGGGGAACAACAGTGTACCTGGCTGCATGGCATATCAGAGAGATCTTCCAGAGTGGTGGTCAAGCTGGGCCTGAGTCACCGCGTATTAAAGACAACGACATTCTGATATGATAGCTTTAGAAAATCCCAGAGCGAGAATGAAAAAAAAGGGCATCTATTGTCGGTTTGCAATCTCCGTAGTAACGTCACATCTTTATAGCACTCCTTGATCCAGGGCCTAACAGACTGTATACTTGGGAATCATTTTATCCACCTTCGAAAATGCAGCTACCTTTAGCACAGTGGCCCTCAACCTTTCCAGTCTACTGTAC
>ML685771.1:6634788-6654072 GCA_007922175.1 Pelusios castaneus | reverse complement strand
GCAGGGGGTTGGACTAGATGACCTCGTGAGGTCCCTTCCAACCCTATGATTCTATGATTCTATGATTCTATGAAGGGCTCATGAATAGGGACCTGCAATAGATTCTTCTTTGACTCTGGCACTCTTCTGCTGACTGTGTCCACCTGAATTTTCTCTCTCATGCCTGTCCAGTTTCCAAGCTCCTTTGGGGCAGAGAATGCCCCTTATTACGTGTTTGAAGAATGTCCGGCACCAGACAGCCCTGATAGCTGCTGGGAGCTTCTAATACATAATGAAGATCATATTGTTTCATACTTTCAATCAAGAGCCTCTGGGTGTGGCCAAAGAGAGCTTGTCACAGCTCGAGGAGGGCTAATAGCATGTGCTGGTGCATGGTCGGTCTCCAGCCTAAATTAGAGCAATCTTGAGCTGGCTGCCGACAAACTCAAGGGGACATTATGACATCCAGGGGTCTCAGGAGTGCCTGCATACATTCCCATCCATGTCCCCCGTCTCAGCAGCCCAGAGTGGGGAGATTAAGATCTGCTCCCAGGACTCTGCCAGCCTAGTGAAGGAATCCCTCAGTGGCCAGTTATCGCTAGCCCAAAGAGACCTGAGCATGCTACAGAATTGAGCCCCTTATTTAAGCATTATTAAGTTGTGGCAGCAGCATAGGGACTCTGTGTTCCTCTGACTGATGTTAAAGGAGGGCCAAAGTTTGAGAGAAATAAGTGAATCAGATTTGATATTGAAGAGCTTTTCTCCATTTTTGTTACCTTATAACATTGAATTATTATTAACACGGATTTAGGGTCTGGTACCGTCTGCACTAAAGCCAACGGGAATTTTTCCAAAGACTTCAGTAGGAGCAGGCTTGGAGGGTGTGTGACTGAATTATCTCCCCACCACCACTCAGCTGAAATGTGTCAGGTTTTGGCACAATTCACACAAGAGCTACGTGGTCAGAGCCCATCTCCCCTTACTCAGATTCAGTGCCTTCATTGCAAACCAAAGACTGCACCAAAGGGACTGAGAAGTAAGTGGGTATGTGAGGATGATCTGATACCCAGAGGAGGTAAAAGATCTCCCTGCAATGATATTAAAATCTCATTTAGGAAGAGTCCCCCTCAGTCTGAGAGAGGTTGGAAATCATGGTTTTTGCACGGGAGCAAATTACTCTGGTAGAATGTTGCCAACTCTGTCAATAGCGACTTAATTTTGAACTTCAATAGAATTCCTGGCCCAAGGTGCTTCTTGGTTGGGACAGGCGTGTCAGAATCAGATCTTGATTGGAAAGAGGTGTGTGGTGAGGCTATAAAGGGAGTATTTAGATAGGAAAGGAAATGTTAACACACCCTGTACTGTGTGTCTTCTTTAGTTACTAATTTTCTCTCTAGAGATTCGATTTATAGAATCATCAAATATCAGGGCTGGAAGGGACCTCTTGAGATCATCTAGTCCAATCCCCTGCTAAAAGCAGGACCACTCCCACTAAATCATCCCAGCCAGGGTATTGTCTAACCAGGCCCTAAAAGTTTCCAGAGATGGAGATTCCACCACCTCCCTAGGTAACCCATTCCAGTGCTTCATCACCCTCCTAGTGAGGAAGTTTTTCCTAATATCCAACCTCGACTGCCCCAGCTGCAACTTGCAACTTCTTTACTCAAAACATGCCTCCTATAATATCTCCTCTCAATAACAATACTATGTGTCACCTGAGGGCTCATCTTCACGTACAGGGCTACCGCTGCACCAATGTAGGGCTTTAGTGAAGACACTCCTCCTCAAGAGGCGGTAGATATTGTGATCAGAGAAGTTTTCCTATCAACATAACGCTGTCTACACAGAGGGTTAGGTCAGTATAATTGTCATTCAAGGGTGTGGAGTTTTCACATCCTCAAATGACATAGATATACCTATATGTGTCTGTAGTGGAGACCTGGCCTGAGCATGCCCACAGCTCTCTGCCGTCTCTTAATCATGTCACCATTATATATCAGGGTATCAGAATCTGACTAGGTCATCATGTGCTTGTGAAGTCACCCTGACTTCCCCATAGTTTGATACAACTGAAAGGCCTTTGCGTTCTCTGTCCACCAATCTCAGAGGAAATAAGTAACCGTGGTCTCACGCAGTACAATACAGCTGTATTCCGTACTTCTTGCATACAATATCACCCTTTAATCTGTTTCTTAACAATAGAATTTCAAACTTTCACCTTGATCGGTGTTCTGGAGTGGAAAGCAGTGATGCTCAAGCTAGGAAGCGATAACCTTGATTTACACCTGGCATTCCCTTGCTAATTCTGCAAAAGGTTTGCCACGGGGTTTTGTTTTAATTTTTTCTTTAAGTCTCCAAGAAGCCCAGCCAACTGAAAGGCGGTAAACTGTTTTACAGGAGAATCTCAGAGTTACTCAGCCATATGAAATAGTTGTTTGAGAAGCAGAAGGTGTTTGGAAGGAATTAATGAGCTTAGTGAAAACAGAGCAAATGTGACATAAAAATATTGTTGTCTACTAATAGTAATGGAGGGACACCATTATTCCTGGAATTTTTGAAAATTGCAAAGGGAAGCACAAGCAATCTCACGCCTCCATAGGGTTCACTGTGAAGCTGTGCTGTGATCATTTAATGTCTGGATAATCTCCATACGTGCTAAACTTATTTACGTCAGGTGATAAAGACTAACAACCTGAATTTCCCTTAAACCCAGCCTCACAGCCGGATAAACGATTGCGGGGAGGGGCTGAGAAGGGGGCCTTATAACTGCAGCTTTTTAATGAATATAAAAGACCTGAGAAGTTTGGAGGGTTTTTTGTCTTTGGGGGTATTTTTAAAGATCTGCTTTCACTTTATTTTTTGCTTGGCTATGTTAGGTCATAGTTGTTCTGTTTTACTGGAGATTTTTAGCAGATAACTCCCAGACAAAGACTGAGTGCTCTTTCAGCCTTAACTGATGAATTGGGGGTGCTTGGGAGCTTGGATACAAAAGTATTTTTTCTCCCAAGTGTTTCAGACTTAGTTTGCTCAGTTGTTGTACAAGAGGAGCTGTTGGGTAGGGGTGCAATTAAAAAAAAACAACAACCCTGGAGTTATATAATATATAATATATACAATATTATATAATATAACTACAGTCTAAAGATGACATAGTTTATTTTCCTCTCTGTATAGGAAGCTATACAGGCACATTTATGTCACTGTAATTGCGACCATATTTCGGGAGTGATGTAACTAAAGCGAGAAGCTATTTTGCTAAGTCCTGTCCTTTATCTTCCTTCTTTTTTTGTAATCCTTGCTTCATTTTTCTTGTTCATATTTCCAGGCATTTCTCTGCTTTAGCCACCAGG
Source organism: Pelusios castaneus (assembly GCA_007922175.1). Taxonomy (NCBI): domain Eukaryota; kingdom Metazoa; phylum Chordata; order Testudines; family Pelomedusidae; genus Pelusios; species Pelusios castaneus. Next base: position 6,650,743 of record ML685771.1, on the reverse strand, counting down.
TGCCATCAGTAGCCACTTCTATGCCAGTGCTACGTATAAATGAGGCTACAGAGATTGTTGCAAAAAGCTCCTACGTTATACAGTGATAAAAGCTATCCAGGGAAGATCAGAAAAGTCAGGAAGGAGATTGAAAATTAAGATTCAGATGCAACGGGGTAACTTGGCTGAACAGCACACAGTCTGGGTGTTTTATGGTACTGATTTTTCTAACATAATCCGTTCATCGTTGTTGCTGATTAGTTAATGTCTTTAATTACAATAGCACCCCACAGTGCTCATGTAGACTAGAGCCCTGTTATCCGAGGTGCTATGCAAACCTGCAGAAGAAGGTGCGGTCCCTGCTGCGCAGAGTGACAATCAGATAGGAATTTACAATAAGACCAGAGGCGAGAAGTGGGGGTAACAAACAAAGGGAAGGTAACTGGGAAAAGAGGAGGTGGGTAACAGTCAGACTGGGAGGTTCTCTATAATCATCAACTGAGCATGCACTCTGGTTCTGAGAGAGAGAGAAATTTTTTGATCTTGCTGGCTCTCTATCTGGCCATTATGAAGCAGCTGTCGTGGTAGGCATGGTCAGGAGGCATCATGGTAAAGGTAGGCCATGAGGAGGGATCTGATAAAGGCACGGTGGTGAATTAACTGAGTTGTGTGGAATGGGGTGGCAGGGAAAGAGACTGTAGAAACTTCTAGGAGAAGCAGAGGATTAGGTGGTCAAGGGTGACATAGGCAGGGGAATGCTGAAGAGGCAGGTTATATCCAAACACAAGATGTGTCAGTTTATGGTGTTAGCAGGTGTTTTTCTATGTGGTTCACATCATAGGCCATGATTCAGGTCCTGAGAGAATGGCATAGGCCCTATATTGACCATTTAGAAAGCAGAGGACATCAATCAGCGTTCTTCCCACCAGCTAGTGGCCTGGGATTTGTTGCTGTCTAGCAACATGGGTGGCAGCCAGCCGACTCTCATTAGCCTGGACGGAAATAAGAACTGTGAGGATGCCAGTTGGTAAGACACCATCAGAATGACACAGGAGGATAAATATGACAGGGACAGGACAATGAGACAAATATAGAAACCTGGGAAGAGTGTGGGGGAATAGATGGGGTTGGTCCTGCTTTGAGAAGGGGTTGGCCTAGATGGCCTCCTGAGGTCCCTTCCAACCCAAATCTTCTATGATTGTATACATGACTGGGCCTTGCTGGACAAGAGGAACTATTGACTAATTGCATCATTGGCTTCCTGTGATACTGCATAGTTTGTTTGCTGACTTTCCTTTAGTGCATAACAAATTGACCCATTTGCTTTACTTTGTGGTTTGTTTAATATTCATTTGCAAAAATCTACTCTGAGTTCATTATGGTAAATTAATATTAGTGTTTCAATGAGGCCGCTATCAGTCCTCATTTTACACTAAATCTTTCCTACAGGTTTTTCTTCCTCCCCTCCATGACTAATAGATATAATTTCAACAGTTTGACTAACTGCCGTGTTATAGAAAAGGCAGTAATTTATACTGATGTAATGGCTGTGATAAAAATCATTTGTGTGCTGATTTTATAAATTAGGTAGGAAATGTGAGTGCCTCTGAAAAATGAAGTGCTACCACATGAATTCCAGTGTTGTTAATGCTTCATACCTTTCTGCTTCATTAAACCAATTTCACGGGGAGATGAGTTAGAGGAGGAAGCTGTGCTGCTTAAGAGATGCAACAATGGTTTATTGAAAGAAATGGGGCTAAGATTAAATTAAGTGCTACTTGAGAAATATGGAAATACAAAAATATTCAAGCTTCTAGATGGTGAATTCAAAAATATGATAAGTTAGCTCTTTCATACTCAAAGAACTGTCATCTCATAATTGCCTAGACTGAATTCACAGGCTACTAATTAATATTGAAGAGTTTCTTGAGCCACTCTTTTAAATGAGTCAGAGAGCCCCAGAACTAATTTATAACTATTTCCATTTGGAAATCACGACAACTTGAAAATGCTGCTTTGGGTGCATTGCTATCTTGGCAGCTGAATCCTTTTGAAATGATTTCTGTCACCTATGAATATATACGAAATAATAACTAAATTAAAACAATACCAATCAAACTTAAAAGGGGGAGGAAAAAACAACATAATGTATAGATTATGAAGCAGCCATGTCTGGTAAAACAGTTCTAATTTAGGAGAGTGACATAGAGCTGTCCAAAATAACCCGTGCAACTTTTTCTGTCAGCTTACTGATCTGAATTCACATGCTTTCAGTTCACTTTTGGTTACACCTTACATGGCAAAATTTCCTGGCTGTCTCCATAAGGTTGTTTTGGAAAGCTAGCTTATTAAAAAGCAATGTATTTGAATCCACTGCAGTATCAGATCAGGTAAGCTAAGAGACTTATCTATTTTTATCACCTCCATAAAATAGCTACTACTCTTTTTTTAATTCTCTCCCTTGAGGACTAGAAGTTTTCACTCTCAAACGACTAAACCCTATTTGTTCCATGGATGGTGGAACATGTAAATACAAAGGGAGTCATTCATTAAATAAGAGGCTTATGCATAAACAAGTTTTAAAAAATGCATAGTTTCAAAGCGCAACTGAGAAGCTGCCATTTTACCCTTATTCACAATGAGTACTCTGTGTACAAGTGACCCAAGTCCTGGGATTTGGTCCAGCTCTCAGATTAGCACAGAAAACACGTACAGACATGGGCTCTCCCCTTCCCCCTCCCGCTGATGATAATAGGAACTCATGAATGTGCTCATCTAGAATGCGAGTGGGATCTCAGTGGTGGAGGAAAATGCCGTTATCGTCAACTTGGACAGACCACATTTCTCTAGGTGCCTGATGAGGGCATCCTGAAGCATTAGCCTTGTTCCATCATTGAAGCTCACGCTACCACTCCACTCTCCCTATGAAACAGGATCAACGCACGAAACAGCTCTAGGGTCCAGATCCGGCCAAATGCCCTCAATTCCCAGTAAGAGGCAGTCGGAACAGAGGGTGCTCAGAACCTAACCCACTCAATCCTAGCAGCTGGGATGTAACATTACAATAACACAGCTCATTATACTACACACAAGGATGTGGCCTATGACGTACTGGGCCCTGTCCGCTCTCACTGGATGGCTTGAACAGTAGTTGGTACCTTTTGGGGGGAGAGGGGGACTGTAGGATGTAACAACTTCTGGGACTACCTCATTTACAATGATAGATCATGTGAGTTTCTATTTAATGAACTTCACTTAATTTTTGTTATGAGCAGCGCCATCATGTTAAAAGTGGCGCTGGTCCAAACATGGCACTTCCGTCCTCTGGGAAATTCCACGATTTCAAAATCTTGTTTTGTCCCCGGTTGCTCCAATTTTGAAAATACTTCGTTTCGACCGTTTATAGAAATGAAATGCTCTGGGTAGCTTAAAGTTGGGCTGATAAAAGATGTTAACTCACCCACCATATCTCTCTAAGACGGCTGTTTTTAAATAAACCCAGCAAGTATAATTTAGACCGAATTTCACGGCGCCAAAGTAGCTTTGTACACTGTCATTGGTGAGTTTTGCCATCAGGACAGCTCAAAAATATTCTGTCCTTGCTATCTGTGATCCACATGTCCCTGAAGGGGCTTAGGTGCCTGTCAGTTTGGGGCCATATGTAGGACCTGGATATTTCTCTCTTTGTCCACGTGAGTTTTTGCCCTTTTTCTAGTTGCTTCTCTTCCTTCTCCGCCCTGAGATTTGGGTCACTTTCCTCATCTCTGGTGCTCCATCTACCAGCTTGCACTGTCACCAGAATGTATCTAGCTCTGAATGCGTGTCAATTTCCCTCTCCTCCAAGGGTGAGCAAAGCAGCAAATAAAAGTTGCTGCTTTTATTCTTATATGTCAGCTCCTTTTAACACTGATTATAAATTGCAGAAGAAAGTTCACATACTGAAAGCTTGAAAGGAATTATAAAAAATAGTGCTTAATTTGTGCTAGGGCTAGCTTGACAGTTCATACCCCCAACACTTCTGGGCTCGATGCATAAATTATGAATGTAAATAATTGCTTGAGCCCCAGCACGTCTTTCATTACAAATTAAGCACTGCCCCTGAAGTTATTATGGATTGACATTGAAGTGAGAGAGGAAAATCCACGCAGCAGTATGCAGTAGCTTTATAAAAGTCACAAAACATATCATTCTGTTGTCACCAGCTAGTTCGTAGATAGAATCAGGAAGAGAATTCTTCTTCCCCTCACTATATCTATCATTAATCAACTTGTATTTCTAGGGAAGGATCTCTTCCTCTGAAGCATCAGTTACTGGCCACCATTAAAAGCTGTATTCAAAACTCCATGGACCAATGCCTTCTGGCATAACAATTCATAGGTTTCTAAATCTTCAACTTTTTTGCTTTGTAAGTTCATTCAGGCTAGAAATATTTTGGGGCTGACTCTGATCAGTAATCCATGTCCATCTGAGAGACTTAATGCTGTTTGGGAACTCGATTTAGAAGTGGAGGTTTGTAACTCTAAAGGAACGTGGGCAAAGCTAGGGCTTGGGACAATTTTAGAATAAGCATTTCCTGCCTTTGAGTCTAAAAGGTGAGTCAGTGGGGAGAAAGCAGTGGTAAGCAGGAATGCTATTCTTTAAAATAAAGGCCAGGCTTGGAAGGAACAAACACATTGGAAGTGATAGGGATAAGTGATGCACAGTTGAACTTCAGAGTTATGAAAACCTCGAGACCGGAGGTTGTTTGTAACTCTGCAATGTTCATAACTCTGAACAAAACATTGCACTTGTTCTTTCAAAACTTTACAACTGCTCGCTGATTTAATACAGCTTTGAGACTTTACTATGCAGAAGACCAATGTTGCTTTTAACAGTCTTAATTGAAATTAAACAAGCCCAGAAAGTGTCCTTACTTTATCAGATCTTTTAAAACTTTCCCTTTATTCTTTTTTAGTTGTTTACATTTAATATTTGCACTGATGCTTTCTTTGTCTCCTCTGCTGCCCGATTGCGTACTTCCAGGTCCAGTCAGGTACACGGACAGTGACCAATCAGTTCGTAACTCTGAGGTTTCTACTGTTCAGCCTTTCAAGCTACGTGTTCACTATTAATGTGCTTCCTCTGCTTGTGTGGGTGTACTTAGGCTTGCTTGGTGAGCGCTGGTATCACCAGTAATGGCAACGGGGCTTGGCTGAGCCAGGCCAAGTACATCCCCAACAGTTTCAAGTAGGTTTGTATTCGCTCTGGCTCAGCCGTGCCGCCACCTCTCCAGCTTACGTTACTGCACCTACTCTGCTGTTTATGCTCAGGCTAGCTCAACGAAGCATGAGTCTATACGCACAAACGGGAAATTCCATCCTTAGTTTGTAGGGTGGCTGGAGAAAAAGAGGGGAAAGTGTGTTTTAAACAAAAAACGAGAGTCCTGTGGCACCTTATAGACTAACAGATTTTTTTCAGCATAAGCTTTTGTGGGCTATAACCCACTTCGTCAGATGCATGAAGTGTTAATCACAGAGGAGAGGTATATATACAGATGCCAGGATGGAGGAGGGCAGGTGAAAGGCAAAGTCAGTTCAGAGAGCAGATGGGGCCTATTTACACCTGTTGATAAATGTGTGAACAGAACAATCACTTTTTGTAGTGTGATAACCATTCCAAGTCCCTATTCAGGCCCAGTCTGATTGTGTCAAACTTGCAAATCAGCTCCAGCTCTGCAGTTTCACGCTGAAGTCTGTTTTTGTAGTTTCTTTATTGAAGTATGGCGACTTTCAGGTCAGCTACTGAGTGTCCATGGAGGTTGAAGTGTTCTCCTACAGGTTTATGGATGTTGCCATTTTTGATGTCGGATGTGTGTCCGTTTATCCTTTTGCGTAAGGACAGTCCGGTTTGGCTGATGTACATGGCAGAGGGACATTGCTAGCACGTGATAGCATAAACCACATTAGTGGATGTGCAGGTGAATGAGCCCCTGATGGAGTGGCTGATGTGGTTGGGACCTGTGATGGTATCACTGAAGTCGATGTGCGGGCAGAGTTGGCACCGGGGTTTGTTGCAAGGATACATTCCTGGATTAGTGTTCTTGTTGTATGTTTTAAACCACATGATGTGTGTTTTAAACCACATCACTAGTCAGTCTCAGTACTTCTGACATGAGAGGAAAACATGTCTTTGAACATCTTTGAATCAGAGTGGCCCTGTGGATAGATAGAACAGAGGATTGGGACTCGCCAGACCAATGGCTAAGCCAGCTATTTCTATTTCCAAAGGGGTGGCCGTGTTAGTCTATTGCAGGAAAACAGAGTCCCGAGCCTTTTAAAGACTAACAGATTTATTTATCACATGAGCTTTCGTAGGAGAAAATCCCGCTTCATCAGATGCTTTGGGTGCGTCTACACTGGCAAGTTAGGCCAATTTAAGGAGGCTTAAGTCGACATAAACAAAGCCTCGTCCACACTGGGCTTTTCTTAAGTCGACTTCAGCATTTCCTTAAGTCGAGTTACGGAAAGCTTAAGTCAACTTAATAACACCTGGTTTTAGGTCGACTTAAACCTTAAGTCAACTCCTCAAGTCGACTTAAAGCCAGTGTGGACGGGGATTAGCGCCTAAATCAACCTTATTAAGTTGACTTACTTAATAAGGTCAACGTAAAGCGTAGCCACTTTGTTAAGTCAACTTAATCAGGTCAACTTTAAGTCGACTTAACAAAGTCGATTTAACTTTTCTAGTGTAGACATAGCCTTTGCGACCATAAGCTTCTCTGTGCCTCCCATTCCCTGCCTGCTCTTAGACTACCTTGTCTGTTAAGCTGGTAAACTTTTCCAGGCCAGAGCTTAGTGTCGGTTGTAGCTGGTAAATTCAGTGACGATGCAAACATTAATAAAAGGGGCTAGATAACGGGATGCTCGGGATTCCCACACAAACAATGGGAGCCTAGGGTTGCCGTCAGATGTGAGTGTGGTTCCCAGTGAAATCTATAGGAGCCTCAAAGTGGATGGATTTTAGTTGGACAAACTCCGTGGGAATTCTTCAGTGTCCTGTTGGAGCACCATAAAAACCAGAGCGTGCGGGTTAGCTCTTGAAACTGGGATTGTTGTGACAGAAAGGCTGTTGTTGCTCAGTGTCTCACATGGCCAGGAGCCAGGCAGTGGGGGGCCTCATTGAACTAGATTTGGCAGAAACAACCTTGCCTTGGAGAGTGCACCAAGGATGATGGATGGGGCTGCTCGCCAAAGACTTACCAGCACTGGCCTTCGCACAGCCTGTCGATCCAAAAGCTTTTCAAACTTCACTGCAAACTTGAATTCCTGCTGGGATGGTCGAGTGATACGTTACCACAAGCGTCAAGTAAGGGGCACTCTGTTTCTGGACCAGGGGTATGAATTGTGACTCAGCCCCGCTTTCCGTTTGTTCTGGGGGGAAGCAAGACGTAGTATCCATATACCTGTGGCAGCTTTATCTTCTCCTCTATACTGACTGATGTATTGGGGGGGGGGGTGCAATCATGGCTTCCCTCACTCCCTGCCCACCAGCACCAGAAAGGGACTAGCAACCCTCAGAGGCTGAATTTGGACCAGCAAAGTGAGTAGCCTGTCCAAAAGAAGAAGGTGAATCAATATGTCTCTTTATTCCCATGCACAAAGTACCTAAGGCAGATAAGAATTGAGCCCTATAATTTTAGTTATTTTACATCCCCACAACACCAACACAGCATCAGCATCTTGTATAGGACATTCACAGCAATAATCTGTTTCCTTTCCACTGTGAAAATGCGAGTTTGTGGTATGTACAGACCATGAGAATGTTTGATACAATGAAAGGCTTCAATGTTGGGTCAGTGATTCACACCTCTTACCGAATCCTTCAATATCATAAATCCTGTGAGTGAAAAACAAGAGACTGAAGAGCTGTGAGGCATTCCTTTTCCATTGGCAAAAATGATCTGCTTAATAAAGCTGGACGTTCAGTTTCTTATTCAAAAGTTCACTTTCTCTTCACTCATTGAGTAATTCTGAGCTCCAGTAAAGCAACGAGATGCTAGGAGGAAATCCTGGTCTGCATTTAGCCTTTATGATGTGTCTTTTTCAAAACCAAACTGATCTGTTGGATTGTCCAGTGAGAATTGCGGTCTGCATGTAGATGTTGGTTACCAGCCAGCTGTAACATTTAAAATACAGTGATTAAAAGTCCTCTTAGACATCTCTCTCCTCAAAGAGCAGTTGTGTTGTTATTGTGGGGGTTTCTTGGAGGGGATTTAGTGGGTTATTTGTTTGATTGGGGTTTTGGGGGGTTACTTCTTTGCATTAGCCTGAAGATTCAAATTTTCCAAAGCAGCTTCTAAAATTGTGTAGACAGTTTGTGTGCGCAAGTTTTACGGGCGCATTTTTCACAACCAGTTTTTTTGGTGCAGAAAACCCCAGACTTCTTAATGCAAACTGCATTTGCTCACGCTAATCAGGAAGCCAGTTTGAACACATGCAAGGAACAGGCATAGGTACATTCCAGCTGCTGTGCAGAATTCAGGATAGCCAGCTCTGTGCCACTCCCTTCAAAGTCCCTTGTCACAATGGGTATGGCTGGAGCACCACTGCCCGACAACTGTCCCCAGCATATGCAATGGCTGTTGGGGTCCATTGCCTTGAGCCAAGTTGCACTGGAAGTGAAGTCATCCTCTGAATTGGGGAATCAGCTTTGCCCACCCAGTGCTTCAGTGGGATCAAGCAGAACTCAGCCGTAACTGAGAACGGAACCCAACATTTCTTACATGGAGAACAGAGTTTATAAAAATGTGTTCAGCAGATAAAAACCCAGAAAAGAGGTGAAACAGAAGACAGGGAAAGGACTATGGTCCCAATTCAATGCCCACTGAAGGCAATACTCTGACTCCAGGAGCCGTGGACTGGCTTCTATTTTACTGTTGTTTTATGTGTATATTGTATAACCTAGAACCCGCTCAAGAGTGGTCTCTGAGCTAAAACCAAACCAAACAAAAAATACCACCCCCCAAACTGGGTATAAAGCTAAGAAGCAAATTAGTAAGTGAAAGGCGTAAATTTGAAAGTTCAACACTGAAATATGGTAGGGGTGATTAACTCAGGAGTGCAGGGCCGGACTCAGATACGTACAAGAAAAACAGACACCACAGCTAACGGCCTGATCCTGTGACTAGATCCTGCATGGAGTTGCTGGTGAATCTGGCCTTCATGGTGATGATTTTTTTGCGTTTTTTTTTTTTTAATCAGTCCCCCCATTTCCCCCCCCCCCCCCCGACAAGTGTCAAAGACAAAAATCAAACACTCTGATTTCCTATGGGAATAGTTGTTTTTATATCTTTAGTCTCCTGTTCCACTTCTGGCAGAGACTATATATCCCTCACTGGAATCTCAGGGGTATATCTTTTTAAGATTGCTAAATATTTTGTTTGACATGTTGTACAATCTAGCATGAAGAGCAAATAATAATTACAGAGATGGGTTTCCAAAAAATCATTAGTTTGGCTCCCCCCACCCCCCAGCAAAAAACCCAAAACAAACAAAAACCAAAAACCCCAAAGTTTTGAATTAATTTGTATACAAAAACCATGTATTTATATATTTATTTTTAAATTGTACATTTCCCTTTTAGCTGGAGACCTTCTCAGCCAAGTTTTAGCCCAGGGGATTCTTAACAGATAGACCCTCATAAATAAGGATTTACGTTGGAACTGGCGACACATTTTACCATCAGAAAAGGGATTCTTCCTGATGTTAGAGTGTGTCGCTAGTTCCATCATAGGCATTAACATCCAACGTCAACATTTTAGCCAAGAATGAAAAAAAACAACCAACCAGCCACATTGTTTTGCCTTTTTTTTCTTTTTAAAGGAACAGAAAAATAATAATATATTACTGCATGGTAGCATGATTCCAATGCAAATGCCAGAGACTGGTGGCTTATTAATAGGCCTGGCCTGTAGCAAGCCTCCCTTCTCTGCTTCAGTTTGAAATTGATTATTTTAATACAGAATTCCTGAATGAAAGAGTTCTTGGCCTTTTCCTGTGCTGTTGAATAATGTATGTGGGAGAAAGCAAATAGAAGCAGAGGGTCTCAGCTGCTGGAACAATGGGCCGTGCACAGAGCTAAGGGGGCACATTAGTTTATCATTGCCTTGTCAATCCTCATAGCCTGGGAATCGTGGGATAGCCTGGAAAGAAGCAGCTGCTGAACGTGTGGTAAACTGACCGGGGCACTTTAGAGAGACTACTACATTTACACATCTGAAAACAAGATATTGATTTTCCTGCAAAGCTGGAAAGAAATAGTCACCCTTTAAAACATATCTCGACCACGGGTTAGTTATAAAATCACATTACCTTCTGTTTTCAGTGGAGCCAAAATCTTGCTGGTATTTAAAACTCTAAAAGTAGAAATGGCACAAACTTTTCTTTGCCTCTATTAACCATCTGTATTTCCTCCATCTGCTTTCAGCGATGCACCGAAAATAAAACCCAACACCAACAAAAGTGCATCGTTAAACTTTTTTTAAAAAAATCTGTTTCTGCTCCAATCTGTAGAATTGACAGCACATTAAATTTAAGAAATACAGCTACTTTAAAGTTATTTAAAGTCACAAGCACACTCTTTTGGGGGCCAAATTTTTCTGTAAGTTAGACCTCTTCAGCGTTGTTGCTTTTGCAAGCTCTTCTCCATTTCAGATTCATAAAAGTGGTCTTCGCGGTTACAATGCAAGATTCTGTTTATTTCTCAAAGATTTTTCTTCACAGCTAGGAAAGAAAAGAGAAAAATGAAATTAATGACCTGATGGCAGCAGACAAGTAATTGACCTGTAATTACTAGAAAAGCGTTGAATCATTTTGATAACAGGTAGGTTTAAAATGGAGGTGGACCAATGTGTTCCGAACATTTGTGGCTGCTACTTCAGTCCGATACTGTAGTTTTATTTCAGGTTTAGCTGATGGGAAACTTTTTTCTGAGTAAGAGCAGTAGCTACCCTATCCACATGGTCTCACCGTGATGCCGATATGATGTCCAAATAAGGACTATGCATCTCTACGTGGATGAAAGGTTCCCTTTATGTCGATCGGATTGCCATTCTGGAGTCTTAACAAGGAACCCCTGTAGTAGATTGTTTAGTTTATTTGGCAAAGCAAAAGTTACTGTTAGTGGTTTCTCCTTACCCACATTTCTGATATAAACAATATAAACAAGGAGAGGCTCTCAGTAATGTAAGACATTCCTTTGCTCCATGGGCTACTTCTTTGTTTTGTCATTCCAGAATCGGGGTCCTCCAATTTGTTACTGAGTACAGGGTTTACCACCATGGGTAGTCCCACTGTAGTTAATGGACCCTCTCACAACTGTAATTTTATGCACTGTAGTAAGTATTCACAGGGTATGGCCCGTGTAGGCATCTCTGCCTTTAACTATCTTTAAGTGTACTATTGTGATTAAAGACCTGTATAGACGGGAAGAGGGTAGAAAGACTACCCAATGGCTTCCTACAGTACCATAAGCTGGAGTAATGCATTCTCTCAAGAAAGGTGAAATATGACAATTCTAAAACAAGTTGATAGTACAATACACTTAGAGTTTGGACGACAATACTGTAGTCAGATTATTGCCGGAGTGAGTGTGACCGTTTCAAGTGTGGATTGCTCCCCAAATCAGTAAGTCGTTATGGCCAAGATTTCCAGAAACAGTTGTCTGAATGTTGGTTCTTAAATCCATTCCTACCCATCTAAATAACTGGCCACATTTTCAAAAGCTGAGGACCATCCACCTTATCACTGAGATTTTTGGGAGCTTTCAGATGTTTTAGACTTCTTAAAAATAATCTGGCCACATATTTAAGTGCCTTGACCTGGATTTTGAATGCTAACTTTAGGCAACTATTCTTGGCCTAGATTCACTATTTTAGAAATGCTCACGAACATAACGGAGTGGATCCAAACCCCACTGAAGTCCAGGGAGTCTTTCCATCAACTTCAATGGACTTTGGATCAGGCTCAAGATGAACAAACAAGAATGGTAATAGCTGTAGCTAGAGTACCTTTCTAGCTAAATAAGGTGGAAGGGTGTAATTCCAGGAAGAATTTGGCCCACAAAACATCATGATCTTTAACATCATCTAGAAAGGAGTTGGCAGCTTTCCTCTGTAAATTCAGAGGCAGTAACCTAAGCTTCTGTGATTTGCTGAAATTATCATACCTTTCTCTGTACTCTGGTTAAAATTGGTCCTTATGAAGAACTTGCTGAATGAATAACCAAATCTGTGTAAATGTTAGATGGAGCACTTAAAATTTGTGGTTAGAAAGTCATGAGTCAGCTGCAAAATGAAAACAGTTTAGGATGACATCAGCCGAAATAGACATTTCTAACTTTACGGGAATTACACATACTGTTGGCTTCACTGTGTTTTGGAACCGCAAAAAAATGCTATCTTGCATTCCTTTCCCATTGACTTCAGTGAGAGTTTTGTTAAGGAGAGCCAGATTAGATCCTATATGGATTCTGTAATGGAATACAGGAAAAGCAGATGTTTTTGCTCACATTCACACACTGAAATACTCCTGTGAGCTTTATTATCCTCATCTATTTGAACTGATCACTCATGGAGTGAATAGTAATGATGTAAAATGAAGCCAAACGTTACCCTTATTCGGTATCTTCTCTCCTTGAATGAACAAATTCAAACTGAATTTGTAAGCAAAGGCGGCATTCATGTAGTGACAGCATCCACTTTAAGACTGTCTACAGACTGTAGACTCATTGAATTGTACGATATAGAGAATAATATGGGCTGGCAATAAAACTTGATTTACATTCCAGAAGCACAGTATAGCACGCTGGTAGTTGACCCAGATATTGAACACTAGTCGGATAGTCTCATACAGTGCTACCACAGATCAGGCTATCCTCCTCATCCTCAGATGCAAACCAAGATCAACAGGTGACAGAAAAAGAATGTGTTCCTGGAACACACCAAGGCATAGGCAAGGATAGATGAATCAGCAATGGCTGAACAATCGTGGTTGTAGATCCCTAGCCAAGACTCTTACCCAATGCGGGAAGCAGGAATATCTAGGAGGCATGATGCCTGGCTGTTCTACTGTCTTAGCCAATGGGAGTATGGTCATGGGTTTCATCAAAAGCAGAAGAATGTAAGAAAAGGTATTATTTTATTGGCCGACTGCTGAATACGAGGGGGAGGTCTCCAGTCATTATATTGGAATAAAGTAGACTAAGCAGAACTTTCCAAATATATTTTTATAGTTTTGAGGGTTTTTTAAAAAAAATTAAACAGTTAAGAAGTGTATATTCAGGCATGTGTATAGAACAATGTTCCCTAGTTCTTATGTTCCATCAAAAGATCTCAAAGTGCTATACGAAGGAGGCCAGTATCATTCTCATTGGGCATGTGTCGGCACATAAAATGATATGATAGTTGTCCTCAAACCATTCCAGACCAAAAGGGAACTATGTTGGATTTTAGGTCTAATGTTGTTATGAAGAACAGCGCTACTAAAATTCTGCCTATGGCTATACTGTATAAACTGAAATCACTCTTTGTAAATTCTGTAGCTGGTAAGGAAGGCCTTTTAGATTAAATAATTTAAGATTTGGCAAAATTATTATCTCCCTTTGTTGCCTATCCTATACACCTGTAGTCCCCAAACTATACTCCACATCCCCTGCCCTCTCCCCTTTCTGGGGCCATGGTTGGGGCCATGGTCTGTGGCTGGGAGTGAGGCTGGGGGCCAAGGCTGAGACTGGGGCCTGGCAGCCAGGGGCCACAGTGGGCTCTGGGAATTGGGTCCAGGTGCTGAGGGCTGAGGTGGGAAGCCGTGCATCAAGGGCTGTGGTGTGGGGGTGGGGCCATAGCTGAACTTGGGGCAGCATGTGGCTGGATGATACTCCCTCCCTGTCCCCGTTGGGGCCAACCTGGGCCCTACCCACCACCCTGAACATTCCAGGAGGCATGTCCGCCCCACAGTTTGGGGACTCTGCTATACTTATATGAACTTGAAACATTTAAAATGTTGATGGCAGCACGGACCAGAGAAGTTGTGTTCTAATGCATGCATTAGAGACTATCCTTCATTCTCTAATGAAAACCTCAGGAAAATGTCACAAATGATTAGGTTAGGAAGATAGCAGAGATTAAGCTAGTGTGGGAGTAGGCCAAAACAGTGCTCTGAATATAACTTTGCTTTATCGTCATCTCATGTAAGCTCATAGACTCATAGACTTTAAGGTCAGAAGGGACCAGTATGATCATCTAGTCTGACCTCTTGCAAAATGCAGGCCTCAAGACCTCACCCATCCACTCCTGCAATAGGCCACCAACCTATGACTGAGTTATTTACCTCCTTAAATCATGATTTCAGGACTTAAAGATTCAGAGAATTCACCGGTAGGTGAACCATGCCCTGTGCTACAGAGGAAGGTAAAAAACCCCCAGAGCCCAGGCCAATCAGCCCTAGGGGAAAATTCCTTCCCGAACCCAAATATGGTGATCAGTTAAACCCTGAGCACGTGGGCAAGTCTCAACAGCCAGTTATCCAAGAAACAATTCTCTGTAATAACTCAGAACCCACCCCACGTACTCTCCCCTCTTAGGCCACTTGTAAATCCACCAGATGTAGCCAAATATCAGTCAAGTCCTATGCAATAGGAGCTTCTCACACAATAATATTATCATATTCTTGTTGAAGGAAATCTCATTATGTCAAGACGACTTCTGAAAACCCCAAGAAGGCAATGCATGTTTCTGGAAGATTATTGCAGGACATTAACGTATTCAGACAGACAGGAATTTCAACACCCATGTTCCTGGGTGCCCAGGGATATCATGAAAGCTGAGAGAAAAGCCCTTCTTGCTGAATGGTGGAACTTTCCCTTCTCTTGTTGGTATCAGTGGATTCTCTTTCAAAGCCATTTGGGCACTTTTTATTTATTAGCCCGCAATGTGCCTAAAATGCTTTGCAAACAATTGAAGAATCAACACTAGAGTTTACAGTTGAAGACCCCAGTTCTGCAAGCTGGCAGATCCATGTGTTGGTACAGATCTCCATTGAAGTCAAAAGGTGCAGGGATCTGTTTACAGGCAACATACAACAACGAGTGAGAGTAACAGGCAATAGGGAGGACAAGGGCTGCAACATTAGGATTACACTATTACTTAGTGTCATGTGCATAATAGAATGGTTCCATAAAGATTTTGTCTGCTTCTCTTTCCCTCCTTCCTTTTCCCTATAAAAGTAGATTACATTGTTAAAGAATGGGCATGTCTTGTATCTATGGATCACTCGCTGTGCCAGAAGATGAAGGTACCTGAGGCAAATAGGTACCTTAGCTCTCATCTATGAGCTGGAGAGACCACATTTAGGTTTTGGAGGAATTGCCTAGGAAAACGGGTATTGTCCATGTCCACTGACACTAATTATAATGAGAATCATCCTCTGAAAGAGGCTCATTGTTGAGTCATTCACTTGCTGTATGACCTCAAGGAAATAATTTGACCTCCTTCTACATCACTGAGCCAGCCCAGGGTAAGATGCAGAACCTCCCTGCAAACCAGATGCTGTGCATGACCTGAGATTTCTCAGGGGATGGGGGGGGGGCGTTTTCGGTTCAACACTGAGAGAAGATATGTTTTTTCACTTCTTCTCCGAGCTGGGTGTTGGGGAGGAATTCCATGAGCAACTGGCAGGAAGAGACCAAAATCTTGGAGCCATTAGTGTCCTAGAGAGCTTTCTAATGTAGCAGCAGGGGAATAGCATACCGCGAGCATAGCTAGATCTATGCCAACTGCTCCTTCACCCCTCAAACAAAGGGGTGTTCCTGACAGAGCCAGCATTCACAGAGGCATTGTGGCCATATTACAGGAGTCCAGGTGGGGTCCCACTCTAGCGCTATAGAATCATAGAATAATAGGGTTGGAAGGGACCTCACGAGGTCATCTAGTCCAACCCCCTGC
>ML685771.1:6591790-6619788 GCA_007922175.1 Pelusios castaneus | reverse complement strand
CTGGGGAACTATCTCATGAGGGGCTAATGAGAGCGCTCTTCCACTGGTTTAGGGATCAATTACACGCAGGTGGCTAGGCATGAGTTGACCCAGGAGTGGGGGTTCACCCTGCAAGATGGAGTAAGTCGGGGCCCTAGATGGAGAATTGGGGTGGCACAGCTGCACACCAGTCCATGTTGCAGGAGGGGAACGTCACAGCTGTCTCCAAAAACCTGCGTCAATAATATTAACATTTTAAACACCTGTATCCCAGTCAACAGAAGAATCCTCAGCTACTTCATGTTCTTCCCCAGGGACCGGAAACCTGAGATAACAAATACAGTTCCCAAAAGGAATCTTATTCTCCACTCTTTCTTTTTTCCTTTCCCCCTCTTCCCCATACCAGTTCTTTATTGTGTATGATACTTCTGCATTCTTGAATTGGAGTTCAGTTCTAGAGTTGGTACTCTATATTCTCACATTCTTCAAAACAAAACACATAAACACTAAAAACCCCCAGTCCTTAACAATATGTTATTGATTGGTGTAGGTTTTAACTAAGATTATGTACCCTTCTTTTTGAAGAAGAGTGAATTCTTTAACATTTTACAATATTTCCTTTCTGGGGAAATTATTAGGGAGAAAAAAATAAAATATACAACTGCCAAGTAAAAATAAAACAAATTTTTACCAGGACAGTTACTATCATGAATAAGAGAGAATCTTTCTGCTTTTGTCAGTATCATATGGAAATTAAGAATCTGTTTTAAACAAGCCCCTGAATACATCACAACAAGCACTGAGCGTTCTGCGAAGTTGCCTTTCTGTTTATTGTAGTTACATTGTTTGCAACTCTGGCAGGATGCTGAAAATAATAATCAGGATAAGAAGCCTAAAAAATCCTCCTATCAATTTGACATGCTGCGCTGGGATCTGAATTAACAGCTCACATTTGGCTTACAGAACCATTTAATCCCATCCTCATGGAGATAAACCACAAATTTAATTACTCTGAAAAGTTTGCCAATCAAACCATTTTTATTCCCCCAAAATAATAGGCCTCTCCGAATTAATTTGTACATGTCCTCATTTTCAGGGTCATTGTTTGATTTCTATTTACAAGCGTTTCATTATTGTCTCTATGTTTCAACTTGCTGAAATTCTTTTTTTTCCCCTTCCATTAGAAAACAGTGCTGCAGCCTTTTTGCCTAAACAATAAAGTTTTCTCCCCACTTATCAGAACACCAACTATTGGCTGCATGATCTTTATTAAAAACAAAAATGTGCACAACATTTGGCTAATTAATTTCTGATAATTTGTGGAGTTAACAGTCAACTGCAGGGGGCCGGCATGATTGTTAATCTGCGGGAGAAGTCATGGTGAAATGATTGGGAATCTGCTTCTGCTGGTTGTCAGATAAATTCGTCTTATGACAGTGTCATTGGGACATAATTAATTAGATTAATGACTCCCAGTGTTATGTTTTTCTTTGTCTTTCTTATTTGCCACAGCCTGCTGAACAGGTATTTGAAAGGGTCTATATTGAAATTATGTCACATATAAACAATAACGTGCTATTTTTATTTCTAGATCTGCAGTGTGCGTGTGTGTATTTTAATGCTGTTTAGTAGCTTATCCCTTCAAAGAACCTTTGGGCTTTTTCTTTGAAGCCTGAACTAAAAAAAATCCATAGTTTTCTTTTTTTTTTTCCAGAAGCTATGTTGTGATCTAGCAATTTCACTGTTTGGCGCTTAAAACCCCGCAACCAAGGAAATTCAGAGATAACACACAACTGGCTCAGCGGGTTGAACTCACTTCTTTTGACATTTTCCACCTTCAAAGAGCATTGGAATTGCCAGAGTGGATCAGACTTTATGTCCATCTAATCCAGTGTCTTGTCTCTGACAGTGGCCATCACCAGATCCTTACACAAGAAGGTGCAAGAAGCCAAATAAGGTGCTTTCAGTCTAGATGATTTTGGATTAAGGAAAACTACGAAGAAAAAAAATAAAGATTGTGTGTGATGGGAATCAGGGTGTACAGTCCTTCCTCTTGTTTTCCATCCCACCCTGTCTCTTCTTCCTAGTAGACAGTTCTTGCATTTACAGATACTGTATATGGAAAATGGAACCGTGGCTTCTTTCTCCATCACTGACTCATAATAAAGTAAATAAAGCATGGAATTAAAGAGTAAGTGAATGAAACAAGTTCCAAGTTCTTCATAGAGATGGCCAAGGGGAGTCAGATATGGAGAGACCCAAGGGAATTTCAGGCGGTGGTAAAGCAAGATTTTTGACCCAGATTCTGGTATCAATGACAGTAATGAAAATCCTTATTAACTTTGACCTCATGAGAGTTGCTCCGCATTAGCACTGATGTGAATGATATGATTTGGCCCTCAGTCTTTTTAAGAGCAAATATCTGACATGACATTGTGAGATATTCTTTGAATGGTATCTGTTTTCTTCTAGCACCTGTCCTCTTTATAAGTTCCAAAGAAAGGGGTAGCCGTGTTAGTCTAGTTCAACAAAATAAGTGAGGAGTCCTGTGGCACTTTTAAAGACACGAAAGCTAATGCAAAAAATAAATTTGTTAGTCTTTAAAAGTGCCACAGGACTCCTCGCTTATTTTGCTGTCTTCTTTATGTAAGCCAGGCTGGAGAATTGGCCAACAGAGTGGTACTGGTACTGCCCATAAAAGATGTGCCCAGTGTCTCAAGAGCAAGAGAGCCACTTGGAATTCTTCCTCTACGCCTGTTTCATGTACTGTATGCTGGATAATAACATGGAGTCCATTCTTATAGAACTAAATCGGCTCCTTATTAAGAGAACTATTTATAGAGGTCCTGCAACTGCAGCGAGCATTCAAGCCATATGCACACTCATTGACTTTCCTGCTGCAGCCTCCAAACTCTTCCCTTCTTCAGCCCAGGCTCCTCCTTCCAAGTTCCATGCAAGCTGCTACAAGAACTACCTCCTCAATCTCTGGACGTGGGTAATCAGAGTCGTCATATCCAGGGTTCCTCTTTTTCCCTCTTTGCTCATCATCTCCATAACGTAGCCCTTTCTTTGCTCCTGCTGGGGTGTTTGAAAACCAGTTAGCACACAGATGAGTTTTTCAGTAAATGAATTCATTAACCAATCTCCTGGCTTTCTAAACGATTTCAAAGTCTACGACTCTATATTTCCAAATTTGCTGGGCAGTTAAGTGTCTTAGAAGAAATAAAGTCATTAAAAGGGGTTGATGGACACATTGGGTGCATCTACGCTTGTAAATTAAGTCGATTTAAGCTTGCTTAAGTCACTTAATTTACTCCGCATCTACACTACAGTTTCCTTAAGTCGATTTAAGCAAGCTGCTTAAGTCGACTTAAGGAAAATAAAGTCGACAATGAAAATTAAGTCGACTTTATTAAACCTATTTTTAATTTGACTTTAGGCTTAAGTCGACTTTTTAAAGTTGACTTAAGCCAGTGTAGACCTGGAGTAGCCCTAAGTCAACTTAGGGCTACTCCAGGACTCCCCCACTGCCCTCCCTGCCAGGGGGGGTGGCACAGGGGGAGCCTGGCATGCCCCCCAAAGGGCACGGCAAAGCCCTGCCCACCCTGCCCCTATGCCCTGCCAGGGTCCGTGTCCCCCTTTGCCCCATTGTACCCAGGTACAATGGGGCAAAGGCTGAGCCCCCTGGCACTGGGCAAGAGGTGCCCCCCTGCCACTGTGGACCTGCCCAAGGTCCCCCTAGCCTCTAGAAGTTGACCTAGGCATCCAGTGTGGACACTCTAGGTCGACTTGTAAATTCCCCCCAAGTCAACTTAAAATTTAGGTGTAGACATGCTAAGTCAACTTAACTAAGTCAACTTAAAGTCGACTTAGTTAAGTCGACTTAGCTAAAGTCAACCTAAATTTACAAGTGTAGACATAGCCATTGGGATTCTGTTACTAATATGGATCAGTAGGTTAATGTATTCATTAGCCATTTGCTAGAGGCTCTTCCCTTCTGCTGGTAGGTACTTACCGTGCCATCAACAGGGGGCTCGGCAGTATCGGTAGGAAGGAGCTGCCATGGTTGTTGGTACAGAAGGTTTTATAGTAGAGGCTGCTGCCTTCAGTAACACCACTCCTAAGAAGTTCTGCATTGCCCAAATGTGTCCTCCAGTCCAGGCCTTCTTCAGAAGAGTATGTAGAGAGTCACCCTCTGCCCCATAATATGTATGTTTAGGCGACGAGGGAGGCTTCTTTGTGGAGAGCCAGGGTACAGCGTTGCCATCTGTTCCTTTCTGGAGGCACAGCGTGTTATCGTAGCTGTGTCAGTCCCAGGATATTAGAGACAAGGTGGCTGAGGTAAACCCTTTCTCTTTCCCACTTCTGTTGGTGAGAGAGTTTGTGGAGGTACCTGTCCCAGGTGGGGGGAAAGCTGTAAGTGTGTCCAGTACACACAGGCAGGTGTTCAGTTTTATAGTCTCAGGATCATCCCAGATGTCCTGGTATTTTTATACCTCAGAGACAGCAACCTTAGGAGAAGAAATAAGGTGTTCTGTGGCACTTTTAAAGACTAACAAATTTATTTACTGCATGAGCTTTCGTGGAAGAAAAGGAGTGCATCAGAACTCGGGAAGTTTGGCACTGATGATCTTGTTTTTGATGGAGGCAATTGAACTAGAGCAGTCGTTGTCTTTTATAGGCCACCTGAGCATTGGTGAATTCTGCATCCTAGTCTAGGTGGCAGGATATCTTATTCACAGGTGAATTCATGCTGAAATTTCCCATAGATGATTTTTATCTTGTCTGTGTGTGCGTGCATGCGCACAAGTCTACACAGTCCTTTACAAGGCTCTCTCCCTCTAACACAAATGCATAAATGTGAGCAGCCAAATCAAAACAAGGGAAAAGAAACGCTTTCCAAGTTGACTCTTAAGTTCTCGGCAGCTACTTGTGTACACAGTCGTCTGCATTAATGAAGCTTGCTGTTCGCAGTGAAGTTCGCAGGGTCTTTGGCACTTGTTATCTAATGAAAGGATTATTATCTTCCCATGGGGTGAAATCACCGCATGCTTCTTCTTTAAATGCAATCAAAACATATACTTCTTAAATAGAAACACTTGGCGTGTTTCATGTCTGAGTCCTTTAGGACAAGCAGCTGCCCAAGCAAGAGCACCCAGAGCGGGCATCATTTTACTCCAAGAAATGCTTTCCTTTGTCTCTCTGAGTTGGGAGATACAAATCAGGCTATGTAAATTTGGGGAATAGATCTTAATTATGAGCAGCAGGTGTTTGCAGAGGGCACTCAGGTGAAAGGGGGTGGGTTGGTCAATGGAGCCTCTGTGACTTGCTTGTTGCTGATTTTACAAAAGAAGCCCTGCAAAGCTTCAATTAATTACCTACATTTAATGAGTTCAGCTACCCAAGTGAAAGGATCACAGCCTTGCCTGCTGCTCCAGTCCAGAGCCGTCTCAGTAGAAAGTGGTTTAAAAGTGGTTACACAGTTCAACTTCTGAAATGCAACAATCGGCCAGGGGGATTGAAAGCAATAAACTCTAAGAAATCAATTTTCAGGAGTATTTACTACAGTGAATGATGCAACCTGTTCAAAAAAACTAATTGTCTGGGAGGTCAACTCACCTCACAGGATTTGGTGTCACTGTGGGCAAAGCCCTCTTTCCCAAACTCATTTTTTATTGATTAGAATATGTAGCTATAAATAAGGCAGGCAAAGATGTCAGAAACATCACCAGAAGGACTGATAGCCTAAGGAGAGGGGAAGTTCCATGACTGCAAGAGACAGACGGTATCACTGGGTCAACAATTTAATGGACAGTGTAAACACAGCTACCCCTCTGGATAATGTATAGTGTGTTCTTGGAATTAAAAGCATGTTTCTTACCCAGGTAAGACTATTTTCCTCTAACCACAGAATGGGTGCAGTCTACCTAGCTTCCTTCCTCTGATCCATTCCACCAGTGTGACTAAGCTCAGACCGCTTACAGGGGCTAGGCAGTAATTGGACCTTCAAGCCCATTTATTACTTGGCTTTTCTGCTGAGATTGTTAACAACGGTGCTGGCTCTTGCCACGTGCCATAGTAGTGCGTTTTTTGTGAGGTGGCCACCTGTCTACTCACAGAGGTGGCTTTTGGGGTAGGCGAAGCAGGCGCCTGCCTAGGACCCTGCATCAGTAGGAGTATTGCTGCATCAATAGGAGTATTGCTGTATCAGTAGGAGTATTGCCAGCAGATCGAGGGATGTGATAATTCCCCTCTATTCGACACTGGTCAGGCCGCATCTGGAATACTGTGTCCAGTTTTGGGCTCCCCACTACAGAAAGGATGTGGACAAATTAGAAAGAGTCCAGCGGAGGGCAACAAAAATGATTAGGGGGCTGGGGCACATGACTTATGAGGAGAGACTGAAGGAACTAGGCTTATTTAGTCTACAGAAGAGAAGACTGAGGGGAGATTTGATAGCAACCTTCAACTACTTGAAGGGTTGCTCGAAAGAGGAGGGAGCTAGGCTGTTCTCAAGGGTAACAGAGGACAGAACAAGAAGCAATGGTTTCAAATTACAGCTGGGGAGGTCAAGGTTGGATATTAGGAAAAACTTTCTTACTAGGAGGGTGGTGAAGCATTGGAATGGGCTATCTAGGGAGGTGGTAGAATCTCCATCTTTGGAGATTTTTAAGGCTCGGTTAGACAAAACCCTGGCTGAGGTGATTTAGGGGGAGAGGTCCTGCTTTTTAGCAGGGGGTTGGACTAGATGACCTCGTGAGGTCCCTTCCAACCCTATTATTCTATGATTCTATGACCCCAAGCTGTAAGGGGCCCCCTTGCCTGTCCCAAAAGCCGTGTCTGCCTGAATTGGCAGCAGGTGGAGGAGCTGGCCCGTGTTCGGGGTTGGTGCAGGGGAGCTGGGGCCGGCAGTGAGGTGGAGCTGCGGGAGGGGCAGGGACTGCCGGGATTGGCGGCGGGGAGCTGGGGCTGGCGACGGGGGGCCCCCGTGGGCCTATACAGGGCCCCACAGACCTATAGGGGGCCCCACAATGTGCCTTCGCCTAGGGCCTCCAATAACCAAAGGCCGCCTCTGTCTACTCACAAAGAAATGGAGGAGTCCAAGAACCTGGATGTGGCCATCCAAAACCCAGCGGATTGTTAATGGTTACCCATCATGCAAGGTCAATGGGAATTTTGCCATTGACTTCTGTAGGGGTTGAATCAGGCATCTAGTCCAGATTCAAAGAGGTGCCCACTCTCAGTCCCCTGGTTTACATGATATAGCTAGTTCCCAACAAGCTTGGCTGTAGAATGAGCTCCTTCTAAATCAGAAAGCTTTTTCCAGCAGGTAGAATGACCTTGGATTAGATTCTGGAAGCCCTTAGGACACCCTGAGTAGGTACAAAAATTCACAACCCAACATACGCTCAGTGATTCTGTAAATGTTAGCCATTTTCATGGTTTATACAGGCCCGAACCTTTCTTCTTTCTCCATGTGAATGAAAGCCTCTGTATCCACCCGTGCACACAGAGAAGTCACTGTGGTTCCATTGGATTGAGTGGGTATAATGCTACTTAGTAATTATATGGCACACTCCCTGTTTGTATTGCTATACAAACAATATGGGCTAGAACGCCACTTGTCCTGTATACCTGTGTAGGGAAATAACGCTGGCCTCTGCACAGAGGGGACTTAGACCCTAGTTTGCTTCAGGGGAAATTCAGCTATGCGCTGCCCTTTCCTGGGGTCCGACTCAAAAAGGCAGCTTAGCTCTACATCACTAATCCTCACAACACTTATTTGATTTTCCTCCAGTGCCGGCAATATCAGATAGCGCACAGGGGGCTTGACTCTTCATTGTCCTGCAACCTTCTCTCGTCATTTACGTCAGACACAGTGGGATCATTCTGATCTGGCAGTGGTCTACGTCTCCTTTGTCACAGGTTCAATGAGGGGCAGAGCTATGGGGCGCCAGACCCATACACTGTGGCACAGTTTTGGTAGGAACATGGTTAATGCAGGAGGGAAATCCCCCTTCAAAGAAAGAAACAAACAAAAACTCTAAGAACATTAATCACCTCGCGGGAGAGCACTTGGCTGGCAAATAGGCAAGGCCAAATGATGTAAAGAGTAACCTCGCATTACAAAATATCAAGATACTGTACTGACAAATGATAATAAAATGAAGTTGCTTAGCTAATAGTGCGAGGTCCTGGTCCACCACTGAGGCTCCTATGGCAATAAATAATAATAATAAATCGTCATAATCATGAACCACTCAGACCAAATCTTGAGTTCCAGAACAGACTGATTTGAATAGGAGAGTACGTGCTTAAGTTTACATTTGTAACACAGCCACCCTTTTCTAAATCTTATGTCTGTGGGCGATGAGGAGGGAATATTTCTTGTCTAGGAATTAAGTGTCTGAGGCCATGTACACACTACAGACTTGTCCCGCAATAACTTTTATTGCGGGACAAGGAAAGCGCTATAAATATAGCGCTTTCTCGTGTACACAGTGCTGCTGCTTTCGCAAAGGAACATTCACCGTGTGAATGCTCCTTTGCGAAGGAAGAGCAGTGCATGGTGGGCACCTGTCCCACCATGCACTGCCCACAGCCAACCCCCTAGCCCAGCTTCAGGGCTTCCGGTGGCAGGGGGGGCTGCGTTGCCAGCCCCCGCTGTCATCTGAAGCCCTGAGGCTGAGCTGGGGGCTGGCTCGAACTGGCGAGGGTTCGAGCCAGCCCCCCAGCTCAGCTCCCGGGCTTCGGGTATCAGCCGGGGCTGCAGCGCTTAAGCGCCATGGCACCTGCTGACACCTGAACCAGCTTGGGGTTCAGGTGGCAGCAGAAGCTTCGGCAGAGCTTCTGCCGCCACCCGAACCCCTAGACTGAGCTGGGGGGCCGGCTTGAACCGGAGCCAGCCCTCCAGCTCACTCCAGGGGTTCGGGTGTCAGCAGGCGCTGCGGTGCTTAAGCGCCGGAGTGCCTGCCAGCACCCGAAGCCTGGGAGCTGAGCTGGGGGGCTGGGCTGAACCGGCGTGGGCAGCCAGTTCGGGCCAGCCCCTAGCTCAGTCCAGGGGAGCTGCCAAACCGGGCAGCTCCCATAATACTCAATTTCACTGCTCCGCTAGAGCAGTGAAATTGACATATTTGACAGCTCCAGTGTCCCAAAGTGGCCCGGTGTGGCACTCTGGGACATTTCTGGAGGCTGTCAACAGCGCAAAAAGCATCCACACAGGCTGTACCACGGAACAACTCTTCCGTGGTAAGCCTTACCACGCTCGTTTAGGTGGTTTACATGTTGTGCGGCAAGAAGGCTGTTGCCGCGCAACAAGAAGCTTTGGTGTGTGGACGCTTTGATCGTTATCGCGCGGTAAGGAGCCTCACCGCGCGATAACTCTGTAGTGTGTACAAGGCCTGATACTGGTTAAAATGGGTGGTGTTACTTCTGGCAGTGCAAGACAGTCAACCCTCTCTAACTAGGATGAATGAATGGGAGCTGCAAGGTATGAGCATCTGTTTATTTACCCCCATTGTCTCCTTGTTTCCCACACAAATATATTCGGTATTTAAAATGTAGAGAGCTGGGCAAGGCCTTCTCACGCTGTTCTTAGTAAAATATTGCTCGCAGCATCTCTCTGAGGGGCTACCGACAAATAGGGGCTTGTTGTCTAACTTTCCCTCTGCTGAGGTTAATGATTAAGTGGTTCAGAAGGTTAATTCCTGGAGATAGTGTTGTCTTTAGCTTGAACAGATGTTGGTGGTGGTTTAATGTGGTTATCAAACTCGGCCGCCCTTCATTCTTTGTTCTGTGCAGTCCTGGGTATTGTTCAACAATGCATTCCAGGCCCACTCTATGGAGATCCAGCAGAGCTGAACATACCGTGCCATTACTTCAGCAGAGCACAGGCTTTTCTGAGGTCACAGTGTGTATCCACAATATACAGCACATCCACTGATAATGGCAGACTTGAGCTTTAAAAGATCTGTAAATATTTGTGGGGGCATAAAGATACAGAACACCTTTTGATGCTCTTATTGAACAATCGGTAAAGCTACTCACATGCATTATTTCTTCAAATCTTTCAGTAGCCCATAGAGAGCAGCGCTCTATGCTTCGCTGTGTAACCCTCCCCCTTTTCTTTTCTTTTCCTTCCAAGCCTCATATCTTGTTAGACCATGCAAATCTCAAAAGTGTCTGTATTAATCTGTTGTTTAATCAGTATCTGTACAGTCTATATACAATCTATTAAACCACTTAGGAAGATCCAACCTATGAAATCCATTTACAATGCCTAGGGCTCTCTCATCAGAGTACAGTGGTATGAAATGTTTCCTAACGAGGTAAATGTGAAAGGTTTAAGTCCTCTGATTTCAACACTCATTCTGCAACAGTCTTGCTTTAACTAACAGCAAGGTTGGGGGGTGGGAGGAATTGTGTTGGGAGACAGTTGTACAGATTTACCGGGGATCTCTTTAATTCCTTTCTGATCACTTCTCCTTGACCAGTTCTTGGAAAAGTTTACTGATGCTAAAAGCATTTATACTAGTCTCATGTATGCATTTCTACTCCTCGCAGGAAGAAAGGCATTAGATGTCAAAATCTCATCTTTCTGCTTGCCATATTGATTTTCACTGTGCTTAGGTAATTAGCACCCACTATCACACAAATACCAAAGGGGTAGCCGTGTTAGTCTATTGTAGAAAGACAACAGAGTCCTGTGGCACTTTTAAAGACTAACAGATTTATTTATCGCATGAGCTTTCGTGGGAGAAAATCCCACTTCGTCAGACGCTTTGAAGATGGGAAACTTACAGAATGGGAGGAAATTAAATGCAGGGGAGTGTATACACCTATTTTGATTTGATGTTACAGCCTGACCTGATCCTATGTCATACACTTCCCTGCATTTAATTTCCTCCCATCCTCCCCGTTCAGGGGCCCCGGCAGGGGGCTGTGGCCCCAGGAAGGTAAGGGTCAGCAGTAGGGGTCCTATAGGGGGCCCCCAGAATGGGCCTTCGCCTAGGGCCCCAGATAGCCTAAGGCCGCCTCTGGGCAGGGGGAGGGAGGGTGCCCTGGTGAGGGAGGCTCAGGGCCCCTGCAGCCCCTGATCTGCTGTTGCATGGCCCTGGAAGGCCACACCAGAAGCCGCACTGCTTGCTAGTCGGCTCTGTGGGGCCCAGCAAAGCGCGGAGCGGAGGGCTGTCGGTCCAGCTGCCCCACCGCCCCCAAGGACGGCCCTGTAGGCAGACATTCCAAGTTTTCGTACAGTATAAAGGATGCATTTTTAGTTGAGGAAAGAATGACTGGGATAATAATGTGACAGTTGTGGTGGAGAAAGCAAAATGGTAACCAGATTAGTGTTCTAAGGTTTGTAATCTAATGCCCCACCCAAGTTTAGAAACTTTCATATCAACTTCCTTCAATTTACTTCGAAAGGAGTTGCATGCGTGAATCAGAGGGAAGAATTTAGCCCATAGACATAGAGTTGGGAAACAGTGTTTCATCACGTAGCAAGATAAATGAGGCGAGTCCATGTTATCAATAAAATCCAAGGAACTTGAATGCAGCCAGACCTCATCAGCCACAGGTGGTGCCTCACCCCCTGGCTTGAAGTGGTTTCTATCATAGACAGGGTTTGCAGTTTGGTTCAATGACTCTCAGCACCCCTCTACAGAGAATATCCCAGTATCCCTGCCACCAATAACAGTTCCTGGCACCACCTCAGCGGGCAACTAACGATAGGCCGCACTTGTTCATTTTCTAGTCCCCCAGTACTCTCAAACAGTCTCCTTCCACCCAGCCAGTGCCATGGGGAAACTCAGTACTGTTCCTCATGAATGCCCATGAGATCTGCTCCTTATCCCCCAGCCAACACAGGATTGTCTCCAAGCACAGCACATTCTCATGTATTTAGTGTACTTCTAAATGATTCGTGCTGGTGTTCCCTCAGCTTCACTTCACATACGGATTCACAATCTGATAGACCTCCACCCTAATACTCCATTTAAATAGTCTTTTGTTCAATTTCCTCCCATTACTACCCACATGATCCACCTGAACCATTTCTCCTATGCAGCTAAATAAGAGGCTTTTTTTCATATGCTACGAGAGCATGTTCGTGATCAAATGTTCAGCGAAGCACAACCAGCCACATGCTCCGGAAAATTCATTCTTTGAAAATACACAGTTGCAATAATTGCACCGGAAAAGTAGGAGCACAACGAGTGTTTCTAAAAAAATCTGGCCCTTGATAATCTGAAGCACTGAACTCTTACCTTACTCACATCTTTCTGATGTTACCAGTGGAGGAACTCACACTCAGGTATGATGTCACCGATCTCGCTGAACAGGTAGTCCATCGGTGTTATTTCCTTGAGCCTGATTGATATAAAGAGTATAGTGATCAGAGTGGATGGATTCAAAAGCTTATTTTTTTCAATAGTTGGTTGTCATCATTCATTAGTTTGCGTAGACAGCAATGGTCCATTGCGACAGTCCCCTATGGCGTGTGTCACATTGAATTGTATTCCCCGAAGTACTTCACCCGCTGAGGGCAGGGAGAACGGAAGCGCAGTGACTAGAACTGTTTTCCCAAGAATTAGTACTTTGCCTTCCGCTATATGGCCGCCATTGCCATAGATCTGAAGGGTTCATCCACTATGGGTGACGAAGACTCTGCTACTGCCCAATCTTCACCAGATCCTCGGTCGCCGACTGTTTCAGGGTTTGTGACAGGCTCTTGTGGCTATCATAATGGCTAAGGGGAACAGGCCCCACCATACTTCACCCTGCCAAGTAATCCCCTACTTTAGAGCATCTGGTGGGAAGAGATTGGAGTCCTCTTTGGAAGAGGCAGAGGCGTTTTGGATGGAGAGCAATAGAGAAGGCAATTGGAGAAAGACAGCAACATAAGGAAAGTTGAAGAGCGGATTCCGCTCTAGGATGGAGAAAGGGACGGGAACATGGGAGAGGAAAACGGATTGGAAAGGGCTGAAGCATCTCAGGACTGAGGAGTCTTGTGAGGGGAAAAAGAGAAAGATGGGGTCACAGTGAGGAAGAGAGTTGTGGGAGGAAAAGAGAAATTGGCAGACAGAGAAAATGTAAGTTTGAGAGGAAAGATGCAGGAGAACATGGAGAATAAAAATGGAGGGAGAGTCACAGAGGAGAAAAATCATAACAGGGAGAAAGGAAAGAGTGTAGTGAGGAACTATCCAGCAAACTGAATGGGGGGAAGAGGGCAAGTGTGAAAGTGAGGTAAGGAAGGAGAAGCAACAAAAAATGGAGAAAATGAGAGAGGAAAAAGGAAAGCAAGAAACTATCTATAGGGTCATTATGTTTTATTTTAATTGTGCTCCAGGCCCTTCTTTTTGAGTGTCAGAGGAAAGAGAGTGTGTGCTGGGGCACTGGAGAGGTCATGGAGGATGGCTTCCCCAGTAGGAGAGTAACTGGCAGAAGCTGGGATGTGTGATTAGAGATAGAAGATGGAACCTAGTTTCCTGGAAAGAAGCCAGGCTAGTTGTCATGAATTGTGACATTGCTTCCTCACAAAATGATCTATGAACTCCCAAACGTTCATGCTTTTCTTCACAGTGCAGTTTGCCACCTCCTAATTCTAAAGCTGGCTCTACCAAGAATGTGGGGATATGAAACGAAGCTGTGTGTTTTAGGAGAAGATTGTCTCTAATAACCTGGTTGTTCACAGATTGGTGACACAACTGAGTTAAGGTGATGTGTGAGTGGTCTTGTCTGTGATTTTTTTATAGCTTCCAACAGTTGGCCGTTATGTTTTCAAAGTGAACCTTAAATTTAAATTGCTAAGTTCGGATTTGTTGGCTGGTTTTTAGTGAAAAGTTATTTTGATTTAAAAAAAAAAAAAAAAGGTTGGTGGAAGCTTTGCTCACCCTTAACTTCAGTTTAACAACGTGTCCTAGGGATTAATTACAAATTCTCCAGGCCTGTATTATTTTGTGAAGTTCGAATCCACAATTTTGCCCCCATCCTTGTGACTTACGATGATTAGTCTTTCTATTACGGTAGCACCTATAGGCCCCAGCTGAGATCCCAGCCCCCATGTGCCAGGTGCTGTACCATCAAATAGTAAGAAACAGTCCTTACCCTCAAAAGCTTACAATCTAACTAGTCAAGACAGAAAAACATGGGTGAAATATGTTATTACTAATTATACTAATGTTTTACTGTTACTATGACAACAGAGTCCTGTGGCACTTTTAAAGACTAAGCTCATGCGATTAATAAATCTGTTAGTCTTTAAAAGTGCCACAGGACTCTGTTGTCTTTCTATAATAGACTAACACGGCTACCCCTTTGGAATTTTACTATTACTATGTTATTGCTTTTTTCAAAAGCACTGGGCATTGCTCTAGCTCTGTTCCCTTTGAAGTCAGTGATGAAATTCCCACCGATTTCAGTGGGGGCAGAATTAAACCAACAGAGAGCATTTTGCAAATCCCATTCATAATCTGTAAATCATCCCTTTAACTCTGTTGCGCTACAGCAAAGATACTGGTTTAATACATCATGTAAGTAAATTCATTCACTTGCATGTATATCAGTGGTC
This sequence comes from Pelusios castaneus, assembly GCA_007922175.1. Taxonomy (NCBI): domain Eukaryota; kingdom Metazoa; phylum Chordata; order Testudines; family Pelomedusidae; genus Pelusios; species Pelusios castaneus. The sequence continues at coordinate 6,605,243 of ML685771.1, read as the reverse complement.
CCCAACTGGTTGATCATGATCAACTCCTGAATGGAACTTGCCATTAAAACCGATGGCTGGTGCACCATCTGCTGGCAAAAGGTTGGAGACCACTGATGTATATGTTTGGGTTGGTGGGTAACTGTTTGTGTCATTTTATCCAGATCAGTATGACTGACTCCAAAATGGTCTCCTCCAGATTTATTTGTATTGAGATTTGACCTGAAGCAACAAGACACAGGGAAGTGTATGGCACTAAGAGTTTAATTCATCGTTCAGGGTTGCCGGTAAACTGCTAAATGTGGAAAACGTTAAAAATATAGATGTTGTAATGAAGGAAAGAGAACCAGTGATACTTCATGTAAAAAGTAAATCAGTCATAGCATTTGCTGGCAAAGGGAGCAGAAATAAATTAGGATATCATAGCCCCAGGACTGTGTCAATAATTTTGGTAGTGCAAAAATGAGAAAAGTTACAAAGCCAGGTATATTTCAAGCCTCTTTGGACATGTAGTTGATGAAGAGGGAGGGAAAATCCAGATTTGCTATAAAGGCCTGCAAAAACTGGTTGAGAAAGAAATGTTAGTTGCAAACTTTTACAGCCAACTATTGTAAGTAATAAAGACTATGAAAACTCGACGGTTAAGGTCTTTCCCTTAACATTCCCTGAGTCTGTAATAGAGCTGTCCTTGTCGTGTATTTGAAATGTTCCTGTACAAAGAGCAAGGGCTGAGTTAAGTGCAAGCAGAAATATGCAGATAGAGCCACAGTAAATATTTTTAATTCTCTTAAGGAACCAGGCATATCAGTTCTGGAGGAGGGAATGGATATGTTATCAGAGGCCATTAGAAGCAGAAAGAAGAACCTTGTTGGCCACACAGAGGAGAGTGGTTTCTATGTAATGGCCAGAGGAAACCCCAAACTGAACCTGCCCCAGGATACTGCTCTGGGAAAGATAGATGGAGAGATGAAACAGAACTGCTTTTTCAAGTTCTTTGCTAAGAAGGAATCAAGTTCAAGGGGAGTGTTTTAGGAAGAAGGGAGACGTGGCATGGTCCAGAGAGGTCAAGGGAAGCTACTGACTGTAGTGGCAATATGAGGAACAAGAGAAAGGAGACAAGATTTACCATAGGAGAAGGAAGAAGTTCAAGGGAGCAGGTCAATTTCTTAAGGGACTGCATGATGTCTGATGGATCTTGGAAAGAGGAAAGAGGAAAAATAAGCTGAAGTGCCAGTGGAGGGAACAGAATGAAAGGGGTGGAAGTCATGAAACCACAATTTAGGACAATCTCAGATTGAAAGAAGGCAGTAAATTGCCTTTGGTTGATCCAAGAAGTTGGATTTGCCCAGAAGGGATATAATGCCTACAAGATGGAGGTTGTGAAAGTCAGGGAAAGATCCTCCAGACTCTCAAAGGAACCTTCTGATGAAACATCTGCCTTTCCTTGCTTTAGACTGGAATTTTCAAAGGTGTCTAAGCGAGGTAGGTGCACAAATCACACTGCAATTCAATGGTAGCTGAATACTTAACTTCCTTAGGCCCCTTTAAAAATCCCCACCTTGGTAGCTAACAGTTTTCATGATGTGGCTATACAGTCACTTGCTGTGCTATTCAGTGACACAGCAAACTAGATAAGGCATTGTGTGAGAGGATGCAGGCAGAAAAACTTGAGACAGCTGTTCTGGACACATATACTCATGTGACCGTTGGCTACAGAAGTGAGCCAAACTGGATTAGAAGTCTAGGAAATCCAATCTGTAGTAAGATGGCCACAAACAGAATACAGTCAATTTTCTTTTGCAGATTGAGCCCTTCTATCCCATGAAAGTATTTTTCAGATTGTAGGAGTACTTTTCAATATCTAAAACCTAAAAGAGCAAGATGCCGTCAGTTGTTTAAATTCCCGCAGCTCTCTAGAGTATAGAAATACTTATTGTATGAGAAAATGGTTCCCTGATCCGCTTTTCTTTGTCCACTGCACTGTAGAACAATGAAAGTTCGCAATAGAAATGTTCAATTAACTGTTAAACACTCTCATCAATTCAGGGATCATTTCCAAATCTGATGGATGAGTTCAAAATATTTAATTCATTCTAACCATCAGGCGTAAAAACAGCCCAACTCTTGAGGAGAAGAAAAACGGATGAACATTGAAATGAACTCTCACATCTTTAAGTGGTATGATGCACAGACGACATTGAGTTATGAATGTGCAAAGTTTCTGAGCGCGGACAGTGAGATGAATAAATAATGGGGAATGTCTCAAGTTAAGTATTTTCCATTTGAAACTTAATTTTGATCTCAATTTTAAAAAACACTGCATGAATGTTTATATATAAATGAGAAATGACATATAATTATACATGTAGACTGCAACTACCTCTTACAATAGTAAAAAAGTCAAAGTGAAATGTAGGAAAGTTAAAGTACATACAAATAGCAAAGGACTGCAGAAGAAAGGGAAGAGGATATGTATCCATAGTAAAACTAACCAGTTGGAGCACTTTAATAAACAGGGGCAATTTTCTAAAATATTGCCATTTTCTTTCAAGTTTCTGATCATCTTTGATGCTTAGAGATAGAGACAGTTAAATCACGAAATCAACTTTTTCCAGAGCTGCTATTGGTTACAGCCCATGACTCGTTCAGAAATGAATATCATCGGGTGAGTTTTCCATTTTTAAAAAATAGGATTAATTTGTTCATTAGCGATGCTCTTTGCATTTCTATTTTCTGTATTTGATGAATTAATAATAGGTTAATCAATGGAAATAAGTGGCACAGGGTGCATTTTGTTTAAATCAATTACCTTTTTGCACAGTTCCCTGACATGTAGTAACATGAGCGAGACAAGTGGGTGAGGTAATATCTTTTATTAGACCAACTTCTGTTGGTGACAGAAACAAGGCTGGGAGCTTAAATTCATAACTTTGCTAGATACTAAAAATCACGGACTCAGTAAAATCCCTGGATTTATGGCTCATTACAAAAATCTATAACCCACTAACCCAGGGCTCGACAAATCCTGAGCATCAGGTCACCATGACACCCAGGGTTTTTCCCCTGGCGCCTAGCAGCATCACAGCAGCCAGGGAGGCAAACACCCCCTGACACCTAAAAAAAAGAGCCGATGGCACTAACATTTTCAGCACTATCATCTCTCCCCCCAATGCCGCTGAAAGCTTTTTTTCAGAGGGGAGAGGGTCTTTTGTGCACTGTGCTCTCTGCGGAAAGTATCCATGGCCACGGCGGTTTCAGCAACAGATGGGGGCCCTGCGCACTCTGCACTGCCACCAGAGGAAGTGGCGGCTGCAGTCTTTTGGTGGTGGTGGGGGCCCTTCTCTGCCACACACCTAGGGACGCCTCAGTGTTGGGCTGGCCCCTAGGCATCCATCAGATTTGTCGAGGCCTGCACTAATCTTCCTTTGTTCTGAGGCTGCGGAGTTGTGAGCCACCCACTTCACCTTGGATGGATTCTTGCAGCATGTGTTAACTCCTTCTGCTTAACAATCTGTTACTCCTTGTATTTAGCTGGGACACTTTGAGTACCATTCCCAGACCTGAAGAAAACCATATAAGTTCAAAATTGGGTCTCCTTCACCAACCGAATTTGGCCCCATAAAAGATATTACCTTGTCTCTCTCAGACCCTGGGACCAATGGGGTTATAAGAACACGGGGAGCATCATGTGTTTAACATGCTCCCTTATTTTAGACTCTAGTTTCAATAGTTGCCATTAAAAATCATTTCTAAATTGTTACATCATGAATAATTCATAGTCATAGGAATAATATAACAACAAAAAATGAACAGCAGATGTAATAGTGATACAGTTCTCTGCTGTATGATAATGTCTGTACCCCATTATTTTGGATTGTCCAGAGTTTCCATAGCTGTTTTTATAATTGCTACAAGGCAAAAGGATATAAATGGTCTGCCCAGGAGTATCTCTCAGCACACCTGTATTGCTCAAATTCACAATGGTTTTGGACAAGTGCAGTATCTCTGGCTGCGTCTACACTTGTAAATTAAGTCGACTTAAGACTTAATTTACCCTGCGTCTACACTACAGTTTGCTTAAGTCGACTTAAGGAAAATAAAGTCAACTTAATAAAAATTAAGTCGACTTTATAACACCTCATTTTAATTCGACTTAAGCCAGTGTAGACGTGGGGTAGCCCTAAGTTGACTTAGGGCTACTCCAGGACTACACAAATGCCCTCCCTGCCGGGGGTGGGCACAGGGTGAGCCTGTCATGCCCACCCTGCCCCTATGCCCTGCCAGGGTCCCTGACCCCCTTTGCCCCATTGTACCTATGTACAATGGGGCAAAGGCTGAGCCCCCTGGCAGTGGGCAAAGGGTGCCCCCTGCCCCTGTGGACCTACCCTAAGTCCCTCTAGCCCCACAAAGTCGACCTAGGCATCCAGTGTGGATGCTCTAGGTTGACTTTGTAAGTTTCCCCCAAAGTCGACTTTAATTTTAAGAGTAGACCCACTAAGTCGACTTAACTAAGTCGATTTTAAGTCGACGTAGTTAAAGTCGACTTAAAATTACAAGTTTAGACATAGCCTCTTTGTTTAATGTTTTCAATAATAATTTGTACCACTGTGTCGTACCTGGAGGTTCGGCCACAAATGGAACCTATTGTGCTAGCCACTGCTTATGTACATGATAAGAAATTGTCCTTGCCCTGATGAGTTTACAATTTAAACAGATAAAGTGAAGTGGAGGAGAAAGTCAGTCTTCTTATCCCAATGGTCAGGGAGGAGAACTGAAAAAAACCAGAGGGTCTAAGTGATTTACCCAAGGTTATGCAGGAAGCAAGTGGCAGAACCAGAATTGAATCCAATCTCCTGAGTGCCAGTCCAGTGCCCGATCCACAAGACCATCGTTCCTTCATCTGGAATAGCTCAAAAGTCATTTCAGCAGTCTCTATGTCTGACTTCTTTTAATTGTAGAAAGCATTAATTAGTGAAAGGTACTAGAAGGGACAGTCCTGGCATCAGGGTCTCCATTTCTCCATGGAATAAGTAAAGCGAGTCGCAGCAAGTTTAGCCCTTTGGCCAACTTGCTGTTTCAACCTTAACGCAGGGAGGTCATCTCTCTCTGCTGAGACTGTGCTGTATTCCATTAGTGGTAGATTGATGTGACATCCACCAGCAATGGGCTGATGCTTCCCAAACTTTTTATATGGGTTCAGAAAACAGCAATCAGCTGATAATGAGTTCTGAAACCCAACGTGGGCTGGGTTTGAACCGATGGTCAAGAGGAGGAGGCTGCTGCCATTCCCCTGAGCCACCCACTCCTGTAGCTTTTTAAAACAAATTTCAGCCAAAGTTAGACCAAATGCAAAGTCAAAGCAGGAAAAGCCAGACAATTCGGAGATCAGAGCATTCTGTTCTCAGCACCACTTGTGCCGTTCGGTATTGCAGGGGTCTGACAAAATGATGTGAGTTTGTATAATATCAGAGCTCAGTGGTTTGAGTAATGGAGTGGGGAGAGACTCACTTATGAATTTTCTTGTCAGTGAAAGGTACGGTGCTGAATATTTTGGCAAGGCTCAACCACAATAGTTTTTGTGACAGGTAAGAGAGATCATTGTGGAGTGGGGAGGGGACAGAGAAGGGGGTGAAAGTTGGGCACCTGACGTTGCCAATCCTAGTTCATTAATGGTGAAACTAAGTGTCACCATGATCCGACACCCTTGGACACCATCTAAAACAACAACAAACTTTTGTGTCAGGCACAGGGGATGTCCTCACAGCCCAATGGCACGGTGCAAGTTGGGTGACCGGATAGCAAGTGTGAAAAATTGGGATGGCGATGGGGAAAATAGGCACCTATAGGACGCAACGCCCCAAATATTAGGACTGTCCCTATAAAATCAGGACACCGGGTCTCCCTATATGCAGTGGAGCTCTGAACCCCCCTCTGAGGACAACTTAGTTTGTAAGCAATTTGAGGCATGAACCATTGTTTCGGTTTTATACAGTGCCTAGCACGGTGGCTTCCCTTTGCTACAATAATAATATATACTATGGTAAGTACTGTACCCAGGGAGCAGTTGGGTTCTAGAAATAATTGCTGATCCTAACCCACGTCTCCCTATTGTGCTGTGCGCACTTGGTAGAGATCCCGGTCCTGTGTTGGTCCTCTGTGTACAGGGAAAGATTAGAGGGAAGTCTCCATGCCTGAAATTTTACAACCATCCACCTCCCTCTGGTTCTGCTGCATTGCGGGCCTGCCCAAGGCCCAGTACCACAGACCGAATCTCACTTTGGGCATACCTAATGTGTCTCACCAGTCCAACTTTGATCAAGTTGCCCATTGCTGTTTGTATGCTGTAAAATAACATAAGTATTGGGATAGGTGGACACAACATAAGATGCCAGAGAATGGCAGTCTTGAGTCGTGCCTATATCACTTTCTTTTATTCATCCACTCTATAATTCTTTTATTTAATCCAAATTTTAAGTACTAAAAATTGGAAGAAAAAAAATAGAGCTGTAATTTGCTGATTCTTTACAGAGTAAAAAATCTCCTGCCTTTTACAGAGCCTGATTTTCCATTTCCCTTGACACACTGACCCCTCTCTCCTGGCCCCTTTATTAGTAACACTCACTTTGGGGAGATTGTAAAGTTGCTGAAAGCACACAAAAATACAATTCCGCTGGCCATTAATCCTTGTCTAGGAGCTACCTCCACAGTACAATGCCTCTCTTTTTCACCCTTTTCCCCCCTTCTATTTACCATGATGCAGCCACTCCAAGAAGTAATTCCCTTTGTGGTAAGAATGCCACAAACTAACTCCTGTTTATGCTGGTTACAATTTTCAATTAACCACAAGAACTTAACTTTAGCTTAGGGTCCTATAGAACCCACAGGCTCCCCAGCATCCAGCATTTGGGACTTGGATTCTCCTGCCTGGCTGCAGACTTTGAAGTTAGGAAGCAGGACAGAACATAAGCTTGGCTCATGTGGTAAAAGCATTTTAAAAATAAGAGGTTTTCAGCAGAAAAATCCATTAACGTAAAAGTTCTGATTTTGGAAAGTTAAGAACATGTAAGCAGGGTGAGAAACAATATACATATATACAGGCATGGAAGACAGGGTGATTGTGTCAGAGACACAATATGGTGCCTTTAAAAAAGTGTTCCTTGTAAAGCAAATGTATGGGTCTCGTGAAATACGTCTTCACATGTAGTTCTGGTGAGAACAGTAGTCATGAAAAGATTCAGTTAGCTTTTTGAAATACATGTGTTACACTAGAAATTATAAACAACCTGACAGCAGCCTATCATTTTAATATATAACAAAAATCCCACAGCAACAAACTTTATATCACACTCTTTGTATATTGAAATAGTCACATAGAGTTGACATTTACTTTTATATGTGTAAAACAGCGCGGGGAGAGAGGGGTGTGTGATATCTGTGTGTATGTGTACATACCCATATATATATATCTTATCAATACAAGACTGTTCCTTTATAAAAGCCATGCAAGATTTCTCTGGCTAAAAGGAGTATTAAATAATGGAGTATCTTTAAATGTACAGGAAATAATCCTGCGTGTGTGTTTTGTCCATCAATCCCTTATTAACCCATTATTTGTCTTAGGCAGGCACTAAAATCTGCACATCAAATTTTTACAAATCAGCCACATCTAAAAAAAATACTTTTCAACATTTTTTCCTTTGAAATTTGTGTTTAGAATTTGATGTGAAATACATGTCTGGCAAACTACATAAACCAGTCAATGTCTACAAATATTAATTGTGGCAAAATATATTGTTCTATGGGTTTTATATATATATTTTTTAAATTTATTTTAAAAGTGGTCAGGAAAAAGAGATCTGAAAAGATTTAAACCTGAATCGGCTTAACTGCTTTTGACAAGTTTACACATGAGAGACAGCAAGCTTATGTGTGCTGCTTGCTGCTTTAAGAAGTTTTATTCTGGCTTCCTATATAAGAAGTTCCAGCCAAAGTTAAATCAATCTGCTCTTTGCTGATTTTCAACATAAGACAAGTCCCCAACTTTTTTTTTTTTTAACCCTGCTTTCAGAGTGACTTTCTCCCAATTGAAATTCAGTCCTTCAATGGTTGGTATTTTCCTTGCTTCTAAACTTTGATAAAAAAAAGGGTTTTCTTCACTCCCTCAATTTGATGTGACAGGGCCCTGACATGAATAATGGACGCGTTCCTTTCACAGGCAAATCAACTTAATTTAGCATGCCTTTATACTTTCAATAGCTAAGCCACAATCGCGTAAATTCCATGAGATCCTTTAGGTTTGCAGAAATCTTTACAATTAGCAGAAAATGTATAAAGTAAACAGCACTTATTTTGTCAAAATACTTGAATAACTTTTATGCAGGAGTTAGTGATGAATATATCACTTCCTAATCAGCTCGTGATTTACAAGCAAGTGGGGACGGACTAGCTAGCCTCAGTGAGTTGTCTCCTCTGTGCCTAAAGCAGGGGGGGGGAATAAATCATCATGAACGCATTTAGTGGCACTAAAATTGCAAACTTTCTTTCCAGGCAAAAGGACAGGAATAGGTTTTTTTGGAGCAAGATGTTTGTTTGGAGCCGGCTACCTAAGAAGAATCTATGCCTATGGCTATCATATCAGAAATTCTCCCTCAGAAACATGAGTGCCTTTTCTATTGCCATGATGTGTGAGCAGTCAGCCAGGAAACAGTGGAGAAGAAGGAAATATCTGTGCCACCTCCCAAAAACTATAGGAGGGTAGAGAGATTAAAATGGTGTATTCTCTCTCTCTCCCTCCCCTCCGCCCCCCCCCCCCCCACATTCATGGTTTCACAGCTTTAGTGCAGGATCTAGCTAGAGCATAATTATTCACCCTGTGTTTAGAGTAACAACAGATTTGTCTCTTGATCTGTCATGGTGCAAAGTCCTGCACTTAGGATGGAAAAATCCCACGTACTGCTACAGGCTGGGGACCAACCGGCTAAGTAGCAGCGCTGTAGAAAGGGACCTGGGGGTTATGGTGGACGGGAAACTGGATATGAGTCGACAGTGTGCTCTTGTTGCCAAAAAGGGCAATGGCATATTGGGCTGCATCAGTAGGAGTGTTGCCAGCAGATCGAGGGATGTGATAATTCCCCTCTATTTGACACTGGTCAGGCCACATCTGGAATGCTGTGTCCAGTTTTGGGCTCCCCACTACAGAAAGGATGTTAACAAATTAGAAAGAGTCCAGTGGAGGGCAACGAAAATGGTTAAGGGGCTGGGGCACGTGACTTACGAGGAGAGACTGAAGGAACTAGGCTTATTTAGTCTGCAGAAGAGAAGACTGAAGGGGGAATTGATAGCAACCTTCAACTACTTGAAGAGGTGCTCCAAAGAGGAGGGAGCTAGGCTGTTCTCAATAGTAACAGAGGACAGAACAAGGAGCAATGGTTTCAAATTACAGCTGGGGAGGTCAAGGTTGGATATTAGGAAAAACTTTCTCACTAGGAGGGTGGTGAAGCATTGGAATGGGTTACCTAGGGAGGTGGTGGAATCTCCGTCTTTGGAGATATTTAAGGCCCGGTTAGACAATACCCTGGCGGGGGTGATTTAGTGGGAGTGGTCCTGCTTTTAGCAGGGGTTGGACTAGATGACCTCATGAGGTCCCTTCCAGCCCGATGATTCTATGATTAAAAGATAAAAGACAAACAAGAACCGGGCTGTAATAAGACAGATTGTGACTCCTTCTCCCAGTCTGGCCTACTGTGTCCCATAGGGGATTTGCCTGAAGTAGGGTAGGCAGCATCACCATTGACTGCCCTCCTTGAGGTTTCCCAGAACAGTTTTCCATTTCTGCCTGGAGCTGCATAAGAACCACATAGCTGCTGAGGGTATGGCTGGATTGGTACATCCCCGAAACCTTAGTTAAACCCCCTTTGGAGCCAGCACCATCTGGCCTTGGTTCAATGCTGGTTCCCTTAGGCCTAACAAGAGGGGAAGTTACAATACCTTGCACCATCACAAAAGCCTCTCTGCCTAGATCACTACTGGTGGTAAGTGACCTGGATTCTGGTGAATATGACCCAGTAAAGAAAATGGCTGTTACAGAATCCTAGAATGCCAGGCTGGAAGGGACCTTGAGCAATGTTCCCTCTAAGGTTTGGTGGCTTGTCTGCAAAATTTTCAAGCTGTGTGCAAAACTTTTTCTGAATAAAATTTTTGTGCAAACTCACACGACAGAAATTATAGGCATTAATTGAAGTTAAAGTGATTGTAAATAGAATTCATTAATTGTGTTTAATTAATTGAATTTGAATGAATTTTGAATTGAAATTTAATTTTTAGAAAGGTTTTTATTTAAAATTAATTTTTAAAAAGCTTTTTAAAAAGGAAGGAAGGAAGGAAGGAAGGAAGGAAGGAAGGAAGGAAGGAAAAGAAAAAAGAGAGAAGGAAGAATGAGAAAAAGAAAAAAGAAGTAAGGGAAAGAAAGGAAGGAAGCAAAGAAAGAAAGAGAAGGAAAGAAGGAAGAGAAAGAAGGAAGGAAGAGAAAAAGAAAAACGTAAGAAAGAAAGAAAAAAGAAGGAAGAGAAAGAAGGAAAGAAAAAGGAAGGCAAACAAGAGAAAGAAGGGAAGAGAAAGGAAGAAAAGAGAGAAGGTAGGAAAAGAAAGGCAGAGAGAAGGAAAGAAGGAAGAGAAAGAAGAAGGCAGGAAGGAAGAGAAAGAAGGAAAGAAGGGAAGGAAGGAAAGAAAAAGGAAGGCAAAGAAGAGAAGGAAGGAAAGAAAAAGGAAGGCAAAGAAGAGAAGGAAGGAAAGAACAAGGAAGACAAAGAAGAGAAGGAAGGAAAGAAAGAAAAAGGAAGGCAAAGAAGAGAAGGAAGGAAAGAAAGAAAAAGGAAGGCAAAGAAGGGAAGGAATGAAAGAAAGAAAAAGGAAGGCAAAGAAGGGAAGGAAGGAAAGAAAAAGGAAGGCAAAGAAGGGAAGGAAGGAAAGAAAGAAAAAGGAAGGCAAAGAAGAGAAGGGAGGAAAGAAAAAGGAAGGCAAAGAAGAGAAAGGAGGAAAGAAAAAGGAAGGCAAAGAAGAGAAAGAAGGAAAGAAAGAAGCCGAGAAAAGAAAGAAGGAAAAAAAAAAAGAAACAAAGAAGCCGAGGCCGCTGGGACCCGAACGCGGCCCCGGAGGCCGCCGGCAGGGCAGAGCAGACCCTGGCACCGGAGGCCGAGGCTGTCGGCGGAACAGAGCCAACCCCGGCCCCGGGCCTGGAAGTCGAAGCGGCCGGCGGGTGGGAGCCCGGGAGCCTGCCCCGGCCGCGGCCACCCCGGCCACATGGGGCAGGCAGGCAGGGACGCACACATGCCCCAGCCCTGAGCCTGCCTGCTCCGCTTGGGGGCGAGGAGGGCCAGCCGAGAGGCCGGGCTCAGCGCAGGTCTGCCGCGGCAAAGCCGCAGCCCCAGGTATCTGGAGGGAGCGGTGGGGGCTGCCGGCCTGCGTGGGGGTCCTTCAGTGCTGCGCGGGGGTTGCGACAGTTGCTGCGCGGCCGCGCACCTGCGCAGCTTAGAGGGAACACTGACCTTGATAAGTCAACAAATCCAGTCCCCTGCTCTGAGGCAGGACCAAATAAACCTAGACCCTTCCTGACAGGTGTTTGTCCAACCTGGTCTTAAACCCTTCCCCAGTGATGGATATTGCACAATCTTTCTTGGAAGCCTATTTTGGATTTTTACTAGTCTTGTAGTTGGAACGTTTTTCCTAACGTCTAACTTAAGTCTCTTTTGCTGCAAAGTCAGTCCATTACTTCTTGTCTTACCTTCAGTGGGCATAGAAAACAATTGATCACCGCCTCTTTACAACAGCACAACATATGTGAAGACTGTTACCAGGTCACCCCTCCGTCTTCTTTTCTCTTTTCTTTTTTTTTTAACTTTTCTTCACAGGTCAGGTTTCCTAAATCTTTTTATCATTTTTGTTGCTCTCTTAACCAGGACATATTTTGTTGCTCTCCCCAATTTATCCACATCTTTCCTAAACTGTGGTGCCCAGCAGAAGTGATGCATCCAGAGTCATGTGCCCCCATTCAGGTTTGCTGCTTGGCTTGTATTGAGAATGCTCACTAACACTGCTGAAGCCATCTGCCCTCACCCTGCCTCCCCCCACTCCTCGTTACTGGCAGGCACCGGTATTTCTGGTGCCCAAAACTGAACACAATACTGCCATGAAGACTCATCAGTACCAAGTAGATCAGGACAGTTACCTCTCACATCGTACAGTGACAATCCTGCTAATATGCCTCAGAATGATATTTGCCCTTTTTTGCAAATGCATCACACTAGTGACTCATTCAGTCTGTGTTCCACCTCCAGATCATTTTCAGAAGCACTACTGCCCATCCAGTTATCTTATTCTCCATTTTGTAGTTGTGCATTTGATTTTTTTCCTTCCTAAGTGAAGTACTTTGCACTTGTCTTTGTTGAATTCCATCTTGATTTCAGACCAACTCTCAAATTTGTCAGTCATTTTGAATTCTATTTGTGTCTTCAAAAGAGCATCACCTCTCGCAGTCTGGTGTCACCTACAAATCTTATATGCATACTACATTATCCAAGTCATTAACTAAAATATTGAATGGTGCTGGTCCCAGGACTGACCACTGTGGGACCCCACTAGATGTGCCCTCCCAGTCTGACAGCAAACAATTGATAACTACTCTTTAAATATGATCTTTGAACCAATTGTGCACCCACCTTATAGTAACTTCTTCTAGACTTCATTTCCCTATTGTGCCTATGAGAATGCCATATAGGACTGTGTCAAAAGCCTTCCAAAATCAAGATATATCAGATCTACTGCTTCCCCCATCCACTAGGGCAGCCAGTTAGAGAAGGAAATTAGATTGGTTTGTCATGATTTGTTCTTGACATACCTGTGCCTGCTACTCCTTATAACCCTATTAACTCTAGGTGCTTAAAATTTGATTGGTAAGTAATTTGTTCTAGTATTTTTCCAGGTATCATTGTTGGTACTACTGTTTATTTTTATTACAGTAATATTTACAGGCTGTAAACTACACTTCAACACATATTCATTCAATAAAACAGTCTCTCATAGTGCTCGTTCTTAACAGGGTTGATTTTAGAATTAAGACTATAATTTCAGGTTATGCAAAAATCATACTTGCTACTGTTTACATAAATTCTTGAATTAAAAAAGCCCCTATCCTTTCTCTCTTGGGAAATAATTAACATAGCAGCTATGCTAACCCAGAATCCTCTAAAGGGTAAATGCAGTTTGAATTCCAACAGATCAAATTCAGACGTATGAAACAAATAAAACACTGCCATGTCCAGCATAGTTTCAGTAGGTTAAATAAGGGACCCTACATACCTTTAGGTCTGCCTATAATAAGCAGTTCATCCACCAATTAGGGGAACCAACAATTACAAATTGGAAAAAGGAAAGAAAAAGGAAATCAGTCAAGGTAGGACATAATCCCTTTGAAAGGGTT
>ML685771.1:6369145-6591780 GCA_007922175.1 Pelusios castaneus | reverse complement strand
AGCGCGAATGGTTTTACTACACTAAGAATGAATCTGACCCAACATGTCAAAGCAACTGTATCTGGTTTTAAAAGAGTTTGGTTAGTTTTAAGTTTTATTTGTGGATCTTTTGGTATGGTACAAAATCAGCTTGAATCCAGTTTCCTCACTTCACAAGAAGAAAAATCGAGTGTATAAGGGAAGGCTATCTGCAGTAAACTATCTGTAATGTGTGTGTGTGTGTGTGTGTGTGTGTGTAAAAGGAGGTAACAAAATAAGCAGAGGTAGGCAACCCCAAGCTCGTGTGCTGACAGTAGCATGCGAGCCTATTTGGAGTGGCACACAGCACCTTCTGTGGGACCACAGAAATTGCCTCTCCTGCCACCGAAAGCCCCTCCAAGCAGCTTCATTTGGGAGCAGCAAGAGCATAGGGGTCCCCACCATGCCCATGCCCCAGACATACTATTAGAAAGAAGTCACATGGGGTGCGTCTACACTTGTAAATTAAGTCAATTTAAGCTTGCTTAAGTCGACTTAATTTACTCTGCGTCTACACTACACCAAATAAGGGGGATTTTGCAAACTTGGGCCTGGTCTACACTGAAAAACTAGATTGACCTAGCTATATTGCTCAGGGCTGTGAGAAATTATGCCCTCCATGTGCCGTAGTTGGGTCCACCTAGTGTAGATATGACTAGGGTGATGGAAGAATTCTTCTGCCGACGTAGTACTGCCACTGAGAAAGACTGATAACTACGGTGACGGAAAAACCCATTCCTCTGAGCATCTGCGCTGCAGAGACACGGCTGCAGCCCTGTAGAATCATAGGCTATGTCTACACTTACAAATGCTAATTCCCACTGGAATTTTAATTCCAACTAGCCATGGCCATGCAGGGCACTTGCTTAGTTCGAATTAGTAATTTTAGAAAGGTCAATATGCCAATTAGTTCGAACTAAGCACGTAATTCGAACTAATATGGCCACAGTGGACTTAGTTTGAACTAACTATTTCGAATTAAGGGTTAGTTCGAACTAAGTACTCAAATTTATTAGTTTGAATTAAGGAAATCCTTAATTCAAACTAATGAAAGCCTAGTGTGGACAATGCTTAAGTTAGTTCGAAATAAGCTTCCTTAATTTGAACTAACTTGAAAGTGTAGACATAGCCATAGAAACTGGAAGGGACCATGAGAGGTCATCAAGTGCAGTCCCCTGCACTCATGGCAGGACCAAGGACCCTCCTGTAATGCTGCAGCGTAGACATACCCTTGTAGTAAGTGTTTTATATAACATGTTTTTAAAGGTCCTTGAGCACCTCCTGTAGACAGACAGTAGTGTCCAAAAATACGTAAGGTGATAATGGGCATAAGCACGGTATAAATACATGTTCAGGGAAAAAGAATATTTGCCAGATTATATGCAAGTCCTGAAAATTAAAATACAGTAGTAAAGTGTGCACACGCCTGTGTACAGTGTATGTCCATGTGTGGACTATCCAGCCAGCTACCTAGCCATCTTTTAATGCAGAAATGTTTGGAGATCGTTTCTCCTAAGCTATAACCCTCACTAATTTTTCTCCTGTGATTTATATGTTGTTCACTGTGCAAATTCAAATGGAGTTAACGCTTATGAAGGACTCTCTAATCTCCACCTTCTCATTATCCCTGAAGCTTGCCCTCCTTCTCCCATCCCCTCCAGTTTGATCACATTTACTGACCAGGAGGAGGGTTTTAACAATCATTAGAAATTTGGATTTTTAATTTTTATTAATTCTTATTGTTATGCCTCAAACCTGATTTAATGTAAGCTCTCCAAGGTTACCATGGCTGTTTCCAGTTAGGCCCCTTACCCCATGTTTAGGCATCTAGATGAAAGTGGCCTGATTTTCAAAAGGTGTTCAGTGGCTGCAATGCCCTTTGAATTCCAGGGGGTAATTCAGACCACTTTGGTTTACCTGCTTAAATATGGATTTGGGAGCCTGGAGTTAGAAAGCTTCAACGTTATGGTCATAATAATAGGAATAGAAACATTACAAAATAGGCCCATAGAAAAAGATTAGTCTGTGCTCTTCAATTAATCAGTCAGTCTACTCGCTGATTCCAATACTACCCTGGATATCTACAACCCTCTGAACCAGACTTTTCTGCTCTTGCTGCCCCAGAGGGACAGGACTGTAGACAGTGACACCCGGCAAACGCAGAAACATTTTGTTGCTTTTTAAAATAACAAAAATCTATTTCTCTGTTTCTCCAGCTTTCCTTCTCAGGCCTCTGTGCACCATTGTACAAGCTTTGAACAGACAGCCCACTATGACAGTGTTGTCAAGACCCTGCTAGTTTTCCAGTTCAAATCCTTGTTCATGCTGTTTGCTAAGTACTTGTTCACTGTGACAGCTTTCAGCAAAACAGAACACACTGAATGCTTCATTCCAAGCCGCTCTGTCCTGCTGGGCTTCAAGTGAAACGAACCCTTCAAACTCCATCATGTGAACTTTTCACTAGGAACAATCTCCTTTAGACAGTTCCATTCAGAGATACTATCCGTGAAACTGGGAGTTGGGTATGAGGTGACATCAGAGCCTTCCTCCTCTGGCCAGGGTCATGGCCACCAAAGTTGTATTTGTCAGAAGGTCCCCACATGGCCTGGGGCATGATTTCCTTAATTACCGTATGTTCCTCCATTTAAAAAAAAAATCTTTAAAGTGTATTTTAATATGTTCTTTTTAGAAAGCCAAAGCAAATGCTCCTGTGAGGACAGCCCCAGATTGGGTGGGAAAAATTGAATGATTAGGGAGAATATAAATCATATGCAACCAAACCTCAAAGGCACACATGCCAAAATTGGTAGACCAAAAATGAGAGCTCTCAGTTGCCCTTGGGTTTGCTAGAGGTGTACTCTGTGCCATCTCCCATTGATCCTGTCTCAGGGACAGCCAAGATACTGAATGTACAATTGTCTTGCTCTTCAAAGTGCCCAGACAAGAGGACATGTACAGGATTTATGCCATGAACCAACTAGTAGACTGAATAGTTTGCTCACATGCACATTATGGGAGCACACCCTTATATTGTGTGGACCACTTTCAAACTCAACTCCTTGGTTCTCTTCTCATCACCTTGTCCAGGAGGGCACTTAGAATCGTATCCCTACTAAAGCTTATTTCAGGAGCTGGAAGTCAAATAGCTGGCGTTGGGAGGTCAGCTTTTCATCATCCCCTTTCACCGTCCTTCACAAAGCCCTTTCCAAAGTTCCCTCTCCCAATACAGCCAATGACTCCACCAAAGATCTACAACTGGGGTGGGGGGAGAGAGAAAGTGAAATATAGGGTTGTATGCAGATGAATGAAAGGGAAAAGAATGAAAATTGTGGTCTGTACTGTATGGTAGCTATCATAACAGTAAAGTGCATGCCTGTGGATGGAGGTATAGAAGTATGTGAGAGTGAGAGACAATGATATTTTTTTCTATATAAGTATATATGGGTGGATTTACTTGTCATTTTAACACAATGATACTTAGAAACCACTCCCAGTATCAAATTCTGCCCAGGGCCGTCCCGTGGTGGGAGCGGGGCCCAGGGCCAATTGGCCAAAGCGGGGCCCGCCCCCATGCTGGAGGGTAGCGTGGCAGGCCGACCGGCCCACTCCGCCCCCCAGGGAGCCGGCCCTAGGCCAGGAGGCCGAGGCTGCCAGCGTGGGGAGCCGGCTCCGGCCCAGGCCTCAGCCCCGGAGGCCGCCTGTTGCGGGGGGTCGGAGGGAGCCAGCTCCCCGTTCGCCCCCTCTTAGGGACGGCCCTGATTCTGCCCTGTGTTACACCTATGCAATCTCACTGAAGACCAAGAGGTTGTATTACTATTACTGAGGGCTGTAATCTATAGCTTTTGGAAGTCTTAGAGTTTGGGGCAAAATGTTCAAAAAAGGCTGCTAATTTTCGGTGCTTAATGACAGACACCTGCTTCCAGAGAGCTGACCATGTGTGGCTGCCATTGACTTCATTTGAAATTGAGTGTGCAGCACCCTTGAAATTGGGCACCTAAAATTAGAGGCCACTTTTTAAAATGTGGGCTTGCAAAAGCAGTGAATAGCGTGAGACAGGCTGGAGCGCACCGAGCCATCTCACTCTCCAGCCGCTCTGGGATCTGGTGTAACTTGCATCTTTGTTTTTACCCACTGCTTTCCTTCTCCTGTTCACTTCTACCAAAAATCTGGAAAACATTACTGTTGTCACCTATCTTGGGAGCTTGTTTGCTACAGAGGGAATGAACTTGCAGATGAAACTGACTTTCATATTGCTATTCAACTATACTCCACAGTGCAGAGTGTTGATCATTTTGAATAATCTGATCCTAAATAAAAAAAACATGGGGAGGTAAGTTGCAGATAAAAGATTGCAGTTAGATTCTAGTAAAAATTAAGCAATCATGTCTAGGTTCTGACTGGGATGTGAGGGATCACTGGCAGTCCTATGAATAGATACTCTTTCTTCTCCCTTTGCTATCAGAAAGAATTAGATAACTCCTTAATAAGTAGAGCATTACATTTGGAGATTTTCTACAGCATGTTTTATAATGATCTTCAAAAGTCCATTAGTTGTTAATATACTGTCCTACTATAGAGAACAGATACCCCCAAAATGTATCCAACAAATGAGAAGACATGAGCATAGGGTAGTCTACTGTTATACAATGAGATCAACAGAAAATACAAGAACATGAATAGTGCCCTTTCTAGGACTTCCCCACCCATCCCAGAAAATAACATAGTACAGTATGTTTTCAACCAGTGGTAAGGAAATTGAAAGAAATTTCCTCATGGTGGTCAGTTGGAGTCCTCCACGGGCTTCTAAAATTCAGGCCCGAAGTGCCTTAAGTGGAACATCTGAAGATGGGCGTTGGAAAATATAGTCTTAGACACCTTAGACACATGCCTGTGGCTAGGAATAATCACACTTTTTTTTTTAAAGGTCTAGTTTGTACATGGCATGAAATTCAAAGTAATTTCTTCAAATAAAAGCTAATAATAATAAATACCTAACTCTTACACAGAACTTTTCACCAGGAGATCTCACAGCACTTTAGGTGTATAAATAATTATCTTTATAAAATGCCTTCTTCTGTTGAAACTCTGGACAGACACCATACACCACAAAAAAACAATTTAAAAATGTATTACACAGATTGGATGGTGAGTTCGTGCCAATGTTGATATAGTCAGAAGCCAGGTTTTCCTGGCACCCAATGACATGTTCATTCCTCTACATT
The DNA here is from genome assembly GCA_007922175.1 of Pelusios castaneus. Lineage (NCBI taxonomy): Eukaryota > Metazoa > Chordata > Testudines > Pelomedusidae > Pelusios > Pelusios castaneus. The sequence continues at coordinate 6,586,540 of ML685771.1, read as the reverse complement.
GACTATACAGATCAATTTACACTGCCCAATAATGCTTCCTGCTTGCTACCAGGGTGACCTGATAGCATATGTGAAAAATCAGGACAGGGTGGAGCGTAGCAGGCACCTATATAAGACAAAGCCCTGAATATCAGGTATGGGAACATCTGCTCACCCTACATTGTATATCAAAGTGAAAGAAGGTAATTAATTATCATAGGTCATAATTTTCAGATGGTCGCAATATAGAATAAAAGCATATATTAAATGTACCTACTTTATATGACATGTCTACATGCAGCATAGTTCTGGCTAGATCAAAACTGAAATCTCACTAATTCTGATACCTATATCAACCTAAAGTTATGGGATGGAGGAAGGACTAAAGTTCATTTTTGTAATACTTTAAATGTGTTGTTCATTTGTTTCTTCCGCACATAATAACCCCTTTAAAATCAGTTCCCTCTCCATCGTCTGTATCTTGGGCGCCCAGGAGCCTGCCCACAAACAGCTCCTTCGCATACAGGGGTATAGACCCTACCTCATACATGGCCAGATCACCAAATCCCATTCTCTCCCGGGAGAGTCTGGCCCTTTAGACATCATTACATCTGAACAGGGTGAGAGTAAAACTTCTTCAAAAAATCTATTTCACCTACATGTGACTGGAGAAATGTGGGTGATTTCCTCCTATGTGAGAATGTCACTTTCCTCTGAGAGAAACCACCAAGCAACTTCCCCCATCACAACTGTAGGCTCTGTGACTGAAGGGTGCACATGTTATCCATCCAGCACAGTACAGGACGCTGACATTAATGCCAGGATTATGCTCCCCAAAGGGTTTTGCAATCTTTATGATCAAGGTGCCCTGTTGCCATCGTATACTCTTAGGGGACTGATCTATAGGGTCATTATTAGGGAGACTCAATAAACATGAACCCCCAGATAGATTCAGGGCATGTCTATACTGGCAGTGGCAAATTTGCTGCTCTCATTTCAAACTTCCTAGTTCAACTGAGAGGTCTGTGAAAACCCGCTCAGTCAATTGCTGAAGTCCACCCCTCTCAAGTGGAAGAGCACTGAGTCAAAGGGAGGGCATTTCCCCTCGACTCAGTGTCTTGGAGCCACCAAGGTAAATAGACGTTAGGAAGTCGAAGGGAGATATGCAAGTTATTTTAAGTACATGGGTACAATGGGGCAAAGGGGGACAGGGACCCTGGCAGGGTATAGGGGCAGGGTGGGCAGGGCTCTGCCCTGCCCCGTGGCGGGGCATGCCAGGCTCTCCCTGTGCCACCCCCCCTGGCAGGGAGGGCAGTGGGGAAGTCCTGGAGAGCCCTAAGTTGACTTAGAGTCGACTTAGGGCTACTCCACGTCTACACTGGCTTAAGTCGACTTTAGAAAGTCAACTTAAGCAGAAAGTCAACTTAAAATGAGGTTTAATAAAGTCGACTTAATTTTTCCTTAAGTCGACTTAAGCAGCTGCTTAAGTCGACTTAAGGAAAGTGTAGTGTAGATGCAGAGTAAATTAAGTCGACTTAAGCAAGCTTTTACCAGTGTAGACGCACCCCCACAGTGTTACTTCCCCTCCTAAGAGAACCCTGCTGCCTTGGTCTACCTCCCTACACTTGAAGAGAGCTCCCTTTGCTGATTCAAACAGCATAGGGTTGGGCACAGATGTCCACAGATGTATGGGCATGTACCCACTGCCCAGGAAGGGGAGCTAGTTACTGAGAAAAGCTCTTCTGTCTGGTTAGGGGCTCCTCCACTGAAGGCACATTTGGGACCTTTTATCTGAGTTTTGGCAGCTACTTTCCAAGACTCTAATACTAGCTCAGCTACACGTAGCACTGGGTGCACCAGCTGGAGCTCCAGCCAGTCACCACCGGTAAAACAAAGGATTCTCTCCCTCATGCAGAAGTAACCCAGAACTTATGTCTCCAAAGCAGCCGGCCTTTATTTTTATTCCTCGTGCTGCCAACGAGCCTCATTCACCACGACGGCTAACATATGCGCCAGCTTCTTAGACCCGAAATGTTTCAGTGTTCAAAATTGGAGCAAAGTTGAGAAAGGGTTTGTTTCTGTTTGGAGTTATTTGGGAGCTTTGCCGCTCTAAATTCACACCAAATTTGAATCTGCAATAACTCAGAAGTGTAAAGAAGCTCTTAAAGCATGAAGAAATTCTTGGACTGGTTTCAAAAGGTGGTGAGCACACATTGATGCCATTGGTTGCAACTTGAGAGGTGATGCCTCTGAAAATCAACCCCTCTTATTGTATTGGAGGGCTGCTGTCAGCTGATCATATTCATATATGTCTCTTCTCACAGGCACGAGCCAGTATCCATGCAGAATTCCCACGGCAGGAGCTGATCGGCCCCTTTTTCCCAGCAGTAGGTAAAGAATGTTTAACCCTCTGTCAGCTAGACAAGGAAATTAACAAACTCCGTTGACATCGAAAACTTCCCAAACTGTTCGTAAATCTGTTTGTTATAAATGTCTGATTCAAATATATTCACATAAAACAGATTTAACCATAAAAATGCTGTTTTGTTTTACTGTAGTTCCTCCAAAAACGTCAGTCAGAAAACATGTTATCTAAACACTAATTCACTTTGAATAGCCTGTGATTAACTTCTAATTTCAGGGCCAATTGGGCGTAGAAGGTAATCATATAATTTAGACCGCTTAACCTATGAATCTACATTACTAGACTTTATAACAAATAATTAGCTTCCATTCACTCTGTGGTCTTTAGATCCACAAGATTCCTTTAATTTATTTATATGTAATTTTGAAAGGCCATACTTTTTTTTTTTTTTTTGACTGGCATAATTCCAGAAAGGAGAACTGAACATAAGAGTATTTAAAGCAATAACAAAATGTATTTTTTAGGCTGTTTACAAGAACATAAATCACATGTTTAGCTATTCCCTCCCCCATGTATATTTCACAGGTATCAAGTGTGAACATTAATAAATGCAATAAAAGGTTCTATTTGTTCAACTTCTTTTCCACATTCACTGCTCTGTATTTTATCTTCATCGCCCTCAAAATGAGAAATGCACATTTCTAAGTGTGTAATGTGGGCAGGAGGGCTGTGCTTTTTTCTATGCAATCCTTGCTTTTTCACGATTCATTAAACCTTTTATCCCTTGTGTGTAATTGGACCCCTCTCATTTACATGCATGAGGGATACATAATTCTGAAAGAGGTGCAATCGACCAAAAGAAGAGGAGGCAGCCCTTGGCCTGAGCTGCAAGATATTGAGGGAGGCAAGGAAAACTTTGCAAGAGCAAGCGGCGTAACATTGCATTTCCAGAGCAGCACCAACTCATTGCGTCACAGCCTGAGCCTCTTAGTTAGAAATGGTTTGAGCTCTAGATAGAAAAAAAGCTCGCACTAGACATACAAACGGTTCCTATTTTTTATTTTCCTTTCTCTTATCTCCTACACTGATACTGGCTTGACTTATAGAGGGACATCAGTCTTTTCTTTTCAAATGTATTTATTTCCGAACTGAAAACCTACAAGAAAGACTGCACTATCTTTGCAATGGCAGAATGCTCTTGTAAGGTTTTGCTCGTCTGGCTAAGAGCCGCTATTCAATTGGTTTCAGCAACTGATTAATTAGTTAATTAGTACTTTAGAGCAGACTAGTAATGTTACACAATTTTCATGGCTTAAATGATGAAATGTTGACTCTAACCCTAAAATTTTAGAATGGGAAGAGAAACACCATGATTTTTCCCCCTGCGTTTTAGAAATAAAGCACATAACTATTTGTGATTAAGATACCTGGTCTGAACCTTTCTTGTAAGAGAGCAATAGATTTGACTTAGTCTCATTTCTTCCTTTGCATACTGATGGTGAAATACAGTTTAATTAGCTTTCTACTTAATTTCCATTCAGAAAATCACTTTATATAAATGATACAAACTGCTTCTGATCTTACTTGCACAAGTTTAACTCTCCTGGGCCAGATCCTCTGTTGATGTAAATTGGTGTAGCGTTAGTAAAGTCAATTGAGCTAGGCTGATTTATATCACATGGGAATATGGCCCATGACTAACTCCTAATTTACCCCAGTACTATTGAGATCAGAATAAATGCTAGAAAATGAGTAGCAAAATGATTTTTAAGAGTAATTGATTGTTGCTCAGATACAGTGAGATAAAAACAAGTGATATTGCTTCATAGTATAATATGTGAAATTTTATTCGTTACACCACTTCTTATTTTAGTCAGGTGTAGGGTTTTGTGTGTATATATGTATTCAGTTGTTGCCGTTCCCTTTTATTCCTAGCTAAACCAGTTAAATATGTGATGGCAGGAAAAAAACAAATATATTCTTAAAATGTAGCGGCTAATACTTGTTTTTTATGTTGCTGTTGCTGAGAGTGGGAAAAAGAAATAGATTTAGCAGGATTGAAAACAAAAAAGTTTAAGCAATATTTCCTCTAAGTTTTTCCTGTGATTTTTATATGTTTGTACCAATTTTTTTATGTTCAAATGCTTTTAAAAAGTTGAAGTGAATTACCTAGGCCCTTACAAACAGCTACACTTATGGATTTAAATGTCATTTCAAAGTAGTCTTTGATTTTAAATCTTAACGTTCATTGTTTTTAGTCTGAAGACAATCCTTGTATATTAGTTGCACTCGCCTATAATTGGAGTTAAATAACACAAAACTGGATACACGTCCTTATAGGCTGGTAAATGGGGAGGCCTGAAAGCAAAAGCAAACACTAACCTTACAAAATAAAAGAAGTTAAAAGATAAGTGTTAAGGACCTTATTCTTTTTGGAGAATAAAACAAGATTTAGTAGCTTTCCACTTAATTTAAATGAAAAGAATCACTACCTTACATATTGCACTGATAATGTAATGGAGAGAGAAAACAAAAAAGTCTTTGTAGAAGTGACACCTCCTATAGTTGTTGTGAAGAAACTTTTCCCCTCCGTATCTGCTAACAAATTCTAATTAATACTGCACATTCCTCCAGTGAAACCATTTGATGCATAACAAGGGGGAAAAGAGAGAGGGGAAAAAAGAAGAAATTCTCAGTGCTCATGATTGCCCTGTTAGAATTATGGGAGTGAAAGTCTGGGCCTCCTAACTTACTGTCTATTAAAGCAGAGCTTTGAAAGAGAAATGCATCCTACAAAAGCTGTCAATCTTCCTTGCCCCTAAACTCTGGGTTCACATGGATTCAAGTGACAGCCCTCCTCCCCCGCGCACAATACATCAATCTGTCTCTCCCACAAGCACCCACAGCCTATTGTGCAGGCTGCAGGTGCCTATTATAGCACCCATGACTGCCTCCCACAGCTCCGCCCCTGAGAAACAGGAACTCCAAACAATAGGGCCCTGTGGGAAGATGGGAGGTGGTGTTTTGAGGGGTAGCAGACAGATGGTAAAGGGTGCCGGGGGGTAAGGTATTTTCAAAACAACTGCCCGAGATTTTAACTTTCTCCATTTGCCTTTAGTTCAGTCAAGGGCTGCTCTAAATAGAACAACTCACCTGCCAATAGGCAGAGCTGGGTTTTATTAGATAGTGTTTATGTATGAAACCGTTGGCTCCTCAAGAATTCACAGCTTCCCACAAAGTTGCACATAAGATCACAGTAGTCGGGAGTATTACTTTTGGTGACATTGGGTCTGTAAAGGGCTCCGGCAAGATGTTCGTCCCAGCCATGCGCAAATTGTATAGCCGGGGCAAAGGGAATATATAGGGGACACCACTCTTACCAGTGCACACCATTATATTTGGTGAACACTGTGTTAGTGGTGTTCCTAAAGGGAATCAACATTAACCATTTAATGCTCAGCTTTGATTGAAACATTGCACTGCTCTAGGACACCGGTCTCTGCCAGATTTCCTGTGTGACTGCGGTCAAATGACTTAAGGAGGAAGAAATCATAGACTAACTAAATCATGATGAAATACTGGTACTCAACTCTTCTGCAGGTTTCAGGTCCTTATTCCCCCTCCGCACTGTTAATTGGAGGGGAGTATTTGTACCCATAGAAAGGAAGGGCAGATTCTTTGTAATTTTTAAATGAGTTTTGGGCATTTGTTGCATGTGTAAATCCAAGACCTGAAAAGTTTTGTTGTTTGCTGGTAGATTTATACTAGAAACTCAGTCTTGTCTATCCTGAAAGATCCAAAGACGAGGAGAAAACCAGGTTATGACGCCAGAGGAACCATGCCAATCGAAATTGAGAAGGGGGGTGATATTTGTTCAGACTATTTATAAATCTGTGTGACAGTTGTTATTAACCCTTTTCTGCTGCTGAGAGAACAGATCTGTTTGCTAAGGATCACTCCTCTCTTTCAATGAATGGCAAAGGAAGCGTTCAGTCCACCTAGGATTCATCCAAGGAGTTCTCTTACAAAATCAGAGGTGACACTTTTATTTTAAAGTAAAAAATATCATTTGCTGTCTCTTTTTAAAGAGGAAAGTTGTTCTGGAGATCCTGTATTAGTCTCCCCTCCACCCCAGTTTGACTTATTCACTATGAATGCGGTATATGTTTTATTTCTGACGCTGCAGTTAAAATCAGAGCCAGTGAAATGCTATCGTGAGTGATTTCAGCTCAGTCCTTAGGTGCGTAACTTTCCAAAAACACAAAATGGGCCCTCAAACAATTTGGTATTAAATGACGGTCAGCAAGCAGAGGACTGAGTACGCTCATCTGCACATAAACATGACTAATATCTCTAGACGAGGGCAGGATAAAAACGTCCACTTCCCCGGGAGAAGCCGAGTGAGTTCCGCTTTGCTAGTCAAAAAAGCGAAGTTTCAAGTTTCCCTTCAGATGTGCGTTTTAGAAAGGGAGCCAGGTGTTGGGGACTGACAGAGACAGCCTAACCGGGCAGGGTGGTCCTAATTGGCAAAACGGTTTAGATTCAGCCTATTTAAATAAAGAGAAATCTCTAATATAGCATGACAACTGAGTTGCATGAAACTGTCTGATCTTTAAAAAAAAAATTCACTGTGATTTTTTAATTTTCTTTCAATGTAGACTTACCAAGCACCCCATATATGCCAGCTCTGAGCACTGTCAATAACTTTAAATGATAAAATCAAATATAAATTTCAACCAGCGATCCCTTCTACCAGACAGCACCCCAACACACTGCCCAGTACTTCAGTTTCCCCAAATCGTCATTAATGACCAGCAAAACTTGCCCTGAACATCAGCAAATCTGACCTATTTCAGACCAGACCTGAAACAGCATGAATTAGAAAATTCTGTCACTTTTATAACCCTCCCAAAGTCACAGCCATACTTTACGAATTACTTTTCTGATACCTAAAGACCAGATCTACTATCCTGAATACAGGATTTGCACCAGTCATTTGACTATATTGAAAAAATATATCTCCACAGACAAATGTGAAAGACAGGTTTTTAAACTTCATCAAACATACAAGAGAGGAATGTGAATAATTTATGATAGTTTGTTTTTTTGGTGGAAACTGTCCTACTTCCGAGAGAGAAAAGTCTTGCATGGTGTGTGTGGGTGGGTGAGGAGCAGGGTGGTAAAGATTTTCATTTCTATCAATATAAGAAACATTTTATTCTATGTCTCCAGGGTATTGGCAGGGAACTTGCTCACACCATCTGCAATTCCAGTTCATAGCCTAGCTGTTTCATTGAATCGCGGGTTGCTGATAGATGATCTAGTAGCAGTTCTGGCCAAGTAGAGTTCAACTTTTCTTCACTTGTGCCTGGCAAGAAGAGTTCAACCTTCCCATTTAGAGGCAAACTTTATCCATGCAATGGTACCTCAGTATCAAATTAGTGCACTATGTGAGCTGGGACCAAAACCCAACAAAGTAAATGGAAAGATGCCCATGATGCAAGCTTTGTTTACTTGAAAAGTGTGCACTCACTTGAGTGTGTTTCACAGTGAGTACCTTACACTAGTGCTCTGTAATCGGAACTGACCGCCAAGAGGTTACCACATGGAACCTGGTTACCTGAGTGACACGCTTCTCTTTCCTTGTAATATTAGTATATTGGCTAACAGTGGAACACTGGGTTTGTCCACAGGAAGATGGTCATGAATGGTCCATGACACTTTGTATAGCTCGACTTTTTGCTATGTAATGGAGGGGGGATAATGAGTCAGAGCTGGGATTTTGTTAATTGGCAGGTTGGATTCATTGTTGATGTCAAGTCGCTTCTAAAGTATACTGAAGGTTCAAAATTTTGTATTAAATGTTGTTCATTTTAATTTCTGTGAAACATCAGGCGCGATCCAAATCTCTCTGAGGTCAATGGAAAGATTCCAGCAAAACAAACAAGGAATCTGGTGGCACTTGTAAAGACTAATAATTTTATTTGTCGCATGAGCTTTCGTGAGAGCAAATCCCACTTCGTCAGACGCTTGATGATGGGGAACTTACAGAAGTGGAAATCCACCAACCGCACAAAACAACTCACACAGACACAGACAGACACCATCCTCCTCTCCTAATGCAAACATCTGGACACCAGACGCAACAGATCAACACCTCCCGGCATCCATCCCGCTCCCGTTCTGCAAGCTGCCCATCCCCAAGCGTCCAACGAAGTGGGATCCTCTCCCACAAAAGCCCATGTGATAAACAAAATTGTCCAATTTATTTCAGTGGGCTTTGGAGTAGGCCCCTACAATATAAGACATTTGTTATCAGAACACAAGCGAGAAATAAAACCGGGCTCCCCCTGCAAAATGTGTCTGTGCCCTCTGTGACCAAATATGGAATACTGCACACACCTCATAAAACGATTCAGTACAATTGCTACTAACAACAAATAAAGACAAAAGTCCTGAACAAAGTGTCTTACTAGCTTAATCTGTCCTACCCGAGGGCATGTCTACATTTCAAACGCTACAGTGGTACAGCTGTTTCAGCACTTCAGTGTAGATGGGGGCGGGCAACATTTTTGGACTGAGGGCCACATGTCATGTATGGCCACAGATGAGGGGGAAGAGTGGAGGGGCGGGGCTTGGAGGGGGAGTGGTCGGCCCCCTTCCCTGGAAAAAGGGGTGGAGCTGGGCTCCATTCCCCCTCCTTCCCAGCTTCAGCTGGAGCCGGGAGGGAGATGGAGTGGTGGCAGCATTCTGGCTGCAGAGCAAGCCACCGCTGGAATTGGGAAGGGGAGGGAGAGTGGTGGGAGGAGGACGGAGCTGAGCTGACAGGCCGGAGGTTTGCCCTCCTCTGGTGTAGACACTACCGACTGTAAAGGAAGGGGTTCTTCCATCAGCATAGTTAAGCCACCTTCCTGAGAGGTGGTAACTAGGTTGGTAGAAGAATTCTTCCATCAACCTAGCACAGCTACTCCATGGGTTAGGTCAGCATAACTTCATGGCTTAGGTGTGTGAATCTTTCACAACCCTCAGAGACGTAGCTATGCTGATGTAAATTCATGCCATAGACCAGCCCTAAGCGTGGTCAGCCAGAAGCAAATTTGGAATTTAATGCGGGAAGTGATTCATTAACCATATGTTGAATTATTGCACTGTATTTCCAGACATTTGTGATAGGCATTAATTACTTGTGTTATCATCATGCTCTAGTCTTCATTAATGATAAACAATGTGTATTAATATCACGCAGACAAGAGCTAAAGATTAAGGTGGAAACCCATTTGATATAATGGCCATTAGTCAATTCAGAGCTGCTGAATGTTGCTTAGAAGCCTAATATGAATTGAGACAGTCAATGTTTCATCAGGAAGATTCTCCCATCTTCTTGGGAAAAGTTCTTTGTCTTTAGAAGAAAAAAAAGCACTTTAAAAGAATGCATTTTAAATGGTACTGTATCAGTCTATTGATTAAGTTAATGATATAGAGGGTCAAATTCAGTCCCAATGTAAATCTTTAGTAGCATTGAGCTGTTTATATCAATACTGACTCTGGCCAATGTCTCAAAGGCTATGTCTACACTTGTAAATTCACGTTGACTTTAGCTAAGTCGACTTAGTGAGTCTACACCTAAATTTAAAGTTGACTTTGGGGGGAATTTACAAAGTCGACTTAGACGTCCACACTGGATGTCTAGGTCGACTTCAAGGGGCTAGAGGGACCTAGGGCAGGGGCAGGGGGGCGCCCCTTGCCCAATGCCAGGGGGCTCAGCCTTTGCCCCATTATACATGGGTACAATGGGGCAAAGGTGCACAGGGACCCTGGCAGGGCATAGAGGCAGGGTGGGCAGAGCTCTGCCCTGCCCTGTGGGCAGGCATGCCAGGCTCCCCCTGTGCCCCCCCTCCCCTCCCGGCAGGGAGGGCAGTGGTGGAGTCCTGGAGTAGCCCTAAATTGACTTCGGGCTACTCCAGATCTACACTGGCTTAAGTCGACTTGAAAAAGTCAACTTAAGCCTTAGGTTGAATTAAAATGAGGTTTTATAAAGTCAACTTAATTTTCATTGTCGACTTTATTTTCCTTAAGTCAACTTAAGCAATTTGCTTAAGTCGACTTAAGGAAACTGTAGTGTAGACGCAGGGTAAATTAAGTTGACTTCAGCAAGCTTGAGTCGACTTAATTTACAAGTGTAGACGCAGCCAAAGTTATTAATATTTTTAATGCCTACAAAATTTTTGGCTCCAGTTTCATTTTTTTTTAAACTCAGCAATAAGAACGTGCCAGTCACCTGTTCTTATCCCAGAAAGGGTGTGTAGGCTGTCCAGAATTCTCTCTTGATTGCAACTGACCGGCTAGATTAAATCCTGCTTGATGTTAATTGGATCCCACAGTGGTCCCACACCATGCGCTATATAGCAAAAGAAACCAGCTGAGTGAAACGTTTCCTTCGCACTCCTCGGGCTGAACAGTCAGCTCTCTCTCAAAACAGACCTCAGTTTCCCTCCTTCCTATCATTTTGCAAGGCTGTAGATGTGTTAGCCTGGGAGGCCTGGATCCTGAAATCCTCTCATGCTCTAAACAGATACAATTCAGCATGAGGCACAGTACCCTGGGCTTCCTTCCATCTGTCCTCTCTACTGGACAGGGCCGTCCTTGGGGGGGCGGGAGGGTGGGGGAAAATGGGGCTAACCCTAACCATTCCCCTCCCCCACTGCCATGCTTCGGCCCACCACTCCCCGCTGCCTTTGGTGGCAAACTGAAGGCAGTGGGGTGGCCTCTAGGTCAGCCTTCCCCTCCCCTGGGGGTGGAGAAGCCAGCCCAGGGGAGGGGCGGGTACGTGGGGCCCAGCCTCTCTGGGCTGGCCTGCCCGGCCCCACTCTCACCCCAGACCGATTGGCCCTGCGCCCCGCCCCCCCTTAGGGACAGCCCTGCTACTGTAATCTCTAGAGCAGTGGTTCCCAACCTTTTTGGCTCGAGGGCCACACGGAAATATTATTTTTACAACCCTGAAGGCCCACCATCCTCTGCCAGCAGGTACTGCCCCTCCCAAATCCCCCCCACATACACACACTCTGCAGCCAGATGGATGGAGTTCAGCAAGGGGGCTGCCTCCTCGCTGATCTCCCGTCTCCCTGACTGCAGCAGGGACACCACAGCCTGTAGCTTCACACGCTCCCTCTCTCTGTCTCCAACAGGGACCCCAGTGCCCATGGACCTAGGCGGAGCACTTTGCCATGCTCCCTGATACAGCCAGGGTGGAGAGGAGTACTGATCTCCCATCCCCTTGGCTTCAGCAAGGAGCCTGCACCGGTCTTTTATTCTGATAGAAATGTGCTCCGCCTGGGTCCTTAGGCAGTGATTGCCTTCTGCAGCCAACAGGAAAGGAGCTGCAGGCCCCTTTTGGCCCCCGGACTACAGGTTGGGAGCCACTGATCTAGGTTAACGGCAGCAAATGATAATTAGCACCCTTCAGTAGAAGCAACGGATGTACACGGGAACTGAGTTACCTTCTGCCGCCTCCCCTGCAAGAAGTGGCTTTTTAGTTCCAGATTAAGGCGCTCAAATGGGGAGCAGCTTGGGGTACCAATTTGCTGTCGTCTGTGGCATTCCAAACAGACGGAGAACACCCTTTGCTCTGACCGCTCTTCCATCCCTGAAAGCCATCCCTGCTGGATGGAAATGGGCCTCTCTTCTTTTGGTTTACATGTTGGCTGCCTCTAGTGGCTTCACCTCCTCAGCTAACCTTGTTTTGAATTCCTGCATGATGAGCCCACTGTTTTAGATCTTTGTCTGAAACAACAGGCTTGGCAAAGATTAGCAGCCACCAGCACCAGGCAGGGCTGGATTAACCAGCCTGGGGGCCACAGGCTGCCCCCACCATGGGGTCCCCCTCACCGGTCCCCCCTGACTGTGGGACCCCCCCATCACTGGGGATGGAGGCCTGAGCCCAGAAGACACTCCCGCCCCAGTCCCACTTTGGCCCATCTGCCTGGGAGGCTGAGCGGGGGGACGGACCAGCTGGCATGCGCTAAACCAGACGGGTGCCAGATTATCGGAGCGGTTTTAGGGGCTGGAGCCCAGGGCCTGCTTTTTGGCTGGGGCCAGAGCTTCAGCCCCTAATGCCCCTCTAATAATCTGGCCCTGGCATGAGGGACAAAAACTGCATTTCTCAAAATACCGGTTGACAGACAAGGAAGAGTATTAATATATGTTGTGGAATACATTTGTTATCCCAAAGCACACACTCCTTGAAGTTTTTAAGGAATTAAATTAATTGACTGAAATGAACGGGAGGTGTGCAATATTTGGCCAAGGTCTGGTTTTGGTGTCCTTGTTAGCTACATTAATATATTATTCTATTTGGCGTACTCTCTCGGAAAGTATCTCAGCAGCAGCTCAGACTGGAGACGTTGAACAGGTGCAGTCAGTCATATAACTGTTGTAGTTGTCTCTTCAAAGAAGTTCTCTCATCTTGTGACTGGCGCCTGAAAAAATCTGAAGTGCTGGTGCCGGATATAATGGCCAATGAAGGCCAGAGGATACTTTCAAATTGATTTTAATGGGAGTTGAATTGGGCCCAAAAACGCTAAGTTATTTGATTTAGTTCAACACAATTGGATTTAGGGGGCCAATTTACGTATTCATTTATTTTTGTTCTTCTTTAGGAATTCTGTTCAATGATTTTTAGCTCAATTCGTGCAGATGCTGGCACCATAATGGCAAATTTGGACAAATGCTGGGAAATTGGCAAAATAAATAGATGCAGAACTGCACACATTCGTGGAGATGGGAGGGGAATTCACACACAAAATCAATTTTTCCCCTCATACAAACCCCAGATATTTCTCCCCATTCAGATTATAATCTTTGGTGCATCTCACATGGAAAAATGACTCCAACGAAAATAGTGTAACCTGCTGTCCCTGATTACAAAACATTCTTTTCTGAGCCAACATGTTCTTGGTACTTAGTGGTAAAAGGACAATAGCCATCATATTTAACCTTATCTGTCATCTGTTCTTGTCAGCTCCAATATACCCTCTCTCTCTCTCTCTCTCTTTTTAAGGGCTTCAGATGGGCTACATCAAAGCAGATCTATGCCTGCCACCACCAAAGATTTAGCAATGACTTTTCAGCAAGCCGAGTGGCTAAATTTAAGGTAAACTGTCTCGTTAAACTATTTTAAAGACTGTTCCATCCCTCTTTGCGAACAGTATTCTACACGCTACTAACTAGAACATTTAGTCTTGCTTTTTTGGGCTGCTGGTAGGAATCAGAGTGTAATTTTATGGCTTTGTACAAATATTATAAATAATATGTTGCTGGCCATTGTGGACGGCTGTGATGTGATAATGAGAAGAAAACCTATTTTACACCTGTCTGGTTTTAGATGTGTGTATAATTTGGCCACATTGTTAATGGTGGAGCGCCACCTGCTGTATACATGGTAAACTGAATGAGACACCTCCCTGGGTAGCCTGAATGCCTAGAATAAAATTCACATACTTAAAATTAAATGAACCCATTTGCACTACTGAATTCCAGGTAATTTTTTCCACCATTCTAAATGGCTGGGGCCAATCTAATGCCCCTTTGTATGGGACTGTTATACAGTTTTGCCCTATGGACAGCAATGTTTACAAATAGTAAGAAAAGAGAACAGCAGTTGCCAAGCGAGATTTCCCTCTGGAAATCAATCACAATCAAACACCACTCAGCACTGAAGCCATTAGCTGGGTGCAGATTGTCAGTCTGGTTATCTTTATCTGTAAGTTTTGGTTCTCCTCTTGCATAACATCAATTTTACACAGAGCAATTTACTGGATTTAGTACAGATGTAAAACAACATGAAGTCAGGGGGCTTAGGGGGGACTTTCGGCAAGCCTCAGCAACTCTGCTAGCCCTTCCAAATGGGAAAACAGCTCTCCCTGGTGTTCTCCTTTACTTTATTTTATACTGTTCCAGTTTACACTTACTTGTTTTCAGGTCCTCTCATTTAAAGAACAAAATATGGCACGTAAGTATATAGTGTGTGCAATAAACTGAGTCCACAGTCTGTATCGATCTGGATGAAAGTCATTCAGTTCACATTGTTCTCCAAGCATGGGCGAAAGTAAACACCATCAGATCAAAGTTGTGTTCGCTCATATAACAAAGGCTCAGTCCTGCAGTCTTCCTTCAAGTAATACTCCCACTTTAATCAGTGCCTGAAAAGATGAGGCTTTCCGAAGCAATTTTGAGGCATTTTAACCAACAGAATTACCATCACCAAATTAAAGAGATGCTGTCAATTTAGGCTATATAGGCCAGGAAATCTTAGTACTGCAGGATTGCTCACTTGTTTTTAGGAAAAAGGTGTTTACACAACTTAATGAGAATGATCCTGGATCCTTTTTTTTAAATACATGAAAATATGTTGGGGAAACGTAACCATTCTCCTTGCAACATCACTCATAGAGCATGAGAAAAGGAAAGTGAAACAAGCTGGTAAAACTGTCCAGGGAAGCTTTGTTGTTTCAACTGAATGAAATGAGAAAATGGGGGGAAAAAAAAGTTTAGTAAATTTATACAATGGCGACGATTTTAGCACTCTAATAATCTAAAACGAGTCAAGGAGGAAAGGAATTCAAGTACATTTCCAAACCCCAAAACTTTGGGCTAGATCCTCAGATGACATAAATTAATACAACTGGGCCCATCAAGAAGATTTAATCCAAACTAAGGATCTGTCCATTAGTTGCAAAAGCATTAAGGATGCTAAAAACTGCCATCAACACATCAGCCATATCCATACACTGTTATATTCAGTTTTCTTGAAGATTACACTCTGCTTTGATGGAATTTACAAAACCGTCTTGAGAGATATGGGAGGAAAGTGAAGGAGGGGTGGAAGGACTGTCAGACTGATGGATTTTAGCAGCTGACTGGCTCCATGGCAGTGACACAGTCTGCGCTTGATTTGAGGGGACTTGATCAGAGCTACTCTGCAGGAAGTCTGTAACTTATGTCTGGAGTGTACTCGCAAAATGCAAAAGCTCTCTGTCACCCTCTGAGCACAAATCTCCTCTGTCCTGTGCTGAAATAGGGAGTCAGCTGTCTTGAAGCACTTTCCCTCTCTTGTTAGCATCTGTATTTGATACTTTTCTGGAATTGAAGCTCTTTCACGGTCACTATTAATTTTTACATCTGGTTTAAAGATAGTGGGCAACAGCTGTCTGTGCATCTTCTACAGATGAAGACTCTTTTGTGGATTCAGTACCAGCTATGGTGGAGTGGGACCTGTGGCAGTCATCCCTGGCTGAATGATCAGCTTTGGCAACAGAGTTCCAGAGGAAATGCAAATTTCTGGAGCCACAGAGGGTTCCATTAGTTAACGTTTTCTGCAGGGCACAGATCGTCTGCGTCACTGTGATCTCGCATGGCTGCACAGATGTTTTCCTCTTCCGAGGGCTCCTTTGAGCACAATCTTCTGCAGGCAGCTGTTCAATGTAAACCTACTGTGTTTGGCATTACTGCTTCAGTATGCCTATGGCAAAAAACAGAAGCTGGAGGACATATGCCAATAGAAAACCATTTGGATGTTGATAGCAATGTGTGCTGTAGACAGCTTCCTTCCCTATTAAACTTTTACCCCTCCTGAGTTATAGTTTTTCAAGTTGGTAAGCAGAGCTGGCCCAACCATATAAGTGAACTAGGTGGTTGCCTAGGCAGAAGAAAGTAAATGCAAATCAATAAGGCTATGTCTACACTTGCTAAAATTAGTTTGAATTAGTTAGTTCGAACTAATTTTAGCAAGTGTAGACATAGCCTTATTGATTTGCATTTACTTTCTTCTGGCCACACTGGAATGTTAGTTCGAACTAAGCAAGCACTTGCTTAGTTCGAATTAGCGATCCCCATTCATTTCAATGGCTGGTTAGTTCAAACTAAGAAATTAGTTCGAATTAACATGGCCACATTGGTTAATTCAAACTAGTTAGTTCGAATTAACCCCTTAGTTCGAATACCCTATTCAAACTTATTAGTTCGAATTAAGGAAGCCCTTAATTCGAACTAACTAAAGCCTAATGTAGCCAGGGCCTTAGTTAGTTTGAATTAAGCCTCCTTAATTCGAATTAACTTGCCAGTGTGGACATAGCCTAAATGTACCACTCTATATGTGTAGATGTGTGGTGTGTATGTGTGATATATTTGTTATGCGAAAGCAACTACTGCAGTTATAATTTTTTTTATCTTTTGAGATGTTGAATTTATTAATATCTCCAATGATTTGCTCTCCTACACATCCCGAGTTTGAGCCTGTAGTAGATTATGCTATCAGAATGTCTCCAAGAATGCTAGGGATGTCATAAGAGTCTAACAGTGACATCAAGGCTGTGACCATATGCAGTCAGCATGGGTACAGTACATGGATAAGCAAGTATGGCTGTTTATTCCATCATGTTTCTCCTGCTCTCCATCTCAATTTCTGGTTGCGGAACAGCCAAGAAAAGAGAAACTCCTTCGGAAGGTATGATGTTAGCAAAATTTATAGCCATGGGCTGCAAGCAGGAAGATGTGGTATTGTCTTTAGAGCAGAGTTTACTAATCCCTTTTTTAAAGATGAGATGTCATTTGATGTCACTGTCGGAAATGATAACGATAGAGAAAAATATTCCAGGAAAGTGAACCATCAGTTTGAAAGCTGGCAATTAGGTTGCTAAATTTAGTCTGGAAAAGAGGAGATTGAGAGGGGACATGATAACAATTTTTAAGTACCTAAAATTTGTCATGAAGAGGAGGGAGAAAAATTGTTCTCCTTAACCGCCAATGATAGGATAGGGCAAGAAGCAATGGACTTAAATTACAGCAAGGAAGGTTTAGGTTGGACATTAGGAAAAAATTCCTAATGGTCAGGGTGATTAACCACTGGAATAAGTTGCCTAGGGAGGTTGTGGAATCTCCATCATTGGAAGTTTTGAAGAGCAGGTTAGACAAGCACCTGTCAGGGATGGTCTAAGAGGGTACTTGGTCCTGCCCTGAGTGCAGGGGACTGGACTCGATGACCTCTCATGGTCCCTTCCAGTTTCTGTGATTCTAAAGGGCAAAAGTTATGACAGCGGAATTATGAATTTTTAGAGCATATGTGACATGTACTAAAGTTGTATACTTTTCCCCACTGTCGTCATGATAATATTCTGAGATGCTCAGAATCTCAGTCCATTTGACACCCTGGTGCTTGATCTTTAAAGTGTTTAAGAAAGGTTCTGCCAAGGGATGCACGACTCTCTAATGGTCCAATTCACCTTGAATAAGCCTCACAGAACAATGAAGGCTTTTCTGGATTCATAAAAATTATTCTTTCTTTGTACTTTCTATTATTCGCTCTCCCATCTCCTCATCCTTCTCGCTCACGGTTTCCTTTCTTCACACCACAGCTGTCCTCTTCCTGATTGCCAGGGAGTCTGAAACATTTGGTGATATCTCATTGGTATTTTACATCTGTCACTCTCTGTCCTGGGCTCCATATGGCTTCTGCCTTCAGAATAGTTTATTTCATGGCTTCCTAAATTTAGAGGTGATCCTGAATTGTCACTTTACCTCCAGTTGTGTAGAAACTCAAAATAAATTTGGAAGAAAAAGGTTGAACCAGAAGACACAATCAGGCCTATAAGACAGGAACCTTCAGCTAAGGCTTTGGGGCCTGTTAGAAGAGAATGAGTCACTCTGTCTTTGAAGGGTTTAATAAATGGGTTTAATAGGGCTGGCTGAAAAGTTTCCATCAAAACTGATTTTTGACATAAAATTGGGTTTTTGACTAAATTTTTTTGTGTGTCTGTCAGCTTTACACAGAAACCTTCAATTTTGCAAACAACAGTAACAACAGAAGAATGCCCAGTACTGAAATATTTTGGCCACAGAAATAAAATATTAAAATGTGGAACTGCTGTTGTGATGCCCTGGAGCCTGTAAAAAGACAGGGCCGCAGCTCCAGCTTTGGACAGTTTGCCTCAGACTTGGAAGGAGGAAAGTTGTACTGTCAGAGGGGCTGTAGGAGCATTACCAGGGTTTGCCTACAACAGAGCCTTGACATAATGGCTAGAGGTACCTGGGGAGGTGTGAATGGCTCAGGGACCTGGTGAGATACAGGCCAGAAAGGAGTGAGGGGGTTGAGACGGCGCTCAACGGAGCACATAGGGTCCCTGGGCTGGGAGAAGTGGGTGGGCCTGGGTCCCACACATCTCTCCCGGATCACCCGGTGGAGAGACCACAGGCAACTGGTGACGGGACTGTGGCAGCCATTGATACATGTGGACCAGCCAGAACTGGACTGTACCCCAGTAGGGGGGAACTCAGGGGACTCGGCCAGGGGGCTGAGATCCAGGAAGCAGACTTGGGACTAGAGTCTGTGGCAAAGACTGAGCATAGACCACTGGATGGGGTGGCCACTGGAGCCAATTCCCCAATACCATCATCAGGAGGCACCTGTCCAGTGGGACACATGCTGCAGAGAGTCTACAAGGAGGCCATGATACTTTATGGGAGATGTAGTCCATTCAGGGTGCCTGCCTATAGAGGAGAGCGAGAGGTTGAAGCACCTGAACTAAAACTCACATGAGTCATTCCAGCAACATTTCCAAATCAAAATATTTCAATTTTTGAATGTCTACTAAAAATCAGGAAGAACACATTTTTCATCCAGCTCTGAAAGAGAATGGATGCAACATACAAAACAGAAAGGACAAAGGTAAAAGTTAAGTTCGCAGGCCCCCGTTTGCCACTTCCAAGCACTTTGATCAGGTCTGCCATTCAAATTGTTTTATCTGCCGTTCATCCAACATTTGGGGCAATTGTCATCCTGCAGTTCTTCAGCCTTTGCCTACACTTCTTCAGGACTACACTTGTTGCTCTATAGGGTTTTGGAGGTCTGAATACTGCTTGACTTGCTCTCTCTGTCACCATGGCAGACCAGCATAGACGACAGATGATAAGACTGTCAGGCAGCGTGTCGGGGGAAAATTCAGCAGTGGTATAGAAGCAGCTGTGAGGCAGTGGAAGGGAAAAGAAGAAAAGAGCCCTATGGGTGCGTCTACACTGGCAACTTAGGTCGACTTAAGGAGGCTAGACTTAAGCCGTGTCCACACTGGGCTTTTCTTAAGTCAACTTAAGCGCTTCCTTAAGTCGACTTAATAACACCACCTCTGAACGTCGACTCAAAGCCAGTGTGGATGGGGAATAGCGCTAAATCGACCTTATTAAGACGACTTAAAACCAGTGTGGATGGGGAATAGCACTAAGTCGACCTTATTAAGTCAACTTAAAGCCAGGGTGGACGGCTATGTCTACTGTTAAGTCAATTTAACAAGGTTGACTTAAGTCGACTTAAAGTGTAGCCACTCCATTAAGTCAACTTACCAAGGTCGACTTCAATTTGACCTTGTTAAGTCAACTTAACAGAGTCGACTTAACTTTACAAGTGTAGACATAGCTTATGAGTCCTCCCAGCATCACCCCCAAAGGTAAGATGATGAAGGGAGAGAGAAAAAGGAGAAACACATTTTTTCCACCTAGGAGAGCAGGGGAGGTGAGGAAGAAAGACAGTAAAGAGCATTTCTCCTCAAGAAACGTGAGAGGCACATTTCCCTTCTGAGGAGGGAAGGTTAGAGAGGAGACTCATGATCAAGGGGACGGGGAATGGAAGAGAGGGTTTGCATCATCACTGAATGCAATCAGTCAGCTCATTTCCCTGCTAACATTGCACTGTAATTACGGAGTGGCTCCCCAGCTATTCACTGCCAAAGTGACACTTCAGTAACGATTGAGCAGTACTGGTGCAGTCCTTGAAGCCCACGACGCTCGATTTATTTCCACAAAGTAATCCTAGTTAAGCAGGTAGGCCACTGATCGGAGGGGCCAGTCCCACAAATACAACTGTATGTTTATGATGTTTGAGTGAATGCTTTTTAAAAAAAATGTTCCTAGGAAAAGAATCCCAGGAGAGTCAGAAGCTGAAGCAAGACCTGATCATTTCTGCCATGAGTGTTTTCTTGATTATCTCACTCCTCTTCATTCTGGGTTGCAGTTTCCTTCATTACAAACTGGTGACAAAGGACAACACGTAAGTTTTACAATGTTCTATCATCACCCTTCCATTGTATGGTGCATGCTTTACGTACTGGGAACTTGGTCCAGCAGGTTGGGACTCACCCTACTAATGGATCTGTTTGCAGCAGCTTAATGTCATTATTTTGGGGTTTCTTTTTCTGATGCTTTTTGGAATGGTGCTTCCAGGTCTCAGTGATGCCCTCAAACTCCAGAGACGGATTCGGGCCACAGGGTCCCTGGCCCTCTGTGGGCAGGCCAGTTTTGTGGGAGTGGGGGATGGCCCTGGGGCCAGAAGCTGGCCCTGGCCTAGCTGATCAGCCCCCTGGAGGCGGGGTTGACTGACGCGCACAGTTCAGCTTCCAGTGTGGCCCAAAGGCTGTGCCAAAGATGTACTGCATGCCAGAGCCCCACCCCCGGAGTGGAGCGAGTCACAAGTCACACTGGCCCACCTAGCCCTTGGGGGTGGACCAACTGGCCCAGGGGCAGGATAGGAACGCAGAGGCTCAGTTAGTGATGCTACAACAGCAGGGTGGAGGGCCCCCACATCATGGTGGGCCCCTGGGCACAGGCCCCATAGACCCATGTGGTAATTTGCCACTGTCAACCTCTCTCTGAACACACTTTCTATGTCCATTATGGCATCACTGTGCTCAAAGGAGTCCATGAGCCAAGGTATGTGTGTATTAAAAAATAGGAAAGGCTAGTACCAGTGCCTAATATGAAGGTTGAATGACAATTCCCATTATAAGGACCTGTTTTCAGTTGCTTATAATTTTGCCGAACGTTAACTATTCGGGGTGAAGTATTACATGATGGGTGTCTGCCATAGGCTAGCTATTTTGAAAACAGTTCAACTATTTCTGAGAATGAGGTTCGGGAGAAACGTGTTGTTTTGCCCAGGCTAAAGAAAATCAGACGAGCTTTTCTTTGAACAGCTCTAGCACACCTCCCCACCCCCACCTGGAAACTGGGATCTGATATTTGGCAGGCAGTGGCCTTTGTGTCAGGGATGTGACTTTTGCTGGCTCCATGAAAATCTGCCCCAATATGGCTTGGTTATAATGCTTGGAAAAATTGCCAATTGCACGTGCTCTTTAGAGAACTGATTTGCACAGCTACATTCCTGAAAGATTCCATACTGAGCACACTCGACTGTATGGACGGGGAGGGGAAAGGTGTGGGAGCTCTTAAATTATTGAAGGTCTACTCAATACTTGTAGACCCCACCTCTACCCCGAGCCCCTTCCTGCGTTTTCCCAGTTCGTTATGCCACTTTCCTAATTAGTAAAGATGAACTATTGTTGGGAGGCGGTGGTTATACTTCCTGTTTCATTCCCAGATGGCTACTGGCCTGGCCTTTCTCAAGCTCAGTGAAGTGGGCGGCTTTCAGCTTTATATTGAACAACCAATAAGTCTTTCTTTTTTCTTTAGGACTTTGAAGAAAGAAGTGAAGTCTATTGCCATCGAATCTCACTTGCATCATGTTGAAACAAGGATTGTCCTGTCTCCTTCCCAGGCCATACAGTTAGCTGCCTCCCAACACAGGAATTCCAAAGAAGCCTCGCTCATACAAATCTCACAAATTTATCATCAGCCTGGCGAGCTACGACCATTACCACCAGCCTCCAATGAATCTGCTGTCAGTTTTGGGTACACCAATGCTGGCACTGTTCTCTCAGGAGCCAAGAGCTGCACACCAGAAAGTTTTCTTTCTACCCTCTCAAAGTCGGGAAGCCTTTATTCTAATGAACATGATCTCTTTTGTGAGTCTTCCAGGAGTTCTTCCGGAGAGTCCCTGGGCAGCCCTGGATGCAAATATGAAGATGCAGAAGAAAGTGGTGATTCTGGGAGCACCATTTTTTGTCCTATTCACAGCAGTGTGGCAGATGATCTATCTTTAACCAGATATTAATGATATGCCGTGTGTATCTCTCTGCTGCTTCATGTCTGTTTCAATGAAAAATTTAAATAGGAAAAAAACTCCCCAGCTGAGTATTTTCTAAGCTATGTGTGAGTGGAAGGCCATGTAAAGAGTTGGCTCCCATCGACATTTTCAATCTTTAAAATACCAAGATCTCCTTTGGAAGTGAACTTGCTTCAATCTTTCCCTAATCACAGTAAAGACTGGAACTCATGACTCGAGCTCTTTCCATAGTGAACAGATGGGATGCACGAAGTGACCATCTGATGTCCGTTTCAAAGCGTACTTCAGATATTGGACTGGAATAAGAGGTTAATAATGAAACTGATTAGTTGTAGCTATTATTTAAAGTCATGCAAGAAGAATTAAAATCACTGAATTAACAACAACATTTTCTTAACTACGTGGAAAAAACTGTGACTGTTCCATTGTTTCTCTATGCACCTCCATCCAAACAACCCCCAAATTAGCAACGGACCTGCTGTTAAATGGTTTTCAAAAGATGGGAGTTATTTTACAAGTTGCCTTGGATGTTAAGCATGTAACTAGCAAGTAAGGGGCTGATCTTCAAAGCCAAAGGCAATGACTCCCGCTGAGTTGGTGTCTACCTGCTACTCTTTGAGCCTTTGAAAACACCCCCTAAATGTCTCCACAAAGGGCAGGTAGCTAGACATTGAACTATTAACAAATTGCATCCCTGGCTTTGCATGTGCAGTAAATTCTTAGTTTGCTGTGATTATTCAATACTCTGTGTTTGAACTATGTGCGATGTGAATAAGGGGGGTCCATATGTATTGGGGGTGGGAAGAATGAGGAGCAGTTCTCCTCACATTCAGCTTGTGGAAGCCATTGCTTGAGAGCCTGATACAGGTAGGTCCTATTCTCAGCTTTATCCCACATTCTTGTCGCAGCCTACCCTATAACTCCTTGGCTCTATTATCGCCTATGACATACACTGCCCCAGGCCTCAGAAACTTCTACTCCAGGGTGTCTGGCTCCCTTTACTGCTGAATCTACTGCCCCTGAACCAAGTGCCCAAGCCTGCAGAGTCACACCAGCTGAGGATTTCACCCCACCTCCCAAGCACATCTCTCCTTTCCTTGTACAAGTTCTTCTATACTGCAGGAGAGGTTGGGAGGGACAGATGTTCTCTGTAGCACAGGTTGCACCTCTGCCCCATACCACTTGGACTCTTGTAGGTACAATGTTGATGACCACGTCAAATAAACTCTGTGATGTGGAACCCATTGAGGAGATACTATGAGGTAGAAGTCCCAGGCAGGATGACGCTGGTGAGAGAGCCAGCGTTAAGGCAGAGGCGTCATTGGAGAGACATTCCTGGCTTCTGCATCTCGGAGGGCCCCGCCCAGAGATCTGCTGGGAATGGGGTCTCAACCTTTCTTTTGTTTGTGTCAGAGCTGACTTAGCTGACACCGATCACACAGTGTGTGCAGGGCTGGCTTTTGCTTTTTGGACAGTTTTCATCAGGGTCGCTGCTGTCTTCTCAGATTTTTCTAAGACTATATCTATACTAACAGCACCAAATTTGCTGCCATGAAAACAATTTATCCAGTTTGCTTGAGTGGCAGTGAAGACCCACTCCATCGATCCAGAAGTCAATCTACTAAAAATACCTCCAGAAAAAGCATATCGCTGCATTGATGGGTATGCACTTCCCATCAATACAGTGTAGTGGGGTCTGTGAGTAGCATGGAAGTTGCTGTAAGTTATGCAAGCTATTCTACATAACTCCTGTAACTCCCGTCAACTGTCGCCGAATTTGCCAGCCAGTGTAGACCAAGCCTAAGTGGTTCTTTCTGCATCTGGAATTTGCTTGTGGCTTGAGTCCAGTTTCCTGTAGCAGGGCTATTCAGTTGAATCAAATGTTAAACCAGAATGTCTCACCATTTGCTGGGTGATTCTGATACCTGCTCACTATAATTAAGTGATTGACATTGAATGAGCTGTAGTTGGATTTCAAAGTCAGCAACATCTGCTATGGATTAGGAAGAAAGGGAAGTAAGTGTTTGTTCTGGATTTTACCTGCAAACACAATGGCTTGACCTGATTGTTTAGGCTGCTAGCTGTGAAACAAGGCAAAGCTGCCGTAGCGATTTCAGGAAGGGGATTTAGCTGCAGAATAAGGTTTTACTCACCATGTGCAAGGGAGAAGCTTGGAAATTAGTATGGAGTAAAAACAACAAGATCCCTTAAAAGACTAACAAATTTCTTCAGGCATAAGCTTGGTTGTCTACCCCTCTGGAACTTAGTATGGAGTAAGCAGGGGGAAGGGAGATGATACAAGCAGTCAGGTGGGAATCTTGGATCGAGCAGAGCCAGCGGTACACATATTATTTTCTCTGAAGCCATTGCAGTGGCCGAAGCTGCGATTCTTGCATCATGCTCAGCAGAAAAGACACTCCTGCTCTTTTGTAATCTTTAAACAGAGTTTGATTTTTGCTTGTAAATTATCACCATTTTCTCCCTCTTCCTCGCAAAGAGCATGTATTTACCTAATGGTGAGTCACTGTACAAAGCATCTCCCAGGTTCGAATTCCCTGAATGTTTCCACTTACGTTATTTGAAGTCATTATTACAGGCTACATTTCATTGGGATTTTAACTGGAGCCAGAGCGAAAGCCTCGAGGTATCTAGTTACAACAAAAGTTACGTGGGACGCCTGACAGCTGCAGTAACTATTTGCAAAAGCTGCTCTGTCTTCTTACCAAATATTAGCTGGAATGTTGCAATCAGCTGGAATACTTCCTACAGTGCATGTTAGTTTCAGGTTAGAAATCCACACGAGACATTTCTTTAAGAACACCAGGACATTAAAAACTAAACAGCCTTCCCCTCTCAGGTGCTAAAATACAGACGGCCAGTACAGACGGCCAGAACCTGAACAAGAGTAAATTAACATAGTGCCTCTGATTGGGATGGAGATAGGACTATTTACACCAGTGGTTCCCAACCTTTTTGGCTCAAGGGTCAGCGATATGATTGTTACAACCCTGACGGACCAGTCTCCACACCAGGAGACCTCCCTCCGTCCCTCTCTACAGCCAGACAAGGAGTTCAGGAAGGAGGCTGCCTCCCTCCTCTCTGATCTCCCGTACCCCTAACTGCAGCAGGCAAACCGCATATATCCTGTAGCTCTGTGTGCTCCACCTGGATCTCTAGAAGCAGGGTCTCCCTTCTGCAAGCAAGGAAACGGGACATAGGAGATCAGTGTTTCCCTTCCTCTGGCTCCGGCAGGGACACCAGCATCCAGGGACCTAGGCGGAGCACTTTGCCATGCTCCCTGTTACAGCCAGGGTGGACAGGAGCACTGATCTCCCATCCCCTTGGCAGCAGCAAGGAGCCTGCACCAGTCTTGTAGGCCCATTGCAATGCGCTCGACCTGGGTCCTTAGGCTGTGGCTCCTTTCTGTAGCCAGTGAGAGGGGAGCGGCGGGCCACTTTGACAGTCTTCTTGAGCCAATTTTGGCCCCTGAGCCACAGGTTGGGAACCACTAATTTACACCATCTAAGGATCTGGCAAGCAACAGTCTGTTGTTGTTCGAAAGTTATATTTCCACACATTTGGAAACGTTTTCCTCTTTCTTTTGAGTTCTGAGAAAATGCTACTTGGTTTCACAGAGCTTTAAGGAAAGCTGGAAAAAAAAATCTTCAAAAATCACTGGCTATTAAAAGCTGCAACATATACATCTAATGTTCCAGGAGTTGAGCCATAGTTGCGTTCAAAAGGCAAATATCTCACCATATAAATAAATCTGTTACTCTTTAAAAGACTCCTTTTCTGTTTTGCGGAACTAGACTGACACGGCTCCCCCTCGGGGGTCTTGTCATATGTTCTTCTCGTGGCCACATGATGGCAGAACAAGCAAAGAACATTGCAAACAGCATTAATTAAATTCCAAAGGGGTAGCCGTGTTAGTCTATTGTAGAAAGACAACAGAGTCTTGTGGCACTTTTAAAGACTAACAGATTTATTAATCACATGAGCTTTGAATCCTAACACCTACTTTGATTTGCTGTTACAGCCTGACTTGATGCTATGTCATACACTCCCCTGCATTTAATTTCCTCCCACTCTGTAACTTTCCTATCTTCAAAGCGTCTGACGAAGTGGGATTTTCTCCCACGAAAGCTCATGCGATTAATAAATCTGTTAGTCTTTAAAAGTGCCACAAGACTCTGTAGCATTAATTAAAACATCTCTACGCTATGCTGGCATTTGTCTCTAGGAGTTGACAGTAAAAAAGTTTCCTTTCCTTATGCGGTGACTTATATTTTTTTGTAGAACCGGCTACCATGTAATGCCAGAATTATAGTTCAAAGTCAAAATTTGTACCAGTGTTGCAGGAGATGAAGACTCTCGAACAGTCTACATAAAATGAGCTGATGGGCTTAGTCTAATTGCTAAAATTATCCATATCACAAAAACTACCCTGAGCTAACACAGCTTTACCCACTAGTTAGCAGTTTCAGCAACGTTCCGTAACTAAATCAGGGTAGGCAATCCCTGGCACAAGAGCCAACAGTGGCATGCGAGCCCATTTGGAGCAGCATGTGGCACCCCCTGCCACTGAAAGCCACTCTGGGCAGCAATTTTGGGAGTGGCTGGGACACGGGGTGGTCCCTGCCACAGAAAGAAACCGCCTCGAGCGGCTCCTCTCAGTGGCATGCCACCACTGGAAAAAGCCATTCTGGGTGGCTTCTTTCCACAGCACTGCTGGGGCCTCCTGTCCCCAGGCACTCACCAAGAGGAGCTCCCCCAGGCAGCTTTCTGTGAGCGGCTCCTTTCAGCAGCTTGCCTGGGAAGCATTCCCCTACCCCCGCCATTGCTGCCACCGAATTTTCAGGCAGCGGCTGCTTTTTTATGGCAGAGGGGCCGCTGGCACAGGCTGAGGTTCAGGGAGGCGGGGCTGGCATGAGCGTCCACAAAGGTTGCCGACCCCGCGACTAAATTCATGTAAAAAGGGAGTTAAAACTGAGATATGCTGTGTAAAATTCTGCCCTGGGATCTCTTCACACTTTTTCCCATGGATGTCAGTGGGAGTCAAAAACAGAGCAGAATTTGAATCACTGGAATAGTGCTGTGGGGAAGCGTCTCTTTTCACTGCTGATGCCGTGTGTGTTACTAAATTGAGAACTTTTGTTTCTAGGGTTATTAATCCAATACTTTTTACAAACAACATTCACTTGCAAAAATAGACGGGAGCAATGTCGATGGCAAAGCAGAGGTCAAATCCTATGGTTAGTTTCATGCTTAAGAACTTCCTTTGAAATCAGTTGGCGTTCTGCCTAAATATGTACTGCAGGATTTAACGGCTAATAATTAGGAATAAGGGTTCCAACCTATGTCTGAATTTCATGCCATAAATTCAGGTCATCTAGTTTTGCCTTTCTACCAAAGGGACAGTTTCTGTTGGGTTATGCTTTGACTACAGTTTAGATCCTGGGCACTGTGTGAGCCTGAGGTTAGATAAGGAAGTAAATAAAAGTCTGATTGCAATGATTGAAATATAACATTTTATTTCCTTGGAGAAGGTAATTCCTCTGATTAAGGTTAGGATAACATAGGCAGAGGCTTATCGCAGCCTGCTCATTTTAAAAGATATGTTAAATGGCTTCCGATTGGTTTTCTTCACTTCGGCACATTGAGCCCTGTATGCCCTTTGTTTAACTCCATGGTTAACATCTAATTGAATTAAGAACCAATTCACTCAATGGCTTGTGGTTATTCTGTGCGTATTCCTAACTGTTATGAAACAGCCCTCTTTCTTAGATGCTTTTAGATCATTTTTTTAATAAAAAATAGTCACTGTTGATTATGGACAGCTTAAAATACATAGATTTGTATCAAAATCTAAAGTGAATGTTTTAGTTATAACATCAAAAACCATTCCAGCCACTCTTCTCAACCGTTCATACAATAACGTAATTTTGCCGGGTAAGTTACAGCTAAAAGTCAACTGCTCAGGGAGTATATTTTAACAGCCCAGCAATTATGACACTGATTACATTAAAATGAGAGCCTTCCCAAGATCATATCTTACACTAGAGAGAGGTGTATGCTAGCTTCACCTACTGTTAAAAATAAATGATTTATTAAATGCACAGTTTAAAATAACAATTTTTTACACCTTCCGTTTTCCATGACTGATTACGCTGTCTGCAGAGAGATATCTACGGCAGTGATGTTATAAGACTCATACAGTGAGATAAGTGCAATGCTCCCTGGTCAGTAAATAGAAACAGTTTGAATTGTGTGTTTTGGATAAGCAAGTCAGCATGGCTGTTGACTCTGTTATTTTTCTGCTGTTCTCTTTTTTAATATGTGGTCGCTTCGTAGCTAATAACAGGGAAACATCAGCTTCTTCTGAAGGTATGGTATTTAACATGACAATCTATAATCTAAGGCTGATCTTTGAAGTGATTATAAAAATAGAGTATTTACGCAGGATGATATCAACGCACCCATACAAAACTTGAATATTTTACCCTGTTTCAGATCTGGTAATGCTCTAAAATACCTAGGAGATAGCTCCAGATGTTTGAAAGGAGCCTATTCACCTTCTCTGTCCTTTCAATGGATACAGAGACAGAGTGGCCAATTTTTGTGCACCTCCACGTGTGACATTTTTCACTGGTGAGAAAAAGCCACTAGCACCTTTCCAAAGTCTTTTCCTCACAAGCCAGGAAATGGTAGCAGGTGTGGGGCAGGAAGACAGCAGAAAAGCTACTACATTAATTGTAGAACATAGAAATTTTCGGGCAATTTTCTCTTGGATGTGCCATATTCTCCTCTGGGCTGTGGTTTGCTGCTGGCTTCTCTAGATGTGCAAGTTTCTCTAGAGGTGTAAGTAAAAGTTTCCCGAAGTCCCATAACTACTTAGTTACCCTTTCGCCACTCAAATCTCAGGGAAGCTCAAGAACTAATGAGAAATCGAGCCACCTCAGCTGATGTTCCTTCTTGTTCTGAGATCTGGAGGTGGTTTCCTACAAAGGTAGAAGGTCTTTCGGATGCTATTTACCATGTTTAGCATCCATAACAGAGCATGGAAGCGCACACCATGAAGCTCTGCTAAGACCAACTCACACCTCTTAACTAACGTGGAAGGGCTTGCAGCTAACCATGTACCATGTAATGTTATCATTTAAATAGACCAATGGTCTTCATACTTTTTTGGATCAGTGCCCAGTTTTTCAATATTTCACATTTGCAGTAAGTTTATCACCCACCGACATAAATTGTTACTTTTTATAAATTGCCACTGTTGTTAAATTAATTGTTTGTAGCGCCCACCAAAAATCACAAAACGCCCACTAGTGGGCTGTATTGCCCAGGTTGAAGACCACTGAAACAGACTGTGTGTGTCCTCAGGCCACTATGTGGAGGAGTCAGGCCTGTAAAAGCTGAAGAACCATGTCATTCTCAACGAGGAACACAAAATAATTGTCACAATGGCCTCCTGCTATTGCAGTGCTGTGACGCTGTATAGTTAGGGAATGCTGCGTTAGCTCATCAGAAATGCCTTATTCTCTTTTCCCTTAACATTCCTTAGTTTGGGGACAGAGGAGGGTTCTCTTCTAAGAGCTGGAATAGAAGGGGAGGATAGATTTACTCTAGGAGGATTCAGATTCTACCATTTATAGACCAGTGATGGAAAAGAAAGAAACTGATTCCACACTCCTGAGTCAGTTTGCTTAGCACTCTCTACTCTTTCAATATGTGGTATGTGGGGGTGCACTCCTTCAGTTGGCCCTCTACTTTCCCTGCTCAGTGCTCAGAATTCAGAAAAGTGACTAGCGAGCGGATTCAACTTCCTTTCACTGCACATGTCACACTCTTTTGGTCTAGGAGGCTATGTCTACACTTGTGAATTTAAGTCGACTTTAACTAAGTCGACTTAAAGTCGACTTAGTTAAGTCGACTTAGCACGTCCACACTTAAAAATAAAGTTGACTTAAAGGGGAACTTAGAATGTTGACCTAGAGTGTCCACACTGGATGCTCTAGGTCGATTTTGTGGGGCTTGGGGGACCTAAGGCAGGTCCACAGGGGCAGGGGGGGCACCCTAACTCAGCAGCATTTGTGCACATTTTTTTAGCATATGTTTTTACAAATAAGGGTCAAAATAACTAGAGGGCTTGATCCCGCATGCCTTCACTCGACTATAATTATATATATATAACATGACTATAATTATATAGTGCTTTTCAGCAGGGCTAACAGCATTTTACAAAGCAGACCAGTATCTTTATCTCCCGTTGACTGATGAGGTACAGACAGGAAAAGTGACTCAGCCATGTTCTTCCGAAAGATCCACGCCAGCAGTTAGAAACCAAGATATCCTGAGCCTTAGGCCTGTGTGCTCTAGTTGCTAATACATAAATATGAAGAACAGTTTACTTCTGCTAATAAGTGTTTTGCTCTTTCCCTTAATCTCTTCCCCGCTTCTGAGCTGCCCTGTGTCTCTTAATATCAGATAGCGGGTATGGGGTTTAGGCTGTCAATCCTGCAATGAATTTTCATGGGAGAACATCCCACTTTGTCAGACGCTTTGAAGATGGGGAACTTACAGAATGGGAGGAAAATAAATGCAGGGAAGTGTAAGTCATAGGATCAGGTCAGGCTGTAACAGCAAATCAAAGCAGATCTTAAGGTTTTAACACTGGGGAACAGCACAGAGAGGAAGGTGAGGTCAAATCACATGTTGTGTCTTTGTTTAACCTTGGGGCAATGGAGTCAAATTTCCGTATAAATTCCAGTTCTGCAGTTTCTCTCTGAAGCTTCGATTTGTTGCCCATTTGTCTGAGCACAGCTGTTAAGTCCTCAATGGAGTGAGCAGTGAGATTGGAGGCTTCCCCTCTTGGTTTTCGAATGTTGTGATTTCTGATTCCGTGTTAGTCTATTGTAGAAAGACAGGACTCTGTTGTGATTTCTAATGTCAGACTTGTGTCCATTTATTCTTTTGCAGAGTCTTGCCACCAGACTCATTTGCTTTGCTGAACGAGACTAAACACGGCTACCCCTCTGGAACTTGTCAATCCTGCTCATTTCTGTGAATAACTTTTACCCACGCAGGTAGGCCCTAGGTCCCATTAATTCAGAGAGGACTTCTTGGGTGAGTAAAGCAAGCCGGGGGTGGCCCTAGCATACCAAGCCCGCCCCATCCATGTGTCTACCAGGACCGGAGCGAGGTTGCCATAGACTAGCCTGGGTGGGGGCTCCAGGGAACCCTAGCTAGAGACCTTGGCTGGGTTTGGGAAAGTGTTACAACAGAAAACCAAAGGAGGCCTGCAGCACTAACCCGGCTGCCCCTTTGGAACTTGTGCCAATAGAAAAACCTAAGGATGCAGCTTTTTATTTGTGAAATCATCTAAGGCTCAGCTGTCCAAGCTCCTGCTCCAGCTCCAGCGGGAGGGCGTTAGCCGCACCTCTCCCCCCCGCTCGGCTCAGCCGGCTGAATACTACAGATCCCAGGCTGCCCTGGGGAGGGAGGGGACGGGAAGGTCCCGCCCTCCCCGGGACCCAGAGACAAAGCTGGGGCGGGGCCCCGGAGAGAGAAAGTGGAAGTAAGCGGGGCGGGGCGCACATTGCCGGGGCGGTCGGGCCGTGCGCGGTGCGCCGTGGCGAGGGGAGCGCACGGGCCGCGGGGTGGTGCTCGGTGCCACGGGCGCAGCGCCCTGGAGCCGAGGCCGTGCGCCAGCTGGTCCCCGCGGGGGCGCACGGCGCTGGGGAGGGAGCCCCGGGACAGCCCGGCTGCGGTGGCCGGGTCGAACCTAGCAGCGAGCCCCATGCGGCTGGGAGCTGCGCGCCGGTGACCGCGGCGGGGCGGGGAGGCTCTGCCCGCCGCAGTGGTTCCCTGCAGGGCGCTCGGCCCCGCCGCCTGCCTGGATCCCCCGCGATGTTTAGCTGGAGCAGGAGCTGCCTGGTAAGTACAGCTCCCCCCGCACGCCTCGGGGCAGTAGCCCCCCCAGCCTGGCTGGTCACAGCCAGGGCCGGCCCAAGGGGTTTGGGCGCCCTAGGCGAGCTATGATTTTGGCATGGTGTAAGGGAGAAGTATTCATATTTTTTTTTTAACTAGAGAAAAAATTTCATTTCCATCTAATTTGGTGCCCCTGAAAGCCTGGCGCCCTCGGCGATTGCTTGGTTCACCTCTATGGTTGGGGTGGCCCTGGTCACAGCCCTTTGCAGTGTCTGGGGGCGATGATCCGCGTGCGTCTCCACCCGGTCCATGGGGCTGGCACCGCTCAGCCCCCTCCCGAGGCACCAGCAGGGTGGAAAAGGCAGCAAGAATTAAAGCAGGCTCCTCTCCCCCTCCCTGGCAGGCGAATAGTTCTTCCTGGAGCTGCAGAAATAAGGATCAAAATTGGGCACACTCTAGACTGGGCCACATCCCTTTCTTTTGTTCCTCCCGGCGCAAGCACAAGATCCCCTGGAGCGCTGGCTGACGCTGGACACGAAGGCGAAATAAGGGGACCGTGCTGCATCTCTTAGGATGTGAGGGCAGGTAGCATGGGGTAACGCGGCGTAAAGTGGACACAGACTGTATGCCCCTTTACAAGAGGGACTAGCTGCCCAGAATGGGAAACCTGTCTTAAGTAGCCAGCCAGCAAAAATCAGTTTCCGAGTGGTGGAGGAGTTAGAAGATCAAAGAATATTGTGCCAGGAACCTGGGAGATAATTTACAATGGTCAGAACTGAAGAATGATGGTTTATTTTTTACTTAGCGCATGTTGTGTTGGCTGTGGGATGGTGACTGACGGATTGGGTTGGCCCTCAATGACCATCTCGGAGGAAGGCCAGGCCTCCTGGCTACAGAACTTCTGTAGGGAGAGGGCTCTGGCCTTTCTGGCAGGGAACGCCGATGTGGTATCAGGCCATAGCACAACCAGACTATTGTCTGGTTCTCCTGGGCTGTTTCCTCCTCCCTAGAGCGCCTCAGGTGGTCATCGCTCCCTGGGTTAAACAGCAAATGGTAAACCCAACACCTCAGTCCTGCAGTGGTCAGGCTTGGGTGATACTAATGGCAGAGAGGAGAGACATCCTTCTGCTCGACCAGATCCAGTGGAACTCACCTTTAATACTTCCTGTTCCGTCCTTCTGTTTCCAGCAGGGTAGAAATGGGTGTCCTGGCCACGAGAGTGTCGGTGGGGTTTCTTCCTTGTCCATCTATCTGCAAGGGAGGCCACACCCCTTCGCTACAGGTTTCTAGGAACTCTAGACAAGGATGCTGCAGGGACATTGCTTGTAATGCTGGACAGTGGTGTAAATGGGGGGTGGGTGGGGGGAAGCTGAGGTTTCAAAGGCTTGGAGCAGAACCTCTAGCATACCTTTGTGCTTGCACAGGAAGGAAACGAGGATTATGTTTACATGAAATGTTCACTAAAATACTGAATAAGGCTGGAGCAAATTAGCCTCTGTAAGCTGTTTAGACTATGTAGGTTCTTGTTCCTTTCTGCGGAGTACAAAAACATTATTAACTACTCTCGGAAGTTGTGGGCAATTGAGTTGTAATTCTGCTGGTGATGTGAAAAGGTCCTGAATTGGACACTATTTAAGTCTTTATGGAAGAAAATTTCTGATTAGTTAACAACTTAAAATACCTGAAGTAAAGAACTGTTCAGGTCTAGGGTATTTTTTTTTACAGTTTTCTCATTAGGGAAATGTTTTGATGCTATGTTTAGAAGATATTTCTTCTTGCATGTCGTGAATCTTTGCTTACCTTTGACAGGATTTCCATTTCTTGTTTTGGAACCCCTCCCCCCCCAATAGCCATTTACATCTGGCTAAAAGTTCTGTGTAGCTACTTCATGGTTTTTTGGCATTAGATTGTCCTAGAACAGGGGAGCACAACCTTTTTTGGCCAAGGGCCCAATTGCATTTTCTAAGGCCACTCAAGGGCCACAAATGCAACTGCGGGGGGTCATGTCACGTGATCCGCCGTTCGCTCCGTTCCCAGAGGGCCACACAGAACATCCCGGGGGCTGCAGGTTGTGCATCTCTCTCCTAGAAGGACAACAAAAAGATGCCAAGTGAACTAGATTTAAGACTTATAAATTCATACAGAGAAAATATTAGAAATGTGCCGTTACAAAACGGAACATTCGAAATACTAAGTTAATGTTCCGGTGGGGCTGCGGTGGGAAAGTGGGGTGAGTGTCACTGCCTGGAAATATATGCCAAAGGATCTCTGGAGAATCTCAACTTGGACCCAATATGCCTGCCGCCTCTTGGAATTTATAATTTACTAGTCTTTAAAAGTGCCACAGGACTCTGTTGTCTTTCTACAATAGACTAACACGGCTACCCCTTTGGAATGTGACTAATTTACGTGGGTATCTGACGTGATAACTGGATGTGCTAAATGTTATGTTGTGTGGGTTACAGGAACTTTCAGAAGCACAATGTTGGTGTATCATCATCTCTTATTTTGGGGGTTGAATTGGGGTGACATTGTGAGGTATTATAACCCTTGCGTGTAGATCAGGTCTGATGTAGATTATGCAGCCGTTTTTATAGCTGAGGAGTTGATGGAACCGAGGGCTGTTTCTCAAATGAGTGGTGCGGATGACATGTTACAGGGGAGAAGGGTTTCCCCCGTCAATGTTTAAGAGATTGGCCACTGACCAGGAAACAATGTGCAGTGAGTGGCAGATAGGTGTGCGTTTTCAACATGGGGCTGAGAAGTTGTTTGATGTTGCAAATGTAAATCAGGTGTTCTTTGTTTACTACAGTCTGGTGGCTCCTTGGCTCATTTTCCAGTGGACCTCTGCTTAAGTAAGAAACTCAGTGAGGCAGTTGTAGGAAAACGCTGCTCAGTTTAATAGACAGTTAAAAATATGGACAAATACCAGAAGACAATCTTTGGAAGTTCTCTGATCTATTACCCAGCTGCCCTCTCTGGGCCTGATTCACCATTGCCGTGTGTGGCTATTCACATCTGTGTAAAGAGGGTGTGAAATGCTCCCAATTAAAACAGTAATATTAGCTTTTACAGTACACCGCTATAAATTAATACAGAAGGTGCAGAAAGGGCACTGGGGAATGGTTCCTTCAGTACAAACCATCTGCTCACACTCAGAAAGATTCTGCAAAGATACTGCTCCGCAGGTGAAGCAGGGACACCGTTACAGACACATGTATAAGGGCTCAGATTCATCCAAGTTTTTAAGGGGCATTAATTTATATTTTCCTTTTGTGCTCCTATCGCTTTGGTTCTGAAGACTGAAAGAAATTAAATTTTACTTCTTGCCGCTTATGGTGTTTTACACTCAGGATTTCATTCTGCTTTGCCCGTGAAACTATATCAGTGTGTTACGCAACTGATTATTTTTTCTTCCGGTTGTGTAAGGCTGCAGTGTTTGCCTTGTAAACATTGGTGCCTATAAACATAAAACAAAAACAAGCAGACTCCATTTGCTTAAAACTACAAAAACAGTTTATATTTTCTAGGGGTTTATTTTTTGCATGTCTCTAATTACGGGTAGGGATGGCAAAATTCATTTTTTATTTAAAAATCATTTTGATGGTTCAATTTTCATCGTTGTGTGAAATTATAGATTTTAAGCCTCCCTCCCCCCAATTTTTATGAATTTACATTTTTGCAGCAATGAGAAATTAAGGGGGAAGGACAGACAAGTTATGTGGCAACAGTAGAAACTGAGATTCAAAAAGTTAGACTTCTAACACTTAAAACACAAATTGTCACCAATTCAACATCACTTGTCAAAATACACAAAGTAAACATCCTTAATATCCTAACAATTTCTCAAGCAGCATTTTTCTTAATTTACCTAGGAGTAAATTTCTGTTATCAATGGAAACATTCCTCAGTTGGTACATGCATGGTGAAATTGACGACTACTGACACAATCTACTCTCTTCTCAAGCCTAATTATGGGTCAGAGCATGAGTCTTCTTAAATTTAAATGTTGCTAAACTGTGTCCAGACCTTTGGCACGACTGAACTCTGACTCACTTTGTCTCATCTATCGGAGCAGTTAGTTATTGATGATTCCAGTAATCTGGCTGTAATTTAATTTACAGAAGCTGTAAAGGTGCCAATCAATAGGTCTGATAAGTTTGTCTTATCTCCGAATGGTATGTTAAATACCACAACACCACTTCAGCTGCCTTGAGCTTTTGTTGTGAGCTCATTGCTTGGGCTAAACTTCCTATTTGTTCATTTTTCTTGTGCAGCAGTAACTGTGTTGAGCCCAGAGTCTTGGGGCTATTTTGGTAGACTGTGTCCGCTTATTTCGGAGTGTAATTTTGAGCATCCTGCAGCGCTAACAGAAAGGATTAGGATTAAAGAGGAGGATGTAGTCATAATTCAATATACATGTGCCAAATTTAAGAGTGCTTCTTACGTCTCTGCTGGCTCAGCACTTTTTTGGTTCTGCCATTGCAGGAAATCCCAACTGCAACACCTGAATTTAGTGTTGTTATTTTCAGGTGGCCTTTAAATGTAGTTAGTTAGGCTTCATGGACTATTCAGGCCAGTTATGGTGCTCCTCCCCCCTTCCCACCTTCAGTGTTTGCTTTATAATTCAGTTCTGAAGTGCAAAGGCTTCTTTTAAGACAGGCCTCAACAAATGTATGATTCTGGTCGCCATACTGACCAGTTTTAGTAGCCGGCTGCCTAGCTCCACTGCAGAAATGTGATGGAGGACCCTCTGGCCAGACCTGGCCTTATCAGTAGGTAAACTAGCAGCCGCCTAGGGCCGCCGATTTTAGGGGCTGCGCTAATTTTGAAAAAAATATTAAAACATCAAAGCACCACACACAGGGGTTAAAGCACGCTGGAATGCCCCGCAATGGGCCCACAGAATCGGTCAGAAAGCCAAGAACAAGATCCCGCGCTCGTCCAACCTGCGGGCAGCGCGGTCCGCACAGAATCTGGCCCGCAGGACGCTGGGAGCAGTGGCCAGGCTGGGGAGTTTCAAATCTCCTGCCCTGAGCACGCTCAGTCTGAGCATGTTTTGGGGCAGGAGCAGCCTGGCCAAGGAGCAGCTCTGCTGGCCGTCCCTGCAGCTCCAGCCAGGTAAGGGGGGTCGGGGCGCGGGCGGGGGATCAGGGAAGGAGTCTGGGAGGCCCAAGCCCAAGAGAGGATTGGGGAAGGGGCCGGGGCGGTCGGGGAGCCGACGGGCGGGCAAGGGGCCTTGGGGGGAGGAGAAGATTGGGGAAGGGGCGAGGGGCAGTCGGTAAGCCGGCAGGCAGGTGGAGAAGGGGCTGGGGGGGGTGGGTGGGGGGGGGCCGAAGGGGGGGAGCAGGGGGGCCCCCTTGGGGAATGCATTGAAGGGGCCACCAAGAATAAACTTGCCAAGGGCCACCAACTGTCTGAGGCCGGCCCTGCCTCTGGTGACCAGAAGTAAAATTGCTGGTGCCTAGCTGTGAGCCAGTTTTGTCCACCCCTGTTTTAAGAACTGGTAGTCTCTATCATTATGAGTATTGGAGATGGATGTGTGCGTTCAGTTGCCATGATTGATGTTGGGGCTTTGATTACCCTTCATTATCATCGGAGGCTGACTTTTGCACATCTTCATTTGTCTAGTTTGTAATTTATGTCCAGTAAATATTTTACAGCACTTCTAAGCATTCTTTTGCTCCTCCGTGGCCCAAACAAAAAATCAAAATCTCTACTTTGATAATTCTTAATATTAAAAAAACAAACCCAAAACTCTCCCCTTCTGTACATCTCACGCCTATAAAATTCACTCTGTATGACATCCTCCAGATATACTGGAATTCTCCATCCTTAAGAACAGACTGTAATGTCTCTGACAATGAATTTTTCAGGAATGCAATGTGTTAAATTTTTATAATGCACTCTTAGCATGGTCTTAATTTTAGTGCTGCCTCTGCTTGTGTGCAGTCTACAGCCTGAAATAACTGAAAGCTTCCCCTGATGCACAAAGAGGAAGAAGAATTATTGAACCTAGAATGCAATTTTCTCAAATCTGCTTGGCTTGGAGCTCGGAAACTTACGTACCAGCTGGAAGCTGAACTAGCTAGAGGCAGGGAAAGGGAAAGGTAGGAGAGGCCTAGCCAGTGGGTCCAGGGCGGTGCAATGGTGAGATACCTGTCACCACCAGGTGTTGGGGAAGGGTCTGGAGATGAGAGTTGTTGCCAGGAATTTGTCCCTGGACTCTGATTGTGGGGACCTTCTCCATGTGTTCAAGCAACCTCTGAGTAGAAGGTTTGAGGCAAATTTAAAGCTCCGCCATCACCGCCAGGGGCTGGAAGACTGAAAGCATGTTCTTCTCTCCCAGTCTTTCCCACAGCATCCAAGAAGCTCTGTCGGAGAAGAGGTGGCGAGTGGAGACCGAATTCCTGACTGCTGCAATGCTGCGGTGGGGGGAGTCTCTAGTCTGAGCCTCTCCCAGCCTTGTTTCCTTTTGGGTCGTCCTACACGATGAGTAATTCTTATAGTTGCTTCTACGACTATTTTCTGCATTGCCAAATTTAGCAGCAGGGATCGGATTCTTTTGAATCCCAGGATTCTGCATAGCAGCAGAGCACCTGGTTGGATTCTTGCTAGTTTACCCTGCAGCTGCTTGGCTGAGCAATGAGCTGAGGCACTGGAATGGTCTGTGCAGGCTCAGGAAGGCAGCAAGGCCGTAAGGGACAGAAACATTGGAAAAGTAAAGCCTTGGGCTGTATCGTTCTTCTGCCGCCAGGGGGAATCCACATTAAGGAGCAAAGAGGGTTGCCAGAGCTGGTGTGTAGGCATCAGGGCTTCTGCCTCGGTGTGCCTAGGGCCTCAGCAGCCCCAGGGGATCTACTGGATTTGGAGGCAGGTCCTATAGCCTCTTCCTTGGAGGGAGCAACCTGTGAGGATCTCTGTTAAGGGATCTTGTGAGAGATTTCCTCTCCCAGGAGCCCATCCAGTGCATTCTGGAAACACTGGTTTCAGACTTGCACGTCATGGCAACAGCTTTGCGGAAAATTTCAATACCCCTATTAAAATGGGAGAGAGACTGTCTGACATGAGGATAAAGCTGCTCTGACAGATGCTGTCATTTCTCAACTCGATGGTGTCTGCCAGAGGCTCCTAAGTGCCAGTGAATATTAAAAACCCCATCTTAACATTCATCTCACAGCTTATACAGAATGTGTTTCTTGCCTTATCAACATTGAGATTATTGAACTTGGCTCAGTTTTCTCCTGTAAATGTATTTCTTATGCCCTAAAGGAGGTAAAATTTAAAAAGACTGGTAGGAAATTATTTAATTACCAGTAGCGGGGAAAGCGTACAGTGAGAATAGGTGGTTTATTTTGGATCTGTTCCATTACTCTGGTCTACGTATGTGCAGAAAACTTCAGGATTCTGATCTTAATTTCGTAAGTGTGTATTTAAAGTAATTTTGCTGAAGTCAGTGATACCGCCTCCATTAGGAAGATCAGAATTGGGTTCAGTACACAGAGGAATCAGATGCCAAGTATTAATCCACTATAAGGGATATAGCCAACTTGAAATACAATTAACTTTTAAAAAGTGAATTAAAAGTAATCTCAGAATTACACTTGTCATGGAGTCTCCCTAGGAATATTTTGTGGTCTTGCAATTGTATTTTTTCTGGAAGCTCACATTGCTGCGAGAATGGCCCCAGAAACCAAGTGGGAAGGAAGGTGGCTGTCTACATAGTGCAGAATGGCAATAACAAAGTGCTGTCACATGAAAGAATTAGACACATTTTTTGTTTGTTTCTAAATTATAGTAATTTTAGCTGTTAGTCGTAAAAAAGAGTAGGTTTAATAAAATCATAAGAAGCGGGTAGTGTCCCTTGGACTTAAGTAGATTTACCCCACTTGGACAATTCTCCTTTTATGGGCAAAACTTGTTCACCTGTCTCTTGAAATTGGTTAGGTAATTTTTATGAGTAAGATCAGCAGGATTGGACTCATTGTCTAAATCAGACGACTTACAATGAGTTAATGCTACACAGTGTTTAGGCTCTTTTCAGCCATCTCCCCTCCGAAGGCTTGTAGCCTAGCAGGTTCCTAAATAGTCACTTTTCCAATTAAAGGGAGTCTTTCACCCACCTTGCGTCTCTATCCTGGGACCAGTGCGGCCCCAAAGTCACTGGTGACTGTCTGATCTAATTCTCACAGATGTAAATGTGGACTAATTACTTTGATTTCAGTGAGTTAGTTTGGATTCGCATCCTTCAAATGAAGCTGGAATCTGGCTCATGACATTTTTGTTACCATCATTAAGAATGTGAAGGATCTAAAACTACTGAAATTGGTGCACACTGTTAAAATCAGCTCTCAGCTGATTTGTCAGATTAGTGCTTGAATTAATGAATAATTGGACAGTAATTTACAGTCGCAGTTAATTTGTCTTAAATTTCACTACCTTGAGTTCACTACCCTAGATTTCTTGGGTATGTTGTACTTACCTGTAGGTGTATTAGAAGTGATTTTGTTGTATAATGTCAAATATATCCATTTAGTCAATCACCTTAGAGGTTTTTCTAGCAGTTGAGCAGTTTATGTGCCAGGAACTGCATGCAGAGTTTGACCAGCTTAACACCAGTGATACCACAATGTTACTCCATCAGCATCACTGGATCCACTCTGATTTGGTGGGAAGAACCATCTCTGTGAAATATTTTTCCAAAAATGTAAGGACGTAGTTAGGGTTTACCACAGACATCCTTCTTAGGCCTTGCTTTTATTTTGGGATGTGCCATTTTTTCTTTCGGTTTTTGTTTCAAAGTAATATTCAGATCACTGTGGCCTTGTACACACAGGGCTCCTGTCGGCTAAAACCCACTGCTCCGGGGAGTCCATCAAGCTGCCCGGAACCGAGCGGCTTGAGGGAATCCCCTCAGCGGAGCTCCAGCGGGCTAGAGCCCTGATGCCACAGGGAGTCCCTCAAGCTGCTGGGGAAACCGAGCGGCTTGAGAGAATTCCCGCAGTGGGGATCCAGCCGCCGGCACTCCTGGCAGCTAGAACCCCGCTGCCGCTGGGGCTCCCCTGCCACCGAGAGATCCCAGTGGCTAGAGAGCCTCGCTGCCAGCCTAAAGGCTGGCTGGGCAGTGCATGGTGGGATAGGAGCCCACCATGCACTGCTCCTTCTAACGAAAATGCAAAGGAGCATGTGAACGCTCCTTGCATTGGAAGGATTTCTGTGTGGACGGGGGAAAGCGTTACAGTTATAACACTTTGCTTGTCCCGTAACAATTTATTGCAGAACAAGTCTGCCGTGTGTACATAGCCTTAGTCTAAAGCAACGGCCAACCTAACAGCCACCAAACAAAACTTTCCTTCCCCTCACATATGCCAGGCTCAGCCCCTTGGCAAAAGTCTCAGTAAAGAGGCCTCGACGCATAGCCTGAAGGTCAGAAGATTTGAGCTACTTTGGACTAAGAAAGAAGCTTAGCTCTGTTAAATTTTCTGCTGTCCGTCAGGGTAAAAGCCCATACGCTGTATCGCTGTCTGCACTCTGCAGTAGATTATGGTCAACAGAAGCTTGGCCGGAGGGGGGGGAGAAGGGGTTTGGATACCATGCTAATGAAGGTCCAGGTGTGCTGCATTGGTGGGTACCTGATGCCTTGGGCGTCCTGTGCACCGTCCACTGTTTCTGTTTCTCTCTTTATTGCCTTCTGACCCCCTGTCATTTACAAACAAGGAGTCCTGCGGCCCTTGTAAAGACTAACAAATTTATTTATCTCATGAGCTTTCCTGGGAGAAAGCTTGTGCAATAAATAAATTTGTTAATCTTTAAAACGGCCGCAAGACTCCTTATTTGTTTTGCTGAGCTGGACTGACATGGCTATCCCTTTGGAACCCGTCGTTTATGTTTTTCTTCCAGTTTTCTCATCTCCTCCCCTCTCGCTCTCTTTCACTTTCTACAGGCATGCGGCAGATGCAATTTTCCTGGAACCCTGATGTGTGAAGCAGCTTCTAATAAATGTCACTGTCTTTCCTGCAGTTTGTCTGCTCTGAGACAAATGAAGGTGGAGAGAGAGAATCAGGGATCACTTTAAAAATAAAGGCCATAGGGCACTCTAACCCAAACACAACTTCAGATTCAAGTTCTACACCCACTGAACATGACAACTTCAACCTTTGCATGTGGCAGAGGAGAACAACTTGGAACGTGGCATTTGTTTTCATGTATGTGCAGGAAATACTATAGGATTTCAGTTTAATTATTCCCTCTGCTGGCATGGATTTGCATAACTCTGTGCTAGGTCGGATGCTGCAGTCCTTATTGCAAGCAAAAGATTTGAGGGGTCTCTTCCTGGAGTAGAGAATGTCATATTTGGCTTTCGCCCATTCTTTCTCAAAGGCATTTTCTTTGTGTGTGTGTGTGTGTGGTCCTGCTCTTCAGCAGGTTACAACCCCATCATTCCCCCACCCCATGCCATGCTCACTACAGTTACTGTTGCTGTCCCCCCACCCCCTGTTCATTTTCTCTGTTTGCAGTTTTTCTTATTCTCTGATTTCTACCTCTTCCCGCTCCCCAGTCACTGCTGTTTGAGGGGTGTGGAGAGAAGGAAAGGGAGGTGTCATAAGTGCCTTGTGAAGATGGAAAAAGGCAAGTTCTTGTGGCTGAGTTGGTACCACAGGAGGGAAAAAAGTTCTATATAACTTTTCATGCCGATATAACTTTTCATGCCGCATTCATCCCTGAGGATCTGAGTGCCTTCCAGCAGCAGGACAAGCAACATAGATTTTACATTTGTTGTGCGTGCGACACACACACACTCTCTCTGCATTTAGAGTGGAAGATTTGTAATGGTCTTTAATTCAGCAGCAGTCTTCGGCCACGTGCACGCCAGCTGCTCCTGTACAGCCAGCTGCATTAGGAGTGGCTGCAGGAATGGAGAGTCAGACTGAGAGCTCTGAGGCATATTTCTGTTGGGTGGAGTAGAGGGACTTGTCCGGCATTCAGGAGGTTGGGAAATAGTGCCATGGGCTGCTGAACGCTTACTTTAAAATATAGTGGGCCAAATTGGAGATTGCACAGTGAGATCAAGGATGTAGATGTGAGCGGAGTTTGGTCCACGCAGTCTGCAGTACTCCTAACCTTTTGCATTTTGGGCTTTGCTTAGTTTTACTCTGCAAATTTGCATTCATGTATGCTCTTGTATTTATTTTATACACAATATCCAGAGAGGTAGCCATGTCAGTCTAGTTCAGCAAAACAAGCAAGAAGTCTAGTGGCACTTTTAAAGACTAACAAACTTATTTATCGCATGAGCTCATGCGATAAATAAATTCGTTAGTCTTTAAAAGTGCCAGTTGCCTCCTTGTTTGTTATACACAATAGTACACACAAAACTACATTAAAAGAACATGGTTAGGGTTGCAAAGTCAAGCACTGTAAGGATGGGAAATATCAGATTTAAAGCTGCCTGCACAACTTTAATTCATTGCCCGTACGCATCTGCTGAGACTCTCTAATTACATGCTCACCTACTATTTCATTCACAGGATCCCTGCCTTCTATAGTGCACAGGGTGGATGGTGCTTGCTTGCGTAAAAAGCTATTCGTGATTTTCTTTTGACCTTATTTTTCAGTTTGTGGCCATAGACCATATCTAGTGCAGTGTTCAAACCCTGCTCTGAAGGCAGAATTA
The DNA here is from genome assembly GCA_007922175.1 of Pelusios castaneus. Classification (NCBI taxonomy): domain Eukaryota; kingdom Metazoa; phylum Chordata; order Testudines; family Pelomedusidae; genus Pelusios; species Pelusios castaneus. The sequence continues at coordinate 6,542,590 of ML685771.1, read as the reverse complement.
TTAATTTCCTATGGGCTTTTCTATGTTGCTCATCACTCTATAATAACAGCCCTGTGATGTGTGGGGTTGCTGTTACCATTTTACAGATGGGGAGCAGAATCACAGAGCCATTAAGGGAAAAGTTTTGTAATTTTAGATGCCTAACTTGTGCTAACTAGGACCTGATTTTTCCCTGCCCGTCGTTTTATTTAGCATGTCATGTGTTCAAAGAGGAGATCCCCTTGAGTTCATTGGCAATTATGAGCTCTCAGCACTTCCGGATCTCAAGTTGAGCACCCAGAAAATGAGGAATATGCTGTGACCGGAACAACCTGTGAAAAGTGTGGTTTAAATGAGTATTCGTCTACCATCTCATGGGAACTCTGAGTCAGAGGTGGGGATAGATCAAATTCTCCAGAGCAGTATTCAACTACTTCCTATATTCCCTTGCCTCATCTTCCAGCTTCTGCAGCGAATGAGGAAGAGGTCTTACAGAAAACAGTGTGTCTTGCTAATCATTCCTAATTCATTTTGAGAGCAGCTCCATCCTGCTCACTGAATAAGGCAGGGGACCTGTTGCAGAAATAGTATATGCTCACGTAATTAAAGACTGTACTGTAATGCATGCACGCACAAGGGATGTGAATTAAGATTGCATGAGTGACCTTTATTCTGTCATCTCCTCATTTGCAATCTTAATAATCTTTTAATGTCGTCTTTTGGGCACAACTCCTTGTAGTTTTTTAAAGCAAGCTGGAACCCCCCTCCCCCAGAAATCCTCTATTGATGTCCATAGAAATTTTGGCTAAAAATCATTTATTAGATTCTACAGCTGAAGCTCCATCAGTGGATCTATATGATGGGATCTCTACTGCAAATGTTTCCATTTAAAAAAAATCCTGACTCTTAATGTCTGTCAGTTCTCCAAAATGTGGGTCATGTGCCCTTAGCGGGGCATGGATGAACATCAGGGGGCTGCTGGGGCCTAGACTAGCTCGCATGAGGGGTCAGAAAGGGAGTGCGACCCAGCCTTCCTCTGCTCCCTGCTCTTGGCTGCTGGCCCACCTCCTGGTCCGGGGGACTCAAGCACATTCTAGTACTGGTAGGGCGGTTGTGAGTGGAAACGTTTGGGGACTACTGATCTACGTTAGTAGGAGGCCTTTTAACATCTTTCTCAAGTGTATGCTCCCCACTCTGCTGCCCTGGAGTTAAACACGCTTCATTCCTGATTTTTTTTTTTTTTTTTTTTTTAAATGGCCACCTTCAAACTGATAGAGCTGTTTTGGAAGCTGTCTGTTTTAGAGGTTCTTAAGCCAACGAGCTTTTTAAAAAAAATTATCAATAGAGCAATCCTTCACGAGAGTCTAAACAGAAGGCCCAGTGCCTACAGGAACAGGATGCTTTTATCCCACTGAACTTTTAAATAATAATAAAAAAAAAAAATGATAATGAACGTATCTCGTGCATGTTCTGTCTCTGTGCGACCTCTCTTTGGTACATCTGTCTGAGCAGATGTGTACATAAACATTAATAGAAAAACATTCAGCATCCTTTAACTTTAGCTGGAAAACACTTCCTTTTCTATCCCCTTCTTTTCTGAAAAACTAACAGGGATCAAGAAAGGAGGCTGATCAAGAAAGGAGATGAACTGGGAATTCAAACAGCCCCATTCTGTTCACATTGACAACAGTAGCCAAATGCCTTTTACCCTCACTAGAGCAGGATCAAGCCCGACATGAGGAGAAATGAGCTGAAAATAGGAAATTCTCAGTCCCATCAGTGGTTCGGAAGAGGCATGGGAAATGGTGGATAATTCAAATCCTATTGTGACAGGTTGGGATTTTATGATCAAACTGAATCTAAAAGCAAATAACTGTAGAAACTGGAGAATGAAGGAAGTGAGTGTTTATTGGCTGTTCAAGTCAGCCTTTCCGGGGGGGGGGGGGGGGCTGGGGAGAGTTCCTTAACTTGTTTTAATAATATACAATTATTGGATTGGTAACTACGTGAACTGCGGAATAAATTACTTGGTTTAATTGCCTCCTGCATCACTCTTGTTGCTTGAGTGGGTACTCTTGCTGGGAAGTATTTGATGGAAGGGTAGCAAGTAGCTTTATGTAAAATGCAATCTCTTGCATTCCCTCTCCTGCTCTGTTCAGCTACTGGAAAGCAGGTAGGCAGAGACCATTTTGCATCTGTAGTCGAGAAGCAGGACTGGCACAGACCAGCTGGCTTGAGATGAACTCTTAGAAAATCTCTTTATACATGTTATTTATTTGAACAGAAATCTGTTTTTCTTTGGGGATCATAGAAGTATGTGTTTTTTTCTTTCCAAGTTCTGCTGTGGGAGAGGGGGGTGGTTTCTTGCCTGGCAGGTTTTGCAAGTGGCTTAGCTGGGTGAATGAAAGATAAAATTCTTCTGGGTTTTCTCTGCCCTCATTGACTGGAAGGTGTGGACAGGAGCAAGAAAGGAAAGGAACAGAAAGCCAGTAGAGAAGTGGCGATTTCCCTGCAGGTTCTCCCTCTGCTTCCTCACTATCCTGGAGACTTTGGAAGATCCTTTAAGGGGTCACCGCGTGATCATTGGCTTGAGACTACAGCTAAACTCGAAGAGGAGAGAATGGCCTGAGAAGTGGTTGACCTCCGCTGAAGTACTCTCTTCTTTCTCCCCAAATGCTGTGCTAAGCCTGAGTAACAGTGCCCAGTTGGGTGTTGGTTCAGCCACTGATACATTGGGGACCTGCCCAGGGAACCCTGCTGTGGATCAGGTTTTCTGTGTGATAGGGTTGTCCAAGGTTGTCCAAGGTTTCTGCAGCTGCCCCATTATCTATGGGATTTCCTTGCAGAATTTGGCATGTTCACTGCAAGACGAGTTTTCTGGCAGAACCATCTATAGCCACTTCCGGGAACTGAAACTCATGGCTCTGCAAGCCTTGTGATCATCCAAACTTGCATCAAAGGAGACTTGACTATGAGCCCCTTTCACACATCGTGGCCCCAGGTGTGTGACTCTATCACTGGTTTGAAGGTAACCAACCTATCACACTGGCAGTCATGGCCCAAGGTTTTAGATCCAGAAATTTTGGTTCAAGCCTCACCGATGACTCTGCTAGGGTTAAAAGTGGGTTTTTGGGGTGGAGTGAGGGCGTGTTGTGGAACCAGTGCATCTCTTTTTCCTCTCTTCCTTTGTGCCCCTTTTGCGTGACACCTCCTCGTGCAACTAGATGGAAACTTCAGGCTCCAAATTATTTTTAAAAGGCCAAAAAGATTTGAGATAAAACCGCTAGTAAATTGCTCTGAATCTCATAGTGCTTCTTCATTTGTGTGCCAGGTCGCAAATCTCTCCCCCATGTTAGCTTTTCAGACATGCTAAGGCCTAATTTTGAGAGGCACTGAGCACCCACAAACTCAAGAGGAAATCAGTGGTAGCTTCTGCTGCTGGATTCCTCTTTCCTCACTGAGACAGGAGAACCCTGAAAATTAGTGAGTCCTCTGCTTTTATAGAAACCTAAAATAATAGGGATGGAAGGGACCTCATGAGGTCATCTAGTCCAAACCCCTGCTAAAAGCAGGACCACTCCCAATAAATCATCCCCTCCAGGGTATTGTCTAACCAGACCTTAAATATCTCCAAAGACGGAGATTCCACCACCTCCCTAGGTAACCCAGTCTAATGCTTCACCACCCTCCTAGTGAGAAAGCTTTTCCTAATATCCAACCTCGACCTCCCCACCTGCAACTTGAAACCATTGCTCCTTGTTCTGTCCTCTGTCAGCACTGAAAAGAGCCTAGCTCCCTCCTCTTTGGAGCACCCCTTCAAGTAGTTGAAGGTTGCTATCAAATCCCCCCTCAGTCTTTTCTTCTGCAGGCTAAATAAGCCTAGCTCCTTCAGTCTCTCCTTGTAAGTCATGTTCTCCAGCCCCCTAATCATTTTTGTTGCCCTCCGCTGACCTCTTTCTAATTTGTTCACATCCTTTCTGTAGTGGGGAGCCCAAAACTGGACATAGTATTCCAGATGTGGCCTCAGCAGTGCCGAATAGAGGGGAATAATCATATACTGGGAACTGACAGGTTGCCCCAGGATTAAGGACTGCCCCTGTACCTGTTGTTCATGAATTTGTTTAATCCTGCAGCTCCTACTAGGCTGGAGAGTGAAGGGTTTCAGTAGGGAAGGAAGTTGGTCCTTTAGTGAAGAGGTTGATGACAACCCTTCTGCCTGTGTGTGTACATATGTAATAGTGGTGGACATGAGTACCACTGAGACGTGTCTGGGTTGGAATCACTATGGGTATGTCTACACTACCAATTTAGGTCGACTTAAGGACCCTTAAGTTGAGCTAAATTACTCCATGTCTACATCTGACTTTCATTAAGGAATTCCTTAAGTCGACTTAATGAAAGCTTAAGTCGACCTAATAAGAACCGCCCATTTGGTCGATTTAAACCTTAAGTCGACTCCTTAAGTACACTTAAGGACGATGTGGACGGGGAGTAACCCTTAAGTCAACTTTATTAAGTCGACTTAAGGGCAGTTAGGTTGACTTAACAAAGTCGACCTAACTTTTTCTAGTGTAGCCATAGCCTATGAGAATTATGTGATAGAGCAATTATTGCAGGCAGGAATATAGCGTGCCTTCAAAAATATGTGGCTGCTGTTTATCACACTCAGTCACGTAGGCACAGCACTGAAAGTTTGCAAGCCATCAGTCCAGTGATTAATGAGTACTTACCTTGCAGATACAACAATGGTACTCTTTGACATTGCAGGGAAGGGCATCAGAGGGGCTGAGCAATGGTAGCAACTTTGCATCTTCTTAATGTTTATCACTAAGACTTGGGGTGAGTCTTGAAAAATAATCAAGCTGAAGAGCTGGTTTGCTGGAGTCCTTCGCCCCTCCCTGAGAGCTCTTGAGGGGCGATCTATAGCTACCGTACTTAAACCAACTGAGGCATGGAAAATAATGGTTCCTAATTAGAAGAGAGAGCCATCGGCAATATGAGAAAAGAATGGTGTTTTCCTGCTATAGCCAGGTATTTTTAGGGCAAGATCTTCATAAAATACGATGCACACCCACATGCCTTTTTTGGTGTTTGAATGTATGCCGTAATTTTGGCATACGATTAAGGTATCTGAATATGCAAATACACAGAGGGTAAAGCCTGCTTTATGAACATCGCCACATCTGTTGTTTTATAGCAGGGGTAGGCAATCCCTGGCAGAGCCCATTTGGAGCGGCACACGGCACCCTCTGCAGCGCTACTGAAATTGCCGTTCCTGCCATTGAAAGCCACTCCGGGCAGCTTCGTTTGGGAGCGGCTGGGGCACATGGGGTCCCTGCCATGCCCATGCCCCAGGCATACCACAGAAAAAAGCCTCCCCGAGCGGTTCCTCACAGTGGTGTGTCACTGCTGAAAAGAGCCACTCTGGGCGGCTTTTTTCCACCAGTGGATCCTTTCAGCGGCATGCCTGGGAAGTGTTCCCCCTCACCCCAGCTGTGACTGCCACCGAATTTTCCGGGAGCAGCTGCTTTTTCTTTTTCTTTTTTTGGAGGAGGGACCGCTGCCACTGGCTGAGGAGGGAGGGGCCAGCTCAGGGATCCACAAAGGTTGCCGACCCCTGTTTTATAGCTTTATGCACATGCAGATCCAATTGCGGGGTTGGGACTTTTTTTCTCTTTTTTAATTATTTTTTTTTCCCCCCCCCCCCCCCCCCCCCCGGCCAAATTAAAAACTTTAGTATGCTTTCCCTTCTTGTATCTGGGTTGTATTAAACCGCAGCATAACTATCATGGTGGGTACTGGTTTGGGTGAAACATAGGAACCCTACATAGCTTACTTTTTTCTTACAGGGTGATGTTGGAATCTGTGATATTACTGCTGATGAAATCTGGAGTCGCTACCAGCAATCAGAGCTCTTGCTAATGAAGTTACACTAAAATCTCATCCAGTCCTTGCTAATGCCTGCTAGTTTCTGGATCCATTCCCAATACAATTTAAGAAATCCATATACGTTAGGAAGGATTAGATTGTAATGTAACTCTCTGAGAAACCTAGATGTTAAGACTGTTGGGTCTAAATCTGCTTCTAACAAACTGGTTTAGTAAAGCTTGGTAGCTCTGGCTTTCTTAAAGATGATCTGCAAAAAGAAAAGACATTAGCAACATATTTTATAAAACACCTTTCCTATATTGTATTACATACTTTCTTAGAATTATAGCAACTCCATAGCCTTAAAAATGTTTTGCCTTGCCTAAAACGATCCTGTGTATTTTGACAACAGTCAGGCAAATTCTGCTGTTTATACCTGTAGGAATCCATTTGATTCCAGAGGTGCTGTGTGGGAGTAATTCTGAACGGAATATGATGATGTATTTTTAATCTTGTGTCCAGAGTTGTGAGAGATACCGCTAACTGCTGAAATCCAAAGCATTTTGAAATACCGTCAGTATAAAAGATGATATTGTCCTAGATCAAAATCTGCTCTTCGCACATAAATATGCCTGTTATTTTCAGGTCTGTAGGTGGATCTAAATATGGCGCACACTGCATCATTTTCTTTAATCTAAAAGAGTCTTAACTGTGAAAATGATCTGAAGAGAAGACCTCATTTGAAAAGTGACTGTAAAGATGACACAGTGTGTCTCTATGACTCCTGTTCACGCTTGCTCTGTGTAAACAAAAGTGGTATTTTATATCTTCTAGCTCAGGAAACCTGAAAGTCAAGGTGTGTGCTTTCTGACTTAGTAAGAGAGATTCTGTCCTTAGTTACTGCTGTGCAAAGCTGTTGGTTTCAGATCTCAGAGTAACAGAATGCATCATTTGGGCCGATAGTCAGAATTTGGTTCAGCAAATCACTTGTTATTTTAGTGCTTGGACAGTGAAAATAGTTGATGCTAATATAATGAAGGACGCGCCTCCGGTTCTCCCTTTCCCACTGTGTTAGTGGTTTTGCATTTTGGCTGGGGGTGTTTTTGAAGGCAGGTGTACAGTACAAATCTCCCATGTTGGGCTTTGATGAAGACGTTCTCAACTGAGGAGAAAGAGCTTTCCCGTTGGCTTAGTTACTCTACCTGGGAAATGTGGTGGCAGGGGGAGCGCTCTGACTAACGCAGCGCTGTGTGTTCAGGTCAATATAACTACACCTCTCAGGGGTGTGGATTGTTCACACCGGGAGCAGATTCCTCTGGGCCCCCCCTTGTAACAGGCAACTCGCACGCCTTCTTCTTGTTCGACACCCATGGTTGGTTTGTTTACAGCGATAAGTCCTCTGGTGGGACAGTCCAAGTCCGGCCCTTTTGGTCCTGAGGCTCCGGGCTGCTGGCCCATGGTGGCAGACTGAATGCAGAGCTCCAGCCCCTCTGTCTGGCCATGCCCCTCTTTTCTTCTCTTTTCCAGCTCCCTTACATTGCCTGTCTGCAGGGAGTCAGCTGTTCCCATTACTTCATTAGTCCTGGCCCTCTTTCGCTCCCAGCTGGGAGGACCTGCTGATTCAGTTGTCTTTCCCCAGCTTGGGAGGCTGGAGTGTGTGTGGCAAAAATCCTGAGGGCCAGGGTCCCTCTACTCCGCTGCAACATCCCTGAGCAAGGTACTTGTACTGAACTCTCTGTGTAGTGTAGATCTGGCCTGGGTGAAACCGTATCTGTCACTGAGTAAGCAGATACAGCTTGGAATACACAGCTCAGGGAGCACATTCGTTGTGTGAGAAGGTGAGGTTTTTAAACAGTCACCTCAGATCTGCGCGTTGAGTGGAAAAGAGTGACGGCAGCTAGCCTTTTAAAGCTAGATCCACCTTTCCGAATAGGAAATAGTGAATCAATGGCGGTGATGCAATTCATGAAGACTAGAATGGAAAGGCTTAGGATAAAATGATTTATGCAGAGTTGCAGTTTGTGAATGTAATATGCTGGCTGTTCTTGTGTAAGGAACTGACTGTTACCGAATAAAAAACATGAAGCTGTCCAAACGTATCTCGCTGATACTTGTGGATTTTAAGGAATGTTAGCAGCTTTATTAAGCAACTCTGCCTTCTCTTTGGGCAAAAGTTCTATTTTTTGTCAATGGAAGCGTCTGTGTGAAATAAGAGTAGAATTTGTTCTACAGACTTACATTGTAGCATAAAGGTTATGACTTGGAGTAATTCTTACACAAGTCTTCCTGTTGGTAATAGGAACAACTTGTACACATACGAGCTTGCAGAATTGAACCCGAATTGTATAACTCACTTTTGCATCCCACTAAAATAGGGAAGTGGAATCTTTTAAAGGACTTTCTGTTTACTTGTCTCTCTCTGCTTCCTGACTATTGCAATAAATGAGTCCAGTTATATAACTGCATGATGGCAATTTTTTGGCCATGTTTCTTAACACAATATTTTCTTGTACCGTGGCATGAGAAATAAAAATCAACAAAGTCTGTCATGAAGGAACTTTAATATTAAACAGGTTAACAAGTCCTCGGTTCTCTTCTAGTTGTGTTATCCAAAATTAAAAAAATTGCTTTTCAAATGTAACAAAATTAGATATAACAAAGTCCTGTGGCGCCTTGAAGACTAACACATTTCTTTGGGTATAAACTTTCGTGGGCTACAACCCACTTCGTCAGATGCACCTGACAAAGTAGGCTGCAGCCCACGAAAGCTTATTCCCGAAGAAATTTGTTAGTCTGTAAGGTGCCACAGGACTCTCGTTGTTTTTGCTATAAAAAGACTAACACGGCTACCCCTCTGGAAATTAGATATGGCTGAGCACTGTTTATACTGTGTCTACTGGTTTGCGTCCCAGTTTGGTTTAAGAAAAACAATTCAATTCTGAGAAATAAAATAAAAAATAACCATTTTATAAATGATATTTTTATAATATTTTGGATTACCCTACTTTTTAGATACATTTCTGTGCAGTGTTAGAACAAGGCTATGCTATCACTTGCTTGTTAGGTCAATCAGTGATGTTACATCTGAGTCGTTCCTCTTGGGCTAAAGCCGTGGTCCCCAACCAGTAGATCACGATCTACTTCTGAAGGGCAGTTGCAATTGAAACCTATGAGTGTTGCGCCATCTGCTGGTGAAAGGTTGGAGACCACTGGGCTAAAGGTTACCTTGCATTATGATTCCTTTGGTGTCGGAGGGTTACCTTAATTGGCCAGTATTATATTGTAGAGCTTCCACTTAGTAGCAGGCAAACTATAACAAATTTTGTAAAGCCAAGTTTAAAATTCAGTATTGATATTCTAGACGTACACTGTTTTACTGCACATGCCATATTTGTCCTCTTAGCTTCACGGAATTATATATTTTCTCCCCTGTATCTCTTCAAGTGACTTGTCAGTATTCATTTAGGTGAATGTGTTGAAATTAGACCCTGTGTCCAGAGGTTTGTCCTACTTGAATTATCTGAAAATCACATCCTTTTCAATACTTCCTGAAAGCTTGTTTCCCAAAACTAAAGTGAATTGAGGGAAATGGAATTTTCTATTTGTCAGTGAAATGTTCCAGTAATTTTAGATCTTACTAGAAGGGAAATCTGGTGTCAAGAAATGTTTATCTGATGAATCATGACTCAAGAAATGCCTAGATGCCTTTGCTAGAAAGCCAGGCTTCTTCAAAGCTAGTGGGAATGTGTGGAGACAGGTGACTGTGCTGTATGGATTCAGTTGACTTCTCTGGTCTAGCTCATCAGATAACCAGTGTCATGGTAGACAGCTTGGTCATTTTTTCTGAGAGGTTTCCTGATCCTTCCTGTCGCTACAGGGAGCTCATAATCCAAGAAATATCTTTGCAGTGGAAGGAGTTGTTAAGGCCATATCAGACTGTGGCCGCTTGGTGGCAGTGGATCAGATGGGGGGGGGGGGGGTAAATTTTTCTTTTCCAAAATACTTACTCATGGTGCAGGTAAGAATAGCCTTAGCTGCTTGGATCGGAAGTAGCCACTAAGTTGTTGCCTTGGGACTAGAACTAGCAAAGACTTCGTGGAGTCTTTAAGCTTCCTGTGAGTGAGTTTATTTTCCTCGTTGGTGCAGTCTGCTATTTGGCAGCTACTTCTCATCAATTTGGTTGCTCTGTCAGTTTCTGGTGAGGCAGAAGAGGTCGCGTGTTTTCTCCTGGGCGAAGCTTACAGTTGCATTAGCCAGCCTGATAGGAAAGTGAGCCAAAAGGATTTCCTGAGGATAAACAACCAGAGGTAGCGTGTGAGATCCTTCTCTTCCGAGTGAGCCACTTACACAGTGCTATTGCACTGATACGATTTGCTTTTCACTAATATATTTGTGGCATAAACTTAGGTTACATCTGTGGGTCATTGCATGAGAACCACGGCAATCCGCAGAGTGAAACCTGTTGAGAACCCGTTGGGGAAGGTAATTATCTATGAGAGCAACTCTTTCAGGTCCACACAAAGGAGAGGTAGGAAAGCCACTGCTTTGAAATGGTGGGCTGATGGAAGCTCTGTCATTGCAGTTGTCACAAAGAAGTCTGGAAGCTGAAGGCTTCCAGTGCCATCTGATAGAAATCACGTACACCTGACAGATGTGAAGGATTGAGGCAGCCCCTTAAATCTAGAACATTTTCCTCCCTCCTCCCCTCCAAAAATAAATAGATAAGATAAATACCCAGAAGGAAAGAGGAGACCCATTTTTTTGAAGAGAAAAGCCCTGTGTTCTTGGGAGGGCGGGGCGAGGGAGGAAACGGAGGGGAGAAAATCTGCCATTATGTCTGGCACCCACGTTCAAGACATGAAGCTGTTTATTGAGACCGAAGAAATTCCATGACACACCCAGTGAATTTAAACCCAGAATGAGCCAAGTTAGTCATAGATAGTAATACAAAAACTCACCTCTGCGCACAGATACTGCTTTTCCCATAAACTCACACCAAGCACCTCTAAATAGAACCCTATGTAACATACAGAGGACTTTCTGTATGCTCAATGTGAAGAAACGAGGATCTCAGGGAGGAGAACTGGGAGACTTGGATACATTTTCTAGCCCTTCCACACTCTTGTTCCATGAATCTTAGCAAGTTACTTAGACATACCTTTTCAAAGAAGTCCGAGTTTGGGGTTCCCAACATCTGAAGTCCCAAGGGCCGATGCGGAGCACAGATAATTTGTGTTAACTCCATTTGGAGTTGTGGGGGCTCAGCACCCCTGAAAACTGTACCCTGATTTTCACATAGGTATGTGTAAATAGACAGCCCACGTACGGCTAGAACACATCGTTTCCAGCTGACTAAGTGCCGGTGGTTTGTGGGAGGCAGGGGTGAAAGGGAAAGAGGGATGTTATTTAGTAACAGGTTGGGTTTCCCCCCCTCCCCCTTCTTTTCATTGGGCTTTCTACTGAAACTGCCTTGTAAAATAAATTTGCATTAAGAGTTAGATAAACTTGCACTAGATAAAGGCCTTTTTGTTGCCTACCTGGGGAAATAAATGCACCGTGACAAATTAAGAACCAAGGGAGGAGTGGGACATGGAGTAAGCAGGCACATAATACATGGTCTCTGATATGTGCTGACTTGGGTCCCGTGATTGTGGAAAATTACGATAAAAGAGTCATTCAGGTTGGAGGGGTAGAAATATTGCGGTTAGCTTTCACTAACAAGTCTGTGTTTTCTGGGGTGCCATTTTTTATTTTTTTGCATAAAAACAATTAATTGCTTGAATTCTGATTCTCTAATACATCCTGGCCTGCCTCGGTTAATGAGGTAAGCCATACATTACTGCAGCTGTTGAAGGTCAGTAGCAGAATAGCGCTCATTTCTCAGTTCATTCATCGCAATCAGCACTTGACTGCGACTTCCTAGTCCCTCAGTCACTGCAAGGGTGAAAAGCGTCTTTTGCGAGAGTCATTTTGCGGTAAACGGAAACTCACCAATATATCAGGGCTTGCTCGGATTCTGCTCGCACTGACATGGGTGTAAATTGACTCTGGCTCTATTGAAACCAGTGAAGTGGTACTGCTGGAGAATGGGTCCGAATCAGGCCTCCTGTTTCTTGGAATGGAAATGCCAGTGAAATAAGGTACTATAATACTGAACTTCGGAACCTAGATAAATCTTCTGTTTCAGAAGGCAGCTGCTTTGAAGTTGTATTGGAGAAACAAAACATAGCTCATGTAACTTGCCTGCTCCGTCTTTGAATGAGGCACCCCCCACCCACGTTAGTAGTTAGGTTGGACAGATATGGTGCCGCTCCATGTTAGGAAAACAATGAGCTTATTAGCTGTATGAACTGACTTTGGTTTTTTGACTTTCTTATTTGATAGGTTTAGACCAATTGACCTTAGATAAAAGAAGAGAAACTTGGCCCTTCCTATTGAAAAAGATCATGTACACACTGGCTGGAAGCCCCATGGATCTCTCCAGCTACTTAAAGGCTTGCTCCAAAGCACGTGGGCACCTGACCATTGATTTCATTAGCTTTTGGATCATAGGAGATGAGGGTTTGAAAGGACCTCAGGAGGTCATCTAGTCCAATCCCCTGCTCAAAACAGGACCAACCTCAGCTAAATCGTCCCAGCCAGGGCTTTGTCAAGTCACACCTTAAAAATCTTTTAGGATGTAGACTCCACCATCTTCCTAGGCAACCCATTCCAGTGCTTCCCCCCCCCCTTTTTTCCCCCCTAATAGCCAACCTAGACCTCTCCCACTGCAACTTGAGGCCACTCGTTCTAGTTCTGTCATCTGCTGCCTCTGAGAACAGCCTCGCTCCACCCCCCTTCAGGTAATTAAAAGCTGCTATCAAATCCCTCCTTATTCTTCTCTTCTGCAGACTAAAGAAGCCCAGTTGGCTCAGCTTCTCCTCATATATCATGTGCTCCAGGCCTCTAATCATTTTTATTGCCCTCCAAACGCTCTCCAGTTTATCCACATCCTTTGGGGGTGGGGTGGGGGAAAGGACACAATATTTCAAATGTGACCTCACCAGTGCCAAGAAAAGAGGAATAATCACTTCCCTCGGTCTGCTGGCAATGCTTCTACTAATGCAGCCCAATATGCTAATAGCCTTCTTTGCAATAAGGGAACACTGTTGACAAATATCCAGCTTCTTGTCCACTGTAATCCCCAGGTCCTTTTTCTGCGGAACTGCTGCCTAGCTACCTGGATCAAACCCTTAGGTCTAGAAACGGTGAGGAATGTTCTCTACCTTACATTGTCAGAGCTCTGGAAATCGAGTGTCTCTTCACCAGTTGACTGATCGGTCATAAGAATGGCCATACTGGGTCAGACCATGCCGTGGTCCAGCTAACTGTGTACCCTGTCTTCTGACAGTGGCTAATCCCATGTGGTTCAGAGGAAAAGAACATAACAGACAATCATCAAGTGATTCATCCCTTTTCATCCATTCCTCTCTTCTGAGAGACAGAGGCTAGGGACATCCTCGTCTCCTTGCCCATCCTGGCTAATAGCCATTGATGGACCTATCTTCCAGGGACACGTCTATTCTTTTTTGAACTCTGTTAAAATTTTGGCCTTCACAACATCCCCAGGCAAAGAGTTCCACAGTTGAATGTGCATTGTTTGAAGAAGTAACAAAGTCATACACTTGATTTTTGGGCGGTGGAAGTTTTGACAAACGGAGACAGAAAGAGCAGCTGCTTTCTAAGAGGTTGGATGTCTATAAAACTGCTCCGGGTTCTGGTTTAAAACAGTGTGTCAGGCAATATCAGGTACATTCCTGTTAGCTCAAATGCAGAGAAATCAAACGGGAGCAATGCATGGCTGTAGCTAGAAGGAGTTTGAGTTAAAACTGACCAGAATCCGATGCAGAATGTTTAGATTTTATATTGTTCAAGAATTCTAGGCTCTCAAAGAAATGAGAACTGGCTGAAAACCACAGCTTACGATCATTCCAGCTGATGCAAACTGGATAATTGCAAACTCAGAACATATTTTTTTCCAAGCCAATTTGTATTTTTTTTGGGGGGAGGACCAAGTCATTGGGTTTTCCTTGAATTGCTTATTGAATTTCCGAGAGCCTGCAAAGAGCTGAGCGTGAAGAGGTTCAGATTTTTGGAGAGGAGCTGTCACATTAGATTTTCTTCATGACTTCTGTACATCCTTGAGGATCTCTTTAAAACCCAGCTTCAGTTCTTGTTTCCCAAGTCTTCCTGTAATGCTGATCTTCGCATGCTGGCGATCCAGTGGTTCGACTTTTTATTTTGTGCTGCCAAAGCAATAAAGTGAAACGCTACTTGCATTGTCATGTGAATGATCGGTTTCACAAGCCAGCCAGCGAGGCAGGAGAAAGAGTCCAAGTCTATTAATTCTAAAAGTCATGGCACCTGTGTTAGCACGAGCCACATTTTCCATAGAACAGGAACAATTAATGAAGAATATCCCAGGATTTGCTAAGTGGCCTGTGGCTGGTTTAGCTAAAGCAGATGTGGTTGGATTTTGCAAACCACAGGGGTCCTGACACTGCTGTGTGACACATTTGCTGGGGAAGAAGAGTGTTACTTTCTTAGACTGTTCTGTTGGTTCTGAGATGTTCACTTGCTGCTTCTTTTCGTATCTGTTGTGATATAAAACAGAGAAGTACACACACCACTTCCTGCTCCTGTATTGCTGCTCTGTCCAGTGGGTCACAATGCCTTGTGGGGAAGGAGTTCAGCTAAAAATACCTACCTTGTGGAGTGTCTGTCTCAAGAAGCATCTGGGATCTGTGGGGAATTTTGGCTTCAACTCTTTGGATTTCAGGGCATTTGCAAACAATGGAAGTTCTCTGCTGCTCTCTTCAGTGACAGCTCAATGCCCTGGTCTTCCCACTACACCATGGAGATTCAGTTGCTTTAATAGGTCCAGTAATATGGAGTGAAAGTGAATCCTGCCCTAACTGGTATTTAATGGCAGAAAATATAAGTGTAGCGGAGCAGCTGTCTGTCTCCATCACCTCTGATCCATGGAGCCCTGATAGCTTGCTTTATGTGTAAAGGGTCTTGCTCAGGTTTGGAGATGGAACAGCTCTTGGCTAGCCATCATTCCCCTGCTATCTGCCAGCCTGCACTGGTACGTGTAGTATTTTGGGGAGCGCTGATTACAGCTTTGTAATAGTTTAAGACAGAGTCCTCTCTAGTGCCCTTGAAAGCTTAATTCTTCAAGAAATAGTCATATTTTGGGGTTGAAATTTTCCGTGCTCGGCCTTTGTGAAAGGCGAAGTGTTCTGCATGAGAAGTTTTCACCTGGTTAGCTCAGCTTTCCCATCCTGGAGAATGGTAGCTAATAAAAACAGCTGTTGATATGTTCTGAAGAGTCTTCTCTGTATACATAGCCAGAGTAAGTGTTTGAGACGAGCATACGCACTAGCTGTGACTTTCCGGTAGCTCTGACAACTTACTGCTATGCTGAGCTCCTAGTGGTGGGTATAATCATGAATGCGTAGAGATTGAATTTCATCCTGAAGTTGCAGCGTGTCGGAAAACCACATGGGAACATAGAGCGAGATGGGACTGTTCTAAAGCTATCAATAAAAATGGTTCTACAGAGGGAGACGGACAGTAGTTCTTAGAAGCGTCGATATCTCAAGATGCGTTATTGCTAGGTCTTTGCTCCTGTTATTGTAGGCTTTGGAGCGTGTGTGCTCCTCTTCCTTTCCTCCCCCATTAAAAAGGTACAATCCACACAATGCAGAAATCCTTTTGTACAATCCACAGAGCACTTGTCCCATTAGCCTGAGCTCCCCCTCTCTGTGTGCTGTCTTAGAGGTCTCCAGAGATGTTTTACTGCTGGGAGCAGGTGAGAGAGATGAAGCTGGAATCATTCTCTACTCTGTTCCTTCCCTGTTTTTCCTCCAGGAGGAAGATCTCCACTATTTAGGGTGACCAGCTGTCCTGCATTGGGCAGGACAGTCCTGACATACAAAGTTCAAGTCCCTGTCCTGGGCTGAATGACTCCAGGACAGCATTTATCCCGGATTCTCTGTGGTGCTGCTCTGCATCTGCTGAGGCTAGATGTGGCACCATCCTCTCCCATGTGGGTGGGGAGAGGACTGAGGTGGGCTTATCCATAAGGCTCTGCTTTCTGCTCCTCCTCCCTTCCCCAAGGCCCTGCCCTCTGGTGAAGCCAGAAATCAGAACCGGGCAGTAGTAAGAGCCTGGGCCGCTGTAGCAGTCTTGGCCTCTCCATCTGCCCTGGGCAGCATGCCCTGGGGATGGGGACATGGCCCAGGGGCTGCTCTCGGGCACCTGGGTCCCCCGCTCGAGGCAGGTGGAGGATCCGGGACTCCTCACAACAGCCCAGGGTGCTTAGGTGGCTCTTACTGTGGACCGGTTCTGGCCAAGCTAGGGGATGGGGCCTCAGGGGGAAGAGAAAGGGACTGGCCCAAGGAACGGGTGGGGCTCCTGCGTGTGTCCCGCTTTTGCCTTTTGAGAAGGTGTTCAGCCGACTGCTACTCCACTCTTCTCTTCCCCCATGCCCTTTTCCAGTGCATGCTGGTGAGTGGAGGTTTCAAGCCCTGTACTGAAGAGCCTTGGGGGTCCTTTGTGCTTGGGGTTTGCATAGATGTCCAGTAAGACTCTGCCAATGACCCTTCCTTCCCTCGGGGGGAGCTGAGGAACATTGACTGTAGTCTCCTTTTCTTATCTAGTCATCTTTGCAGCAGCTTGAATCACAGGCTTTAATGCTGCAGGCTTGCTATTTCTAGGCATCTGGCATGGATTGCTTCCTCCTTCTACCGTGCTTATCCTCAGGGCCATCAGGAAAGGTGAGCCAAAACCTTCATGATTCCTAAGAGGAGGAAATAAGGTTTCCCTCCAGGTCACTGGAAAGTGTAAGGCTGGCTTGTCATTTGCGTGGCTGGTGTTTATCCGCACATTGGTCCCACTGGGTTGACCTCCCGTTCCAGAGCCCTGTGAGGAGCTGCTCTTTATTAGCAACATGGAAAAAAACCTTGTTCTTTATTTAGTTAAGTCTTTTTTTAGTTAAGTCAAATTTTCCTGGAATCTTAGGCAGTTAAAACCTTGTTTTCCCCATGGAAAACGCAGCCTTTCTGACAGCAAGAACAGCCCTTCCCTAAAGCATTTATTTATGAGGCAGTGTTTCCTAGTGGATAGAATATTGCGGTAGGACTCGGGAGCCCTGTTCCTGGCTCTGCCACTTACTTGCTGAGTGACCTTAGGCAAGTAACTTTGTCTTTCTGTGCCTCAGTTTCTCCATCTGTAAACCGGGGCCCTCCTTTCTAAAGCGTCTTGAACTCTACCAATGAAAAGCGTTGTACAAGAGCTAGGTGTTATGTTGCCTGACTTATTGTACCAATCACTCCGCTCCCATTTCCTTGTATTCACTTTGCTGTTCTAGTCTGTAGCCAGTTGCATGTTTATTCCAACTCTGCAAATCTGCATGTATCGCCTCATTTTGGGTGCTCATTGCCCATGTTTACTGGTGTCTGTTGTGATTACTGCAGGAGAAGGAGAGTCTGTGTAGACATCCCAAGGACTAAGAGGACTTGCCAAGATGTCTTCTCAGCTGAGGTGGTGTGACAGCGAAATCCCAAGGGCTGCGTCTACACTGGTAAATTAAGTCGACTTAAGCTTGCTTAAGTCGACTTAATTTACTCTCGTCTACACTACAGTTTCCTTAAGTTGACTTAAGCATCTTGCTTAAGTCGACTTAAAGAAAATAAAGTCGACTTTATAAAACCTCCCTTCCACTAGACCTAAGGCTTAAGTTGACTCCCTAGAGTCGACTTAAGCCAGTGTAGACGTGGGGTAGCTCTAAGTCGACATAGGGCTATCCCAGGGCTACACCAATGCCCTCCCTGCCGGGCGGAGGGAGGGCACGGGGGAGCCTGGCATGCCCCCCCACAGGGCAGGGCAGAGCCCTGCCCACCCTGCCCCTATGCCCTGCCAGGGTCCCTGTCCCCCTTTGCCCCATTGTACCTAGGTACAATGGGGCAAAGGCTGAGCCCCCTGGCATTGGACAAGGGGTGCCCCCCCTACCCCCGTGGACCTGCCCTAGGTCCCCCTAGCTCCACAAAGTCAACCTAGGCATCCAGTGTGGACGCTCTAGGTCGACTTTGTAAGTTCCCCTTTAAGTCGACTTTAATTTTCAGTGTAGACACACTAAGTCGACTTAGTTAAAGTCGACTTAAATACACAAGTGTAGACATAGCCAAGAACACTTAGGGAAAGGGCCCATCCTGTGAAAACAATGGATGCAATGGAGGAGGGAACAGCAGGAGAACAATGGGACAAATTCATTCCTGGTTATTCCTCCAATGGCACTAAAGGAATTGCACCAGGGATGAAGTTACTAGGTTGTTTTAAGCCCCCTGACACACTTACGTGTGTGTGTGGGTGTGTGTGTGCGTGTGTTGCTAAATACAATTGTTGCAGGTAGGGATGCCCGGAGACGGGCCGGGGCCAGCAACAGTGGGTTCGTTGCCCGGAGTGCGTAGCACCAATAACGACACCGGGGCGGAGAAGCACACCAAGTTTATTTGAGATCTCAAGCAGGCACACGGAGACAGGCACGTCTCAAATCATGCGCACCCCACCCCCTTGTAGTAACCCTTATATAGACAGGTTGTTTACTTCAATACTTTTCCCCTTGTTAACGGTGGAAATACTCTCCCCCTTCTTTTAGAGAGCCAACTTTGACCGATTTCCACTGGTACTTTCAAGGCTTGTTATCTGCTTTACTTCCCGGAATTGAGCGATCTCCCTATCTGGTCACTGGCTGTGTCTGAGTCTGGAGCAAAGGGGCTTCATCGGCACTCATGGCCTTCCACCCCCTCGAGTTACCCAGTGACAGATACCCAGATGCAGCCGGGGGCACCCACTATAGGTCAGGTCACCAACACAATCCTCAAAGCACTGAGGAGCAATTAATAAACTGTACCCAACATCTGATGGCAGAAATGACAGCTTTTTTTTGTTTGTTTCCCCCTATTTTTCAGTCTAGCCCCTTCTCCGTGCTCTGTAAAGAATCATTGATTCTCTCCTACTTAACCGTAAAAGATCAGACTTTTTCATGAGCCCCCATCAAAAGATCTAACCCAAAGTCCCACTGCTCCCTTGGATCTTGGGGTTTATTTTCCTTCCTATACCCCTCGCCCACCTGTTACAGCTAGTATGATTTTTCCCTCACGGCTGCCTTCCCTGATTCCCAGGCAGGACCCTCTCCAGACCCAGTGATCACTTCCTCCCATCTCACTGCCCTGTCAGCTGCTTTCAAAATTTGGGTCAAGATTCTGTAGTAAGAAAAGGGGATCCCATTAAAAGCAGAGGCCAGAGGTTAGCTAGGGCTAGTCTACCCTGCGACGTGGGGCGGAGGTGGATTTCGGCAGCAGTCGAAGGGAGTCACGCAAGTTACTTAAAATAACTTCCCTATCTCCCTTTGACTGCCTAATGCGTACTCACGCAGGGTCCTCACAGTGTTGAGTCGACAGGAAATGCCTTCCCGTTAAATCAGCGCTACGCGACTTGCCAGGTCTAATTCTGGGTTCGACTCAAACTCAGACAATGGATATTGTGCTATCGGCCGTGTTGCCAACAGTGGAGTCTAGCCTCTAATGGTAGGTAGAGGACAGAGATGGCGCATGTAACTTGGCTCTAGCTGAAGCATGAGCTGTGTAGTTCTTATTGCAAGCTCTTTTTCCGGCCACAAGAGCGGTTCCTTTTTCCCTTCCTGTTTTGCACCTGCCTGGGCGTTCTGTAAATGGCTGCCTACGGTTTAGCTGGATTGCATATCACATGGTAGCAGAAAGGGCCATCCTTTCTAGATAATCCGGGAGCTGTCAGCTTTTAGGCTTTTATACATGAGAGCGTTAAGGCCCGTTGAAATCAAGAATGACTCTGTCAAATCTATGGTGCAATATAGTGTAAAGGGTTTTGAAGGAAATTGGGAACAGGATCATGGATTTTTTTTTTTTTAAATTTTTTAGTACGACTTTATTGTTATATTTCACTATAAGGCTGTTAAAAAGTTCCCATTGTTTAACCCTTAGTTAGGAAACATATCTTCTTTTCTGTTGCTTGGTTCGCTATATCTTAGCGATCTGTTTATTATGGCGGCTTATAATGCTAACTGCATAACAGATTCTGATTAGTTCCAAAGGGGGAGCCGTGTTAGCTGAACAAACAAGGAGTCCTGGGGCATTTTTAAAGACTTAACAAATTTATCCCCCACGAAAGCTCATGCGATAAATACATTTGTTAGGCTTTAAAAATTCAGATTAGTTTTTCTTTTCCTCCCTTGCGTTAAAAGAAGTTGACGCTGTATCATGATGTTTGCATTTGATGCTATAGTTGTTGCAAACTGACTATATTTTCTAGCTGAAATTATGTAAAGTGCATGAGCCTGAAAGGGGAAACGATATTTGTTTAAAACACCAGCTTTACTTTCCTAAGACATTGGACTTCAACCTTCCAGTTAGAATCTGCCAGCAAAATACCCCATGCTGTCCAATGGAAGTGAACAATTTTCCTGTTTGTCCTTACTTCCCTAGACAAATGACCCCTCCCGCTGGAAAGCATATTTTTTCGGTTGACCATGCTTTTCAACATGTCACACTGATCTTTGCTCAGCTTTGGTGGAGACATTTTTCCTTTTGCTTCTGCTGGGGTTTATATTTGAAAACCAATGGTTTGCTTTCCTGGATCTTCACATTTTGTCAAATGCCTCTTTGGTGTAGAAGCTAGGTTGGTTTAAGAGCTATGGAATTCTCTATAAACCAGGAGCGGCTGCTAACATTATGGTCCATGTGGGTAAGAACAGTCTTGTTTAATTCCTTAATCAGTAAACTATGTATAGAAGTGTTACAGGCACTACATTAAAATTCCAGGTCTGTGAGCAGTAACTAACTTTAAGCAGTCCTGCCAAAAACTGATAAAAGCATTATGAAAAAAATGTGGGACGTGGCAATTAAACTGACCCAGCCAGCAAATCCAGTTTGCTGTAGATTAGCTGACTTCTGAATATTGCCACAGAGATGTTAGGTTTGTGTTCTGGGGTGGGGATGTGTGCCTTTTGAACATATAAATCAGGTGTGGGGTTTTTTCCTCTTCCACCTCACTTGGTAAATGGAACAATACAAGGGTGATGAGACTTAAAACTGCTCTGTTTCTTCAGAAGATCTAAGCTGAATAACTTGATTTATTTCCTGGGCCTTTTGGGTGAATGTAAGATAGGCTGTGAATCCCTTCAGTTGAGGAAAAGCTTTGTATTTTTGTGTGTTCTGTTTAGCACATTTTACTTTCTTAACCATCTTTTGCATAGCCCCTTTTCTAGGACAGCTGCTTTGTGTTCATCTTGAAGGGGCAGCTGAAGTGAATTTAGAAAAAGTTGTTTTGATTTGTTTGGTTCTTTCAGGTATATTCCCAATCCCCATGGGGTCGTTTTGGTTGCAGGAGCCTTCAGAATAGCCACTTCTTGTTGTGTCTGTTACAGTAACGCCTAACAGCCTCCTCTGAGATCGGGATCTCAGTGTGGTGTGGCACATGGTGTACGTTCTTCAGGGCAGGGACCGTGTGCAATGTCTGAAAAGACAAGGCAGTAACAAGATGGGAAGTTTTGTTTCACCCATTTCACAGAGGGTGGAACTGTGGCACAGAGTGATTGATTGAGTGAGTTGGTCAGAGTCACACAGGCAGTCTGTGACAGAGCGGGGATTTGAACCCAGATCTCCTGAGGCCCAGTTGAGTGCCTCAATTGGCTGATATACTAAATGCTAATTTTCCATTTGTTCTATGCATTATCTTCGTCATCAGCAACCACACTTGATTTGTTGTCTTAAGCCAGTGAATAGCCCTTAAATGACTTGAAGAAAACCATCAGCCTGACATTTTGCTGTGAGCTGTCATCTTCTCAAAAGCTTTCCAATGGAGTTGTGCTTTTGAAACTCAAAATTGGTTTCTTTGTATAGGAAATCCATTACTTCCAGTTCCTTCGAGCCAGACCTGTAATTTATTGCAGAAGAGGGCAACTGGAAAACAGCAATAATCCTAATTTAAAATACTTTCTGTGACATTTAGGATTAGGGGAGAGTATGTTTTAAACGCTTATGTAGATTTGTACATGATAGAAACTGTGATGTGCTGCAGGAGTAGTGTTCTGGCATTGTAACGTGTACAGCTAAGCAATACACACTGAAAAGAAAAAAAATCATATTGATTAGTTCTGGTAGTTATACATGGCTTTGGAAACGTGCCTTTCATAAGGAGGGATTTTGAAGGACAGACTGACATAAAGACTCTTAGTGGAACAGCTTCAGCATTCTCATGTCTTTTTTTTTAAAAAAGAAAAAATATCAAAAGGAGAGTGAATGCTTAAAAACAGTTTATATTTGTTCCTAGGCTGCTGTTTTTAAAACGAGCCCTTTCAACTCTCGGTGTGGTTTGGATTCCAGGTTTGAAAGTTGGAGCCCATCTAGGAACATAGACTAAGACCTCCAAATTGATTGATAGGCTCAGAAGCCAGGGTAATTGTTTGCTAACACAGCTGAAATACAAACAAGGAGTCCTGTGGCACTTTTAAAGACTAACAAATTTATTTATTGCATGAGCTTTCCTGGGAGAAAATCCCACTTCGTCAGACGCTTTAAAGCTCATGCGATAAATAAATGTGTTAGTCTTTAAATGTGCCACAGGACTCCTTGTTTGTTTTGCTGAACTAGACTAACACGGCTCCCACTCTGGAACTTGTCAACAGCTGAAAGAACTTCTGGTTTCCCACCTGACCTATTCCTGCATTTGCCTGCACTTACTGTAAGGCCAGTTGCTGTGTGGTGGTGACAGAGAGACTTCAGTGACTGTTCTTCTTCCCCAGTTTCTCTTTCTTTTTCTGTCCTCACCTCCCATTTCACTTGCACATATTTCTGCTTCTTCTGTTACCTCATTATTGTAGAACCAGATTGCTCCTTTCTGAGGGAAACCCTGTGAATGAGTAAAATTCGGCAGGGTTGAACTTAGCATTTTTCTACAAGTTTTCTCCTCAAGGGAGGTGGCTTTTGGGACATTGGGAATTCAGAAAGCCACTGTAATCACGTCTTGATCTATGGAATCACAGCTTCTCCTTAATAGGAGATGTCGATGTTTTCTATAAGCAAACTACACCTAAAATCATTTGAACTTTTACATAGCTTGGCGCTCAGTTCTGTCTCCCTCATTTACCAAGAGCAATATCCTCTTTGACATGCTCTAAAGCAATGGTTTTCAAACTTTTTTTTCCTTGGGACCCAGTTGAAAATAATCATTTATGCCCATGACCCAACAATTATATCTTCGAGCAATGCAGTCCAGTTTTTTGGTGGCGGCATTAGTGGGCGCCGCGACCCAGGACCAATACTGGGTCCTGACCCATGGTTTGAAAACCGCTGCTCTAGAGCAGTTGGCGGTATCTGGTAGCTGGATAATATTCTGCAAGTCAAGAGAGATATCATTATGACTTGGTCAGTGATCCCCAAACTTTTTCCATTGCGCCCCCCTCTTATCTGGTCTCCACCCATCCTGGAACCACAGTCAGGAGCTAAAGTTCCCTCAAAAAGCCCAGGCCTTGCCATGGCCCCATAATGTTCCTCCATGCCCCCTTAGGGGTGCACGCCTTGCAGTTTGGGGATCACTGCCTTAGATGACCTATGGGTCTGATTTCCAATCCTTTGTACAGAGGTGAAAGCTGTCGAAATGGTATTGTTCTGTCCAAAGGAGGCAGCTGTGGTGATTGGAGACTCACCATGTTATACACGTGTCCTGGTCTAATAACTCCTAATCCCCGACCCCGTTTACAAGATGCTCGTGAAGAACCTTTCGCCATATTGGAAACTAACTAAAAACCTCTCTAATAGCATTCAGACCACTGGCCATCAGCATTGTGTGGGACCCTGCGGCGCTGTGTTGGGGCAGTCCTGACCCTGATGGGAAGGTAGCAGTGTACATCACACTAGAGACTCATTGCACATGGAGAGAGCCCAGGGGGCAGGCCTGAAGCATCTCAAGAGGGACTCCTTGGAGAGGGGGGGTCATCCTCAAGTGAAACAGGTAGGGTGCGTTGTCTTCCTAACTTGCAAACACACCCTTCCACTTGGTCACTGGGGAGGTCCCATGGATCTCGGGATGTCCCCAGATTGCTGGAACCCTTCTATGGAGGCTCAGTGCCAGTGTCTTCCTACCATCCTGACATCCATACTCCAGGGCTCGACAAACCCCAGGTCGCCATGGTGCCTGGTGTTTGCAGCCTGGTGCCTAGCTCCACTGCGGAAACGCCTTTACCACCTTCTGGAGGATTGGCAGCATTTTGGCAGGGGCGGGCGGGAGGAATCTCCACCACTGGTAGTTTTATGGGGTGTCCCACTTTGAAGCTGGGCGCCTAGCTTGGTGGCAATTTTATCAAGCCCTGCCATACTCTAACAGTGACTCTGTGTGGACTCCTTGCTGAGTAGGTATTTCCAGCAGACAGGGAGGGAATGAGTGTAATATCATGGCAACAGATAGCATCATCTTCTGCGTCCAGGTTCCTGCAATGGATGGGGAAGCCGTGACCATGCTCTATAAACCGAAATACATGTGATCTGCCACTGCTTACCTGTGCAAGCTAAGTCTGGAAAATATTTGGGAGGTCTTTGTTCTCACCTCTTCTGCAAACACCCAATCCCTTGCAGAGGAGAGTGAAAACCCTGCTTGTGGAAAAAACCGAACTGTGTGATTCCTCTCCTCTATCGAAAAACCTTGTGCCAGGGGAAACTAGGTCACTTTTTTTACAGTAACTCCCAGGCTGAATACCAGCCTTTCATACATGGGAAAAGCAGCCAGATCTGCCAGGCAACGAGACCGATGCTTGACTCATAGCTAAGTAATACATTTTGTTTTTATAGCAAAATCTAAATCTTATTAACTGCAGTAGAAAAATACCTAAATCCTCTCTCTCTCTGCTAATACACAGACTTCATCGCCATCACACAGAAATGGCAGCCTCTGCTTTTCAGTCTCTGAGAACACGGTACTTAAAGTCTTCTTAAGACTTCTTGGTCAGCAGCCTGTAATATGTTTTGGAAAATGAATATTTAGTGCCGTTGTCAAATAATAGCTTTTGGTTACCCAGCATAATGAACAAGTAACTGTTATTCGACATTCGTCATGCAGGAGAAATTTTGTGTGTGTATTTGCTTGCTAACTGGAAAATCTGAATAATTTGCTGTGGGTTGCCCAGCTGTTTGAGTGTCTTAATTGGTGTTGACATCCTGGTCTCAGGGGCCCCAGGTTTTCCTGGGATAGATAGAGAAATTGTAGTGCAGAAGAATGAAAGAAGATGGAAAAAAGCAGGACAAATCAGGTTGGAGGAAGGCTGTTTGGGCCACAACGGCAGAGTTTATCCTCCGTATGGCATTCTCTGCACAGATCTCTGGGGTGTACAACAAGTTATTTGGGACTGGGAAGCTCTGCTTGTACTAGCTGTTGCAGCTGAAAAAGTTGAGGAGGAAAAATGAAAGCAGAACTGAAGGAATCAATACTGACATTAATGCAAACCGGCTGATGGAAGAGAGAATGCAGAGATGTAGCAGCACTAGCCAGTTGACTCTGGACCGTTTCCACTATAATTCTCTTGCCTCTTCGAGAATTGTGTGCGCTCTGTACGTTAGCACTTCCTGTTCGAAGAAGGAATATGCTTATGAAGTGAATCCCGTCAGTGTTTAATACCAATTTTAGTGGGATTTTTCCTGTGTTTCCACTGTGTCTTTTTCTGAATGGGGAGATTTTGCAACATCCTGGTCATGCTTCTGCAAATGCACGTCAAGTAATGCAGAGGAAGAGAGGAAGCTTTAATTTCCTCTCTTTCTTGAACTAGAGAGATGCTGGCAAATCACATTTGGCTCTGATCCCTGCCTCTCAGAGCCTTTAAAGGGCATCCGGGACTCACTACTTGCTTCCTGATCTCCAGTAGTCTTCAGATTTAGCAGGCATTGTGTGAATGGCTCTGCCTCTCACTCCTGGATCTCAGGTTTGTGATGCTTGCTGTTGCCTCATCAGGAGAACAGACCTGCTTGTGGGCTTCCTTTCTTGTCTAGTTTCAATACTATATTCTTTACTTCCTGGCCTAACTGTCATGGTCAGACTCTGGCAGATCTGACAGCCACAATTCAGGCTAGAGGTGACTGTGTTGCATTGCATGTGAAACTCGCAGTACGGGACCATGCTTTAGTGTGGAAGGTGTTGCTGTAAAACTGTAGGAGAATGGCTGCTATTCGTTGCTTTTGCAAATCTGAAGATTCTGTTAAGAGCTTCCTGGGCGCTCAATCTGGTGTGGGGTTTGTGTGCAGCCTTTGATATTTTGGGGGCATGTTTTGCAGAGCTCTCTTTCTTACAGAACAGCTATATTTTTACTTCCTCTTTCTCGTTTGATCTGCACTCCAACCGTGGTGTGTGGGCGCATCTGCCCATGTGGAAACCCACCTTTCTGAATGTCCATGGATCCAGGTAGAAGTAGGACAGTGGTCCCCAAACTTTTTACCCCATGCTTCTGTTCAGGCTCCCCTCCCCCAATTCCCTCCCCAGGTTGGCTTGGGAACAGGCACATAGTCACTTTTGGGGGCTGTGACTGAAACTAGGGGCATGGTGGCGGGGGGAGGATGTTATTGGAGCCATGGCTGGGAGTATGGGGCTGAAGTAGCCTGGAGCCAGGGTGGGGGGCCATGGCACATGAGGCCAGGCGGGGGGCATTGCTGTAGGGCAGGGTCAGAACATCACTCTGTCCTTGCCATCTGCTGTCGGGACTGGCCCGGGCCCCACCTCCCCCCTGAACATTCCTTCTTGCCCTCTAGGGGCACGCCCCACAATTTGGGGACCTCTGAAGTAAAGTATAATATGTAGGGCAAAATTTCCCCCTCTGCTAGCTTGGGGTGGAGGGTGGGCAATGAGAGGACCTGTGCAGGAGACTCCCAAAATGGGTCTCTGACATCCTGGCCTCTCCCTGACCCCACGTGTAGGGTTGGTGGCAAGGAGGTGGGGAGAAAGAGGGAGACACAGCTGATCTCAAGACATATCCTACAGGACTGTCAGAGAAGAGGATGCTTCTGAGGCAGCAGGGTGGAATAGCTCCTGTAGCAGCTGGCCTGCCAAATGGGCTGAAGGGAGTGAATGTGAAGGCACCGGGCTTTCGTAGAGAAATGGCTCTGAGCTCCTCCAGGCTTTGAGGGTGGAGGGAGAAGAGGGGAACTCACCTGCCCTTTTGTTTAGCACAGAGAACCACAAAGGGCTGCACAAACAGGTTGCCGCTCAGTGTGCGTGGGGTTGGCTTTTACATGATGTAAGAACAGCCATACGGGGTCCGTTTATGGCCCATCTACCCTAGGATCCTGTCTTCCACCGGTGGCCAGTGCCAGATGCTTCAGAGGGAATGAACAGAACGGGGTCATCAGCTTCTGGACTGAATGACACGGAAGTGAGGGGCATCCCTGACCATTTTAGCTAACAGCCATTGATTCCACAAGCTTTCCTCCGGACACAGCTAATGCTGGAGCCTGCGCATCTAGCGTGGTTTTTCCTAAGTGCTTTTTCTGTGTCTAGAATTTGTGTGGTTTGGCCACAGCTCAGCAGCCGGGGCTTCTGAGCTGAATGCACCCTTGGGATGTAAAGCCGGAGGGTGTTAGGTATGCACAACTGCAGCAGCAGGGAGCTCATCTGTGGGTCATTTGATACAAGATTTTCTCCCACGAAAGCTCATGCGATAAATAAGTCTGTTAGTCTTTAAAAGTGCCACAGGACTCTGTTTTTGTGCAATAGACTTACACAGCTACACCCTTGATTCTTAACGCAGGTGGCCAAAGGACAAAGTTGAGATCACGTGTATTTTTTTTCCGGTGGATTTGAAACAATGCATTTGATCCTTCTTTCGCTTGTTGGTTTGCAACATAGTGCATGATCTTTAGTAATACTGTAACCATAGTAAATGTAAGTAAATGTTAACGTTTGTGGCCAATCAGTTCAGCTACAAAAAGTGGGTGCGCTGTGGAATTGCTTGTCTCTTTGAAATGTGCTGTGTTACTGAAAAGGTTGGCGAAACAAACAAGGAGTCCTGTGGCACTTTTAAAAACGAACAACACTATTTATCGCATGAGCTTTTGTGGGAGAAAATCCCATTTCATCAGGTGCTTTGAAGAGGTTGGGAACCACTGGTCTAGAGACCCCCTGGAAAATTGGCTGAACCTGTGAGAGATACTTCCTTTGATTGCAATATCTTTGAGGGAATGTATTGTTCTAAGCCTATCTATCACCATGGAACAGGGATTGTATGTATGAACATAGTCTGTCTGCTCTATAGGGGTGGTTCTCAGAATGCTTTCAAGAATGCCGGTGATTAAGGTGAATCACTTAAGTTGTAAACACATCCAGAGAGAACAAAGAAAGGGCTTTTGATATGAAAAGACTGGGTTTACACTGACTCAGAGCATTCTTTGTGATTCAGCAAACAGACAGGATCTGGGGTCCCAGGGCCCCAACCCTGGTGGAGAGTTTGGAAAGACTTAGGGCTACCAGGGTGTTGCAGGTAGGGACACCCGGAGATGGGCCAGGGCCAGCAACAGTGGGTTCGTTGCCCGGAGTGCGTAGCACCAATAACCACACCAGAGCGGAGAAGCACACCAAGTTTATTTGAGATCTCAAGCAGGCACACGGAGACAGGCACGTCTCAAATCATGCGCACCCCACCCCGTTGCAGTGACCCTTATATAGACAGGTTGTTTACTTCAATACTTTTCCCCTTGTTAACAGTGGAAATACTCTCCCCCTTCTTTTAGAGAGCCAACTTTGACCGATTTCCACTGGTACTTTCAAGGCTTGTTATCTGCTTTACTTCCTGGAATTGAGCAATCTCCCTATCTGGTCACTGGCTGTGTCTGAGTCTGGAGCAAAGGGGCTTCATCGGCACTCATGGCCTTCCACCCCGTCGAGTTACCCAGTGACAGATACCCAGATGCAGCCGGGGGCACCCACTATAGGTCAGGTCACCAGCAAGGGCCCTATGAGACCAATAGGTGATGTCTAGTAAGCTTTCAGCATGCGTGGAGGAATGTTTATTAATTTTATCATGTTTTCTCTGTAATGCTTTTGCCTGAAGAATAAAGATGCTTGCATAGAAGCCGCTATATGGTGGTGATTAACTGCCGACAAATCTGTGCTTGTAGCCCGCTTCAAGGGATTAAAATGTGCAGGGCGCTGGTCTTTAGGCAGCTGGAGTTATTGCAGATGAAGGCAGTGGACTCTGCAGTTTTCAAATGCTGGGCTGGAGGGAGAGAGACACAGGCATCCACCCAAGAGAGGTCATGGGCCGAGCGCTGGCATCCTTACATGGGTGCCCTTGAGGGATCACGGAGGGGGAATACAGGTGCATTCAACCTAAAACCATGACAAGGCCAAAAAACGAATTCTGCACAGTCAGGCTACTCCCTGCGGTTTAGAGCCTGGCAGGTACATCCGTCTCTGAGCAGAGATACTGCTTCATTTCAGTCTGGCAGATTGCTGGAAGCAGAAACCAAGTTTTCCTGTCTTTGGTTCAGTTGGACTTGCCAGCAGCTTGCTGCTCCTTCCTGCTCTCAGTTAGAAAAGCGGCTTTAAAGAAAATGTTGTTGCCTTTCTGAATGTAGCAACCTTTTTAAACGTCTTCTTTTAAAAGTTCTTAGTAAGCATTAAGCACCAAGAAAGAGCCATTCTGAAACAGCCACAAGTTCTCCGTAGTACTGCTGGGGACAGAAGCTTCAAGGACATACCATTTTAAGTTTCTCCCTGTGGGTAATGAATGAAAATCGTATGTGCACAATGGAATTTAAAAAGGACGGGATTCTAATTTTGAAATGGGTGTGGTTTGTTTTAAAATTGTCACTTTTAACTGGCCAGGGATCTTGTATGTGCCTGGCAGTCAACATCATAGGCCAGTGCAAATGGGTCAACTCAACGGTATGCTTTCCCCATTCAAATAAAGAACTTCTGTGGCCAAAGGTTATTGCTTGCTTCTGTATCATAAGACGAATATCCAGTATATATCTGTATTAGGAGTAATATATCAATCTAGTTGTCAACTATTCATAGCAAAATTGTAAAAGACACTTTTCCTGCTATTTAATTGACTCGAGGTAATTCATAATAGACTAGGATTTAACATAAGAGTTATTCCAAGTAATGGTACTCCTCACTAGATGGTTCCTTGCCTCTTACATACATTCTCTTTAAATGCATATTTCATTACATTCATTCATTGTATTTCGCCTCATGTTCCCTCAAGAATTAATAACACTGAGTTAATTAAAGATAATACAAGACTTGTCTCTACATTTGGAAGTTTACAGCAATAGCTGTTCTGCAGTAGCTGTTTTAGAATAGCTCTCCATGTGCATGCTCCTATTCTGGAGTTAGAGTGCCCTTTTCTGGTTTATCTTAATCCACTTTCAAAGCAAATTAAGTTAAACTGTTCTGGAATAGGAGCATCGTCGCAAAGAACTGTTCCAGAATAGCTATTGCACTTTAAAGTCATGTTCTACTTTATTCTGGATTAACGTCTAAATGTGTAGAAGCCTTAAGAAAACGTTCAGTGAGTTATAGCTAATCCTCTGATTTTTTTTTTTCTTCCTCCCAGCAGCAGATGTAAGGCACAGTTGGGCACGTTTATACCCCTGGAGAAGGGAGTCTAAAAATGTTTTGATGGGAAGATCAATGTATGCCTAAATATTTCAGAATATAAAATAGGAATAGGTATGGCTGTCTCCCCATGCCAGTCTCACAACTAGACCAGTGGGGCAAATGGGAAATCATCAAAGGAGATTGTAAGATTTGAGAACAAAGATTGTACTTTTCTATGGGTTTAAGTAGTTCTTACCACAGTCGGGCTCTGACTGGGGACTTAAAAAACCACTACAGGGCAACTAATTAGCAGTAATATTTAGACCTAATTAGAATTTGTGATGCTCAGCACTTCTGACATTCAAGGCACTTGCATTGCTATGCACTAGCTATGGATTTTAAGAGCCCGACAGAATGCACCTTAAAAAATTATGGCCATGATCTTTTAAGCTTTTAAGATCTAAATGAAGCATCATAAAGGAACACAAGGGATTTTCATTGTCAAATCAGTTACTGCTCCGTACAGCCAATATGTACATTTGAGCTACTGTCTTAAGACCTGAAATCTCAACCTGCGGGAAGTGTGGGAGTGTTTTATTTTGGGGCTCTTTGTGCTTGCATGTCAGGAGTAACAGGTCCGTTTTA
The DNA here is from genome assembly GCA_007922175.1 of Pelusios castaneus. Lineage (NCBI taxonomy): Eukaryota > Metazoa > Chordata > Testudines > Pelomedusidae > Pelusios > Pelusios castaneus. The sequence continues at coordinate 6,511,441 of ML685771.1, read as the reverse complement.
ACCAGGATAGAAATTCTTCCCATGTTTGACCTGAATCTCTGATATTTTTATAAATGTTCCCTCCTTTCTGTTGTTCTCTTATCTTTTCTATGAATCCTTTTCCTTAGAGGGGCTAATTGGGGTTGTGACATTAGGTTTTAATTCAGTTGTAATATCTCACTGTGTTTTTTCTGTATTTTTAAAATCTGCCTGCCACATTTTAGTCTAGTGCCTCATTTTACTGATGTAGAGCTTTAAACTCCAAGTTTGGGATTGCATGAATCCCACAATTGTCTGAAGCAAGCTGGTGTTTCCAGAGGACTGCCTGACCGGTGTTCCTATATAGTAACAATTTCCTGCACCTGGTTCATTTGTGGGAAATGCAGTGTTGAAAAGGAGGCTAACACAGAGACCAGTGAAGGAAGATACCCTTCAACTGGAATGGCTAGGGGTGAAACATATGAGCTGATGACAGATGGAGAGACAAGAGAAGGGAAGGGTAGAAACCACAAACACTGATGAGTCAGGCCTCAAAAATCATGACTGGCTTTAAATCCCTGACATTATTTTTTTAAACCAAAAAGTGGATCTCTTTATTTGTTTCTGGTTTTTCAGCCTTTAGGGTTCCCAGTGGCCAAGCTTTCCTTTGAAAATATGAAGGCCTGAAACTTACTTGATCTCAGGTTGCATTATTTTTAGTTACATGATTTCAGGAGCTGTGACTTTAAGCAAAACCCCCGAAGTGGTTAGGCTGGTGATAAAAAATCAAGAGTCAGCAGGACTGCAGGGGGATTAATACTAGTTGGATACCTTAGCTGCAGCACATAGAAATGGGAATGACCCTTCCTGCCAGCAGATGGAGACAATCAGACTTGCGATGCAGTCGTTCATCAGGTCTTCCGTAGCATGCCTCAGTGGTTTCCATCTCCAAGGACTGGAAACCATATTTTTTGCTTTAAGATTAGTTCTGCTTCTGGATAATCTCCTTATGGAAACTTTTCCTTTTGAAATGGTGACTGTCCCCATCGTGTATCCCAGTTGGTGCTCACCATCCAGCGAAAAGGTTTTTGAGCACCTGAATGCCTAAAGGAGAAGAAAAATAATTAATGGTCTTGTCCTTTCTAACACAGCTAAAACGTACCTTTTTGGTGAATCTTAGAGGCTTCTGTTCTAGGGAACTTCCAGTGCCCGGCAGCAGAGTCCAGTCAGATACTTAGTGCTCAGAGTAGATTTATACCCAATCTTGGTGCAAACCATGTTTCTATTGACAATAGACAATAAATATTCATACCGTTATGTTTGAACTGAATATATGAAGGTTAAGAAGGAAAACAAACTCAAAATGAACTCTTAAAAATGATTTGACCACCAATCAGAAGAGATTTCAAGGTCTGTGTAAATATGTTTTCAGAGGTTAGAAGCTCAAAACAGTTTATATTATGGAGTCCCAGGCAATGAAAGACAGAGCCCTCAAAGTGCTTCCTTCTCAAGAAGCAGGACGTGGAAAGGTTTCTTTTTAGTAGTAATTTGAGGCAACTCTAGCAGACTGGCCTATTTCTACTTATGAGATGCCAGCCACTGATAGAAATGCCCAGATGTAGAGGAAGACTTGGCTTTCTTCCATGTCTCGGTCGCCGTTTTGTTTGTCCCAAGTTGGTTCCAGAATAGAGACAAGGTGGGTGAGGTCAAATCTCTTACTGGACCATCTTCTGTTGTGAAGAGCTCTGGTTAAGCTTAAAAGCTTTTTCTCTTTCATTAACAGAAGTGGGTCCAGAAATGATTAATACCTCAGCTGCTTTATCTCTCCTCCATATCTTATATATTCACAGTGGACCAGGAAAGACTGATAAAGTTGTAAATAAGTTCCAGAGGGGTAGCTGTGTTAGTCTATTGCAGAGAAACAAACAGACTCCTGTGGCACTTTTAAAGACTAACATTTATTTATCGCATGAGCTTCTGTGGGAGAAAATCCCACTTCGTCAGGCACTTTGAAGATGGGGAACTTACAGAATGGGAGGAAATTAAATTCAGGGGAGTGTATGACATAGGATCAGGTCAGGCTGTAACAGCAAATCAAAATAGATGTTAGTATTCAAAAACTGGGGAACAGCACATAGAGGAAGGTGAGGTCAAATCACCTGTTGTAATGAGAGAAAAATCCATAGTCCCTGTTTAACCCCAAGGCAACTGAGTTGAATTTGCATATAAATTCGAGTTCTGCAGTTTCTCTTTGAAGCTGTGATTTGTTATTCATCTGTTTCAGCACAGCTGTTAGCAAGTCGTCAATGGAGTGAGCAGAGAGATTGAAGTGTTCCCCTATTGGTTTTTGAGTGTTGCATTTATTTGTGTGCATTTATTCTTTTGCGCAGAGACTGTCCTGTTTGTCCAATATATAAGGCAGAGGGGCATTTCCGGCACATAATGGCATAAATCACATTGGTGGATGAGCAGGTGAATGAGCCCTTGATGGAGTAGGTGGCTTGATTTGGTCCTGTGATAGTGTCTTTAGTGTAGATATGAGGGCAAAGTTGGCAGCGTGGTCTGTTGCAGAGATATGTTCCTGCTTTAATGTAAGTGTGGTCTTACAGTACTTGGAAAGGCAATAATTAACCCTGTGTGAAATAGGAAGACCATGAATGTAATCACTTCTGCACTATGTTCATTCCAATCAACACTGTGATGAGAGAGAGGCTGTGAGGGAACCATCAGAATGAAAAGCTTGTGGGACTCGCTATCTAGACATATGCATGGAAATGTGTGAATTTCAGAGCCAGGGACTTAACTTGCTTTCCCTTATCTCTGACAGTGTGCTGGGGAAGAGAAACGAGTTGGTACACGCACCGTATTTGTTGGCCACCGCCCCGTATCAGAAACAGATGCTTACGTGGAACAGAAATTCTGTGATAATAGAATTATCTCATCCAAGGTAAATCGGTTCTCTTAATCCATGAGATTAATGATCATTTAATGACCTGGAACGTTTGCACATTTCTGTTCATGTTCCTCAATCTTATTTTATGGTTGACATTTTGTCATGGTTATTTTTAGTAAAAGTCAGGGAGAGGTCACAGGCAATTAATAAAAGCCATGGAAGCCATGACCTCTCCCTGAGTTGTACTAAAATGAACCAACTATGATGAATTGGGCTGATTTATGTAGGTGATGAGTCCTCCCTGCTGCCTACAGAGGCTCAAAGCCCGGGCTGGGAGCTCTGGGGATCTCTTAGGGGTTTCCCACTGCTGGCTGCAGCTCAGCACTCTGGGTCCCTGTGACGGGATGCACATCCATGCACCCCTAGGGTATAATCTGTAACTTTTCTGTTCAGTTTTGCAATGTAATCACGTGATTTGGTGCCAAATACGCGATATCAGGTTCCTTTGTGAATGCTCATAACACATTCCACAGGATTGCTGTGATGCCATACAGGGCCGTCTCTGGGGGGGAGTGAACAGGGTGATCTGGGGGGGGGGGGGGGGGGCGAACGGTTACGCGAGCCCAGGGGCCCCCCCATGGCCACACTCTTCCCTGCTCCCCATTGCCTTCGGCAGGGAGCTGAAGGCAGCGGGGCAGGCAGAGAGCACTAAGCCCAGCCCCTGGGCTAGCCCTCCCCATCCCTAGAGTGGAGCAACCAAGCCCAGGGCCGGGGCCGGAGCCCGCGGCCTCAGCTTCCCCGCCCGGGCTGGCTCCCTGGGGGGATGGAGTGACCCGACTCCCCTCCAGCATGGGGGGAGCGGGGGGCCGCGCCTAGGCCAGTTGGCCCTGGGCCCCGCTCCAGCGCTGGTGCCATGTTTCCTGCTGCAACATGTGTGTGCAGATGTGACGCATGTTCCAGGGTTCAGACTCTCAGGACTCTCTCTAGCACAGTGGCTGGAGATTTCCATGGCAAAGGGGATGCTAATGCCCTCCCTGGCTCAGGTAGAAGTAAAGAGAATCACACAACAGGACAGAGGAGGAGGGGCTGTCAGCAGTTTGTAAAAACAAGGACACAAACACTGTTTGGGGGGAGAGAAGCTGCCGGCTTTTGCTTGGAAGACACCATCTTGCAACCAACTTCAAGCAAGATCTGGGCCCTGCCTTGGAATGGGCAGAGAATGGCTGTAAAACATCGAACAGCCGAACACCTTGCGCATAATCTTGGACTTTGAGGTCAGTTTCGGGAGAGGTGTTAGATTGGTACGCGGTTTATACCTTTTATTGGATAGTGGTCACTCCAGACTCATTTATAGTATGATTCTGGCCATGATCTCACTTGAAATCGGACTCTGATCAATAAACTAGTATTTGTTTTATCTAACTCTGTGTGGTCTTTAGAGGGTGTGGATGTGGAAGGCTGGGCACAATCCACTTCTTTGTTAAGTGGACAGATTTGAGACTATGGTGATTGTGTGGGTCCCAGTCCCCGTAAGACAGTGGCTCCTGCTGTACTGACTGGGGCTGGGCGCTCTTGCTTGGGGACCAACGCCTGTGTGGCTAGTGAATTTACACCCACTGCCTGGGACCAATTACACACTGGTGGCTGGTGTGGACTGACTCAGGAGTAAAGGGTCACCTAGTAGAGCGGGGTGAATTGGGGTTCAAGAGTGGGGTTCCAGGGTCATAGCGGCACACCAGACGGGATTTGGGGAGCAGCCTGTCACAGTCCCTTCTTCCGCTGCCCACCAGCTGTCAGCTGACTTCTCTCCGCCAACCTCCCACAGCTGAAGCAGAAAATGTTACAGAGGTCACAGGAAGTCACGGATTCCATGATCTCTGTGACATAACCTTAACCTTAGAGTATATATCATCATCAGTCCCTGAAATTTAAAATCTCAGAAATCCATACTTAAACTTGAGGCGTTAAAATGCTTTTTGCAGGAAGAAATTGCTCTGGTGTTCAACTCTCCCATTGCTTGTGCAGTAGGAGCTTTAATAAACAAGACTCATAATCGAATCGGACTTTGGGTTGTAGTTTAAAATCATGTACCTTTTTATTAGAGAGACTCTTCTCTCTGAATTCTTGTCCTGCGAGGTCGGGGACGAAATATTATGTCCTGTTCTGGATCTTTGCACAGAGCGTCCCACTGGTGTTCATGAAAGATGTGCAAATGTGGTTAGAATTGAACATGGGCCTATGCTCGCATACATGGGCATATTATGATGCCATCCATACTTGAGTCTAATTTATGATCTTCCTGGTGCAGCCTGAAAGCAGCTTGGAAGCTCATTTTGCACAGAACACTGGTTTATATATACACTTCTTATTAATGACCATACATGAGTTTCCCCCTCTGTGTGCCCAATAATATTGAGACACGTAGAGTAGGCCCGCTTTGATGTTTCCTGGGTCTCCATTATTTGGAAGTGAAAATATAAATGCAAGACCATATCTGATGTGACTGTTGATTTTTGGGGGGTTTGATTATTTTAAAACAGGACAGATAACTATGTTGCTTCTAGATATCTCTCTCCCCCCCGCCCCCAGTAGGACAAAAATCACCTAGTACAATCTTGGGCTTGCCCTTAGATAAAAAGGAAACCATCCAGTATTCTATTATTATAATATTTGTTTATTCTGAATACAATGTGATGACACATATCTTCCTTTTCATCTTATTTTACATGACATCTATCCAGCTATTTCTAAAGACTTGGAAAAATTGAAATAAAATGTCAAACAAGTGGCATCAACTGTTGCCAAGTTAGTTGGGTGAAAATATATTTAACATGTTACTCGGGTGATTTTGGGGGTTACCCAGTATCTAATTAGTCTTTAGTCATATTGTGCTTACGATTTAAAGATCACAGTTTCTGCTTCAAACAATTCACATGTCCACTGACTTTTATGTCCTTCTGCTGTCTGCATTAGAACCAGAATTGATTCTGTGCAGTTGCAGCAGGCTGACCTCCATTGACTTTACTAGATCTCTGTTTTACTTTAGATCTGCAAGATTGGGCCGTTGGGGAATATCCATTTGTGTTTCTTTACTTTAGCGAATAGCCAAATTATTTTTACAATTCTAATCTTGTGTAAAATGTCATTGGTTTGTTTTAAAGTTATTTCCTTATTGATTCTTGTCCTTTCTATATTTGGTGGACATGGACTCTTCCTCCCTCTCCCCCCCCCCCCCCACACATATCCCTTCCCTCCCTGCTAAAGTGAAGCTGATGCGGAGGTGGGTTTTTTTGTTTTTTTTTTCTTATCATCTGTGTACAAGTCTCCTTAATGGTGTCAGCACAGACTCTGAGAAAAGGAAATTGTTATTTCAAAGGACAAACTGTTTTACCTATTTTGTTTCTTAAACTTGCTTTTAAAGTTCATGGCTTTTAAAAAAAAAAAAAAAATCCAGTTAATGAGCTTCCCCTTTCTTTCCCCCCTCCCCCCCCCATGTGAAAATGCAGGCAAGGCAATAAGATAGTGTCCAGTAACAAACCAGGAATGCACTTCATTTGATTTCTTTTTTTAAAAAAGAGAAAAAAGCAAGCGTATGCAGTGTCAAGATTCCAAGGGGTTATTTTCAACAGCAGTAAGAAAAATTACATCATTTGGGAGTTGTTTCCTCTTGCTGTATGACATGCAGCACTAAAAGCTGTTAACAGAAGTGAATCCCATTGATTTTTTGGTACCCTTTCCCCTAACCATCTCCAATTGTTTGTTTATTTTGGGTGTTTTTTGTCAAGTTGGGAGTAATTGTTTTTTTTTTTTTTTTTGAATAATTAAAATCCAGACAATGCTCTAAGCTAATTTATAAGTCAATGAAGGAAGCTAGAATTTAAAGTGTAAGGTTAGAAGGAGGACCCTGGAGTTATATTGCCTATGGGTGCATGATAGTAGTTTGCTGAAGATAAAAAAACCCAATGGGCCATATCTTTGAGCTTACTAAATCAGCAGCGCAAAGATCTAAAGCTACATCATTCAGCTCACTGAAGAGACCTTTTAGTGGATATGATCAATGGAGCAGGGCTGTATGCAGTGACTGCAGTTAAAGGGCCATTACGCCGTAGGACGGCAATCATTTGTGGCTTAGCACAAATCCAGTAATGGCACCAATAAACCTGGATATTTTTACTATGAATTTTATTGTAATAAAGGCTTGATCCTTTAACACACAATTTTTTTTTAATAGGCCTATTTCCATCACTAGTGCATGTCTTCAGCAAACTAGCTAGGATAAATCTCCTCTGTCGTCCAGACCGTAATCTGTCGCAGGAGCCAGAGATTGAAAATGGTACTGGTCTGAACTCCACGTCTTGCAGTTCTTACGTTCACGCCCAGTGCCAAAACAGCACAACTCGTTTGAGGTGACGCCAGCTTCTGAATGGAGCCCAGCATCCATCTCCAGCTCTGATCACTTGCAAGACTAGGACGTCAACGTTGATCACCTTCCCTTCCCCACCCCCTAGGCTTCTGTATTGCTTGATACGTAATCACTGCTTTCAACCTGTTACTCCTAAAACTATTGTACTTACACTGGAAATAGAGACCCCCAGCATCCAAAGAGCCAGATCAGCACAGGAGCTAAAGGATCTGAAGCTCCTGGCCCCAGCATAAAAGGGGGGGCCCAGGCTCTGGGGCTTGAGTGAGTGCTGAGAGATCTGCTGGCACCGGAGAGGAGGGGGTGGGACCTGGGGCCTCTGGACTCCCATCCCACCCCATGGCCAGCTGGTCTGCCCCTGGGGGCAGGGTGGGGCAGGCTAGTGCCTGTTTGCTCTGCCAGGAGAGGTGGGGCCAGCTGGCACGCAGCGTAGCCTCTGGTCCTGTGGGGATGCATCGGGGGCCATGAGGAGCGAGGCGAAGCCTGGAGCGCTCTGTGGCTCTAGGCCCCCCCAGCGACAGCCTGCCCACAGGCCGCCATACTGGAGGGGGGCCCCGTGGGAGGAGGGTGGCAGGCCGGTTAAGCTGGCCCTGACCATCCAAAGAGCATAACAAATTCATCTCTAACACCAGGTGTTAATGAGAATATCAGCTTGTTACCATGCAAGAATGACATTAGTGGTTGGGCGAAGCACGGCGGTAATAGGATTAGCCAACACACCTGACTTTTCAAACAGGTTTGTCAGCTAATTTTAGAAAAGCACCCCTCCCACCATACTTCCTCCATTTTACAATTAACCAAGTGAAATCTCAGCAGTTTGGGTGGGGGGAGTTAACCGAGATTCTGTCTCCCAGGAAAATTTGAGAAGCAGAGTCCTGTCCCATTTCTGACGTCATTAAACCATTTGTTTCAATCTGCAAGCGACAAAGGCCCCATTAAGAAAAGTAGAGGAAAAAATGGACTTACTGTGGAGGTGGGAGGGGCCGAGAGCAAAGATGGATATTTTCTCAACTTATCTGAGCAATTGACTCTCCTTTTGCTGTGGAAAGAGGAACTTCAAAGTAGGAGTCAAGCAGCTTTTAGGGCTTTTCTGACTAATTGGAATCGGCATCCAAATATAGACATTTTAGCGAAGTCACTGAAGTTTCACACTCAATAATCCCATACCCAAGGGTTTAGCTACTATGTTTTATGGTCTGTTCGCACTAGAACCGTTCTTTTGAACCAGTTGAATTCTAAGATCACTGAGGGTTTTTTTTGTAAGCAATAACCTTGGACTCATGGCCAGATGCAAACACTTAATTCAGTAGCTGCCGGTCTGCACACATTTCTGTCTTCAGTCACAATGTGGTGGAAGGGGCTACAGTCCTCTGACATTGCAGTGTTTTACGAGGCTGTGTTACCTGGCATCCCAAGTATTTCAGACAGAAAGAGTGCAATCATAGGGAAGTTGTTGCCCATCAGAGAGACCATGTGTTTCACTTGACATTGTGAAGGGGATGGGTGTGGATGGATAAAGGACAGCACATGATCCACAGTGTGGGTTTAATTTGTCCATTTACCTTGTAGTTGTGGGTCGTCTGTCTCTTCAGTGGTGTGGCAATACGGGGCACTGCAGATGCTCTTGTATCTATTTCAAAGCGTCTGACAAAGTGGGATTTTCTCCCACGAAAGCTCACGCGATAAATAAATGTATTAGTCTTGAAAAGGGCCACAGGACTCCTTGTTTGTTTTACTTCCCCGCTGTTCATTCTAGCAGCAACATCCAGCTAATGTCTATATATCCTACAATCCCAAGCCACTTCCATGGTCCCAAAGGCCCAATAGCTGCACACCCAGCTACCAAAACCTTCCTGCCTTCCCCCACCAACTTCTACCATGCTGTTGGTCACTCTCAGTGCAAAAACTTGCAATACGTACACGATCCAAAACTTAAGGTGAGACTAAAAAATAACCGTACTGAATATAAAACAAATCCTTCTGAGGGAATGTTGCCCTGCGGATGGTATTTTCTTTCATATTTCATTCGGCTAAAACTTCCGATTCGGAATGTACCCAGATCTGCCACAGAATTTCCTATCTGCCTCCACAGTGTGAAGCAGAATTCAAGGACTCGCTCTGTTGCTGGATGCAGCCCAGAATCTGTAGCCAAGGGGGGATTGGATTTAAGCTGCTGGATTTAATGCCAAACATGTACATGCAGACATTCAGTCTTGGAAAGATATGTGCTGTTTGTTTTTGTTAGTGAGAGATCTGTGTGGAAACAGTGGCCCAGGGGTGAGGTGGATGTGGTGCAAGCAACTGCAGAATTTGCTATCAGACTTGGCCTCTGATCGGAGACTGTTTTTGAGAAGGAATTGCTCTCGATGATTGGAGAGGCCTAAAGGGAGACATCATCCTGTATGCAATTTGATTATCTTATTTCAGGATGGGTGTATAAGTGTTCACCTTAGAATGTATCCACACTTTGCATCACAGATTGCTCCTCCTCTGGAGAACAAACCTGCAGGACCCCAGACATCCACTCAGCCGAGGCCTAAACAGATTTTAGCACTCTCCCAGTTCTACAGGGGTCAAAGTGACCCCAGATTAACGTAGACAGACTTGAGTACTTTGCGGAATCACAGCATCTTGTCCCTTATAGGTGGTCTAGACCGCCACAGCACTGCTATTTGCTGCGGGCTGTCCCCAACAATGCCTTCCCAGCCTCACCCCTTAGTCCCCTATGCTGAGCTTTTTGAGGCCACCTGGAACTTGCCTGGGGGATTTCTCCCTTGGCTGGATCCAGGACTTTTAGGGCACATTTGTACCGCTCTGCCAGCCCATCATACAAGGGCTGAAAAAGGGTTAAGAATCCTACGTCCTATTGCCACACCCATATGACCTCAGTTATGTCTGGTCTCTTTTGTGAGAGCAACTATAGAAGATGGGTTGGGTTGTTTCCCCCCATTCATGTAGCAGCTACTCGCAAAGTGCTTACCTAGTCTCTAAGGCTATGTCTACACTTGGCAATTTAAGTCGGCTTTAGCTAAGTCAACTTAACAAAGTCGACTTTAAGTCAACTTAGCATGTCCACACTATAAAATTAAATCGACTTAGGAGGGAACTTACAAAGTCAACCTAGAGCGTTCACACTGGATGCCTAGGTCGACTTCTAGGGGCTAGGTGGACCTGGGAGAGGTCCACGGGGGCAGAGGGGGCACCCCTTGCCAATTGCCAGGGGGCTCATCCTTTGCCCCATTGTACCTGGGTACAATGGGGCAAAGGGGGACAGGGACCCTGGCAGGGCATAGGGGCAGGGTGGGCAGGGCTCTGCCCTGCCCTGCCCTGCCCTGTGGGGGGCATGCCAGGCTCCCCCTGTAGCCCCCCCCCCCAGCAGGGAGGGCAGTGGGGGAGTCCTGGAGAGCCCTAAGTTGACTCTAAGTTGACTTAGGGCTACTTCAGGTCTACACTGGCTTAAATCGACTTTAGAAAGTCGACTTAAGCCTAAAGTCGACTTTAAAGGAGGTTTAATAAAGTCGACTTAATTTTCCTTAAGTCGACTTAAGCAAAATGTAGTGTAGACGCAGAGTAAATTAATTTGACTTAAGCAAGCTTAAGTCGACTTAATTTACAAGTGTAGATGCACCCTCAGAGGTTGATGCTAGTGAGCCTAGATGCTATGGTGATGGGCATACACAGATAATATGCTCTTAGAGTTGCTTCATGCTATTCTGACTCTCTGATGTGGTTCAATAATAAGAAAATTAACGTCTTGGGCCAAATCTATCTTGGGTATCACATCAGTAAAAGTATACTGGGGAAACATCCGTCCAGTGTAACTACATGACTTATTAAAATGAAATCTGATTTCTTAGGATACTTCTAACCATAGAGTCCCTTTCTTTAGCTCCTGACCCCTGGATAAATGACAGTTCTCGCTTTGGTTCTATTGACATTCGAAAGTTTGCGAGCTGGTAATATTTGTGCAGCTTATCTCTCTGTTCTCTTTCACCCTACAGTACACGGTCTGGAATTTTCTGCCGAAAAATCTTTTTGAACAGTTTAGAAGAATTGCCAACTTTTATTTCCTTATCATTTTCCTTGTACAGGTAAGCACACTTTTAAATAGAAATTACGCAAAAATTACTATTTTTTTAAAACCGATGGTTCAAAGCATTAAACACAGCTTGATGAAGGTCTGAGACTCAAAACCGGCTCTTTACTGATGCTTATGAAATCTCCTTTTATTAGTCACTATATTATGTTTCATGCACGCATTCAAAATACCATACCTCTTAAAATTTCTCCGGCTATCTCAGACCATAGTGTGATGACCCTTGTTACAATTTAAGAGTCCTGTTAACACTTTAAGCACCATGAAATCTCTCAGAAATAAGTCTACCCTGGAACTGGAAGGTGTAATATCTAGCTTAAGGAGTCAGAGTGGTGCTACATCTGGTCAAGTGAGCAGGCTAAAAATAGAAGTGTACCTGTCACAATAGGAGGGGCTAGCTGCCCAAATATGTATCTAGGGTCTCAGAGGGGATCATACTCAGGGCGGCCAGCTGCTCCCATTGATCATACCGCCATTGTTATGGGGTTTTTTAGTACCCTGGCTCGATCAGAACAAGTGTGGGTGTCTTTCCTTGTGCTGGAAATTACACAGAGTTCCTGTGTGATTAAGAGCTGTGTTCAGGGTGGCCTGTGTGAACTACTTGAATTTAGCTAGCACAGGTACCAGTAGCAGTGGAGAATGCAGAGGCTGGGTTTCAGCAGAAGTAGTATAATTCTGTCACGGGCCTGGTTAGCACAGAGCTGACTGTTTATCTTTGCTGCAGTTTTCAGCTGCGCTGCGTCGAATCAAGCTTGCTCAGTGGGCTGGTCCATGTGCTGATTTTCTGTGCAGACGTCTCTTAGATGCATAGCTGGCCATGTATGCATGCAAATACGCCATCTGAGCTCACCCCTGCACTGCTTGCATGCGGAGTTGAGTGCTATCCCCAGAAGTCTAGGATTTACTGCTGTTAAATGCAGATGTTGAGCTACATCCACAGGACACGTGTTCTTGGGGGCAGTTGTCATAATTGCCTTCCCTATACGATGATGATGTGGTGTGAATTTGCCTCCTTACAAGCTGGTCACTTTTTGTGGCATATCTAGTCTCTTGGTATGTTTGGACTTTCTTCTCTATGGCGGTGCTTTGCAAAAATCAGTTTAAGGCCATTTCCAGGCGTTAATATGTGTTGGCCATCTCAAAACAGCTTCCCAGGGACAGATAAGAAACATTTAGCGCTTAACACAGCTTTTTACAAAGACTCAAAAACAACAATACAGATTCTGTTGTTCCTGGGAGCTCCAGTGAAAAACGAATAGACATCTCAAAACAAAAGCCTTTTGTTTGCATGAATACAAGGCATTTTGGGTGAGTTTTCCTACTCCTTCCTTCTCCTCTATTACCCAGTTCATCTGTATTCATATTCCTGCCTCACCCAGCACCACAGTTGGCTGGGGCCTTGTACACACTACAGAGTTATCACGCGGGAAGGCTCCTTACCGCGCGATAACTATCAAAGCGTCCACACATGAAAGCTTCTTGTTGTGCGGTGGTAAGGCTTACCACGGAACAAGCCTGTGTGGACGCTTGTTGCGCCATTGACAGCCTCCGGAAATGTCCCAGAGTGCCAACCCGGGCCACTCTGGGACATTGGAGCTGTCAAATATGTCTGATGAAGTGGGATTTTCTCCCACGGAAGCTCATGCGATAAATAAATTTGTTAGTCTTTAAAGTGCCACAGGACTCCTTTTTTGTTAAGCCCAGATAGTTACAGAAACCATTCAGCAGCTTTGGGTCACGCTTTGTAGTCTGTTAGGAGGTTGTCCATTGACTTTCCTTGGGATGTCTATGCCTAAATTCTTAAAATGCTTGTGTAAATCTCCCCTATACACTACATATGCCCTCCCAGACATGCTTATATTTGGGCCTTGTGTTACTTCATATAGAGTATGTTGAATGAATGTAGCTCTAGTGATAGCATTTGATATTTGACATCCCAAAAAAATAACACCTGTTTTGTGTTTTTTCTCTGTAGGTCATAGTAGATACACCAACGAGTCCAGTAACCAGTGGGCTTCCACTTTTCTTTGTGATTACAGTTACAGCTATCAAACAGGTAACGGTTTTGACTCTCAAGGGTGTAAGCAACAGATTGCTGCGCAAGTGTGTGTGTGTTTGCATTGGGTTTTTAAAGTGTGTTCATGGCAGAGTAAATGAGACATTTGGCATATAAAGACACCAGTACTTGACTCTTTATGTGTTTGAAATGATAGAAATCCATGGTTAGAGGAACACTATCAATGTGAAATCTATTGAATTTAAAATTGGAAATGAAAAAGTAATTTTGGATATTATGCATAAGCTAAGTTCTCTGTCCAATTTTTGTAGATTTATGATTGCACTTTCCTTGTATGTCTTTTGTAATTCATATGTATGGGGGAGCGTATAATAGATATATATATATGTATAAAGTCACATAGGCTATGTCTACACTGGCAAATTAGTTCGAATTAAGGAGGCTTAATTCTAACTAACTAAGGCCATGGCTACACTAGGCTTTAGTTAGTTTGAATTAAGGGCTTCCTTAATTCGAACTAATAAGTTCGAATAGGGTATTCGAACTAAAGGGTTAATTCAAACTAACTAGTTTGAATTAGCCAATGTGGCCATGTTAATTCAAACATTGAAATGAATGGGGATCGCTAATTCGAACTAACTAAAATTAGTTCAAATTAGTTAGTTCGAACTAACTAATTGGAACTCATTTTAGCACGTGTAGACATAGCCATTGTGAGCGATTGCTGTTGAGGTTGCCTGAACATTCACTGCGCTAGTATAGTTTATTTCTTGCCTTTTAACAATGTATTTTGGGCTTGTTTGGAAGTTAAGGAAGCACTATATCAGTATAGAATAGAAACTGGATTTATGTCAGTGTAAAAATAGTAATAATTCTAATAAAACAATATCTGGTCCTGAAAACTTGTAGACCTCTTTCACTGAGTAATGTCAAAAAAATCAACCCTACATATCCCTTTAAAAATTGCATTGGATTACGTTTTTGTGAAGTTAATAAGTTGGGGTGGGGAACAGTGCTCTAGAATAAAATCCATCTCCTCCGAATCTGGCTTTTGTATTCTTTAGATGGGATTGAAGACCGTGAAAGAGCCTTGTCCTGGGTTAGATTGGAAAAGTGAGGATAACAGGGCACTAGGCATATTTTGCACATTATTTGCATATTCTTGCCCATCTTGAGAATAATAGAAACATGGCACAGCAATTTAGATACTTTTGGATGCAGTGCATATCTCTTTGTTTTGTATGTGTTGTTTTAATCTGTTCTGAATCCGTCAAATGTGTATGTGAAGTTTTTAAATTTTTTAAATTCTGGTCTCCTCTCTGTCATGCATAGAGGAGTTCCGATGACTGATGCATTTTTTTTATCTCCCTCTCTCTTACAACTTTATTAATTTGCTTGCTTCACTATCTGGCCTTGATTGCATTACCTGTTTATTGGTATGTCTAGGGCTATGAAGACTGGCTGAGACACAGAGCCGACAGAGAAGTAAATAAAAGCAGCATCTTCCTTATTGAAAATGCAAAGCAAGTGAAAAAAGACAGCGAGAAAATCAAGGTAACTGTTAGTAGAAAGAGAGAGAGATGCACTCATGAGCCATTGAGGAAACTCCTACTGGTGTGGTTGCAGAGTCTGGCTAAATGCTTGAAAATGCTCAGAGCCTAATTCTGCAGCTGTTACTTTTTTGTCTTCACATCCTCTTCCCTCCACCTGAGTCTGTTTTCGTACTGGAATCCTTAAGAGCCATTCCAGTTAATAACCAGGTGCTTTGCATTTGTCTGACCACTTCTTTGACAGGCTGCCATGCATGCACTTTCCTTGGGGGGCGGATGAGCAACACATCTCTGATCATTTTTCATTTGGTGGCTGGAACAGACAGTCCTTTCTTTATCCCCAGCTTCCCAAGGACACCTGTGAAGATGTCCGCTAGCTGGGATGCTGATTTATCACCCCTCACTGTAGAGTGCTAGATGGCTACTTTCTTTATACCTCTTTATATGAAGTTGTAAAAAGGTGTCTCTTATCCACTCAACATTCCTGCTAAGTTGGGCTGACTTCTCAGACCCAGTCCTGCACTGGGATACAGAGGGAGTTCTGTTTGTCTGAGGACAGAACTGGACCAGAGTTCCTGGAAGGAATTGTGCCTCGCTGCCTAGAAAGGGGCCTCAGTTACCAAGTGAATTTACAGAGCTGGAATGGTTAGTTTAATCTGTAGTGGAGGTTTGCTCTGATGTTGGGATAAAACAAACAGGGAGTCCTGTGGCACTTTTAAAGACTAAGTCATTTATTTACCACTTGATACAGCAGCAGTATTGATACAAATACTTACTAGTGGCTTGTGGCAGTTCTTGGCGTGCCCAAACCTGAGACACCTTGTTACCCCCTGCCTCCAGCGAGAGGGAGTCCTGACAGCTGCATCATGCCACCGCCCTTCAGCCACTCTCTTCTTGGCCATGGCAGCCCCCACTTTGCCTTGCAGATTGTCAGTGTGTGTACCCAGCTCCCCTAACCCCTTTGAAATGTCCTCCTGTAGCATTCTGTCCCTTGTCCACTGAACACTCAGGGGCGTCCCAGGTAAACTATCCCTTCAAATTCCATTATCCTGCAAACAATCACTGCATAGAAGGCCTACTTGCATGGGTGAAAGTTGTTAAATATGGGAGAGAGAATCTGTCAGTGTTGTTAATTAGCTCTGAGCAGCAGTTCTCCCATGTGAATGGTGAATCATCTGGAACAGTTGCACAAGTGCATCACCCTTTTTGGTGATACTCTTCCAATTCCCTTGGGGAGAGTTTCTACTCTTTTTTGTTAGACTTGGAAAAACAAGATAAACCAATTAAAACTTTAATTGTCTCTTTAAAGAAATGAATTGTTAAACTTCAGTATCATTCTTTCCAGGTTGGAGACATTGTAGAAGTGAAAGCAGACGAAACCTTCCCCTGCGATCTGATATTCTTGGCATCAAGTAACGATGATGGGACCTGTTATGTCACCACCGCAAGTCTGGATGGGGAGTCGAATTTCAAGGTAACAAGAATGAATGTGCTGCAGGATGAGAGGGCAGACTCAGTGCACCGCAGGGGCGGCTTCAGGCTCACATTTTTTGTTTGAGTTGCAATTAAAAACAGTGTGTGTCTGTCAGTTCGGTTTGAGAACACCTTTGGGTCACACATTCCGACTGTGACTGGTTGAGTTCAGCTTCCGTTTCCTATCCTCACTCATCCAGTTACCCAAGACTGAAATGCTCTATGGTTTGTGTGTATTTTGGTGTATCTGTTTTAATAACTATTCCTAATGCACTGTTCCATAGATATACTACATGCTGCATCCTGCTAATGCGCGTTAGTATTTCTGTCTCCTCTACCCACATAGCAAGATCTAGCGCAGAAATGTCAAACATGCAGCCCGCGAGTCATTTGTGGCCCGCACTTGGGGAGTGGGCCCAGCCGGCATTGGTGGGGGGCTTGGCCCGCCCTGGGGCTGGCCAGAAGCCACGCTTTGCATGGCGTTCTTGCCCCACCCTCTGTCCGACTGGTCAGCCCCAGCAGTGGCGCATAGCTGCTGTGCCGTGCAGCCTACCAGCGGACCTCCAGCATGGTCCTCGGGGACGGACCAAGGCCTGGGGAACCGTTGTGCCCCCTCTCCCCTCATGGGGGCCGGGTTAGGGGCTCTGGGATGGTCAGCACTGTGGGGGGGTCTTGGGGGAGCAGGAGGTGGGGGGCTTGAGGGAGTGGAGGTAGAGTGAGTGCCCCGCCAGACTGAGTTGCTGGCAGAAATGGACCCCAAGGCTAAATGACATTGACACCCCTGATCTAGTGAATTAGTAAACAGAAGACTGCCGGTTCAGCTGATTCATTATAACCATCACCTGTAGCGACCTTTTCCTCTGTACAACTCCCTGCTTTCATTCCTCACCGCTTGTGAGTAGTTCTTACATTTTGTGACTGAAACTCTTCATGCTTGAGATCAACACGCATTGGAAATGTTCTGGATTGTTTTGCAGAAACCCTCTGATCATTTAAACAATACTTCGTTCCCATTGTCAGAGATTTTTAAGATGCATTTTTTTTTCATATCATGACTCAAAAAAGCTGACGTTTGAGTTTTTAAATTGTACCAGTTGGGTAATCCTCACTGAGGATGGATCCTTTCTCTAATTTATTCCCTCTATCCTCCTTCCTCCTCCCGCTCCCATTAAAACCTCCTGTAAGGCTATGAAAACTTGATTTCACTCGTGCAGGAGTGGTTGGGGCTAACAGTGATAGCTGTCGTACTAAGTACTGAGCAGTGTTAAGTTGTAGAATTCCTTCCAACTCCCACTAAAGTCATTGGGCGTATCGTCATTAGTTAAAAAGACGCTGGAACAGGTCTGTGGCTAATATTTATATTGGTAGCCATTAGGCAATGTAGGAATTCAGCTGTAGAAACTGATGCTGCGCTGAAATATTTTTACTTGTATAGAGTTCACAAATTGTAGAAGGGGAGCCTCTCTTCTGTGCGTCTTTTGAGCTTCACAAACCCAACAGCAGGGCCATCCCTGCCCCGCTGCCTCCCCCCCCCCACATGCCATAAAATGTACACAGACTTGCAACATGGCTGAGTTGATTTCAGAACTGTAGCACTTACATTTCCTGACTTGGAGCATTTGACATGTAGCATTAAGGTGCATCTTAAATGGCTTCTGCTCAGCCTTTGGGTCCCCCATAGATCATTAGCAGTTGTCTCCTGGGTGGGGCTATAACAAAGACGACTCCTCCAGGGTTTGAGAGGGAGGAGGAGAATGGGGGAAATGGCAGAACAGCAAGTGTAATTAAAACTTTAACTGTCCTATGGGGTGTGTGGAACTTTTGATGTAAAACACAAGCCTGCTACTGCAAAATCAATCAGTGCTGGTACCCAAAATGCTGTTAATTCCCTGCTATAATCTGTGGATTATAGCTTTTCCCATCAGCTGCAGAAAGAGGAATCCAAGCCTAGGGAAACGAGGAAGCTTTCTAGTGACTTTGTTTATAAAGAGAGATTAAGGCAATACATCTTGCTGACTGATACTCTAAGTGGTTTCTATAAATAGAACTTTAAAACAGTGAATTGAAGTCATCCCAGGCTTTCCAATTAGTGATGTGAGAAAGGACTGGGCACAGCAGTTGATGCTAAGAGTAGCTGTCGGTTCTGTCAATGCAGTTTCTGATCCCCTAGCAGCAGAGCTTGCGTCTGATTACCTGCAGAAGCAGCCCATGGCTCTCCTTAAAGGAGCTGAACACCTGTTGAACACCTGCAGCTATCTCTTGACGTAAACAGGTGTTGCAGGAATCCAGCATGTCTTAGGACAGCCCCGTATGAGGAGTATGACTCCTCATTTATTGACAGTACAGGAGCCCTCCCTTATTAAGTAATCCTCTTGTTTTAACAGGCCACTCCAAAGTATTTCCTAAGCATATTAAATTCTGACCTGTTCTGCCTCTCCTTAGAAGACCCTTCCCTTTCTCCCCCCTTAAACAACTGATGAGTTCCTGGGTGGTTCCAGCCTTGCTGTATATCAGTGTCTTTAGTAATTTGCTATAGCTACTCATTGGCCAAAGCCCTCTCTGTTCTTGTGATTCAGCGAAGTTGTGTGACCGTACTTAATAGCTCTTGCTGCTCTCTCCACCTAGACTCATTATGCAGTGCGGGATACGACTGTGCTCTGTACGGACGATGCCATAGATTCCCTGACTGCCACCATTGAATGTGAGCAGCCTCAACCGGACCTCTACAAGTAAGTATTGGCATTAAGCTGATCTTTATCATCGGTCCATCACTTGGTGTCCTCATGCTAGTGAGCCGTTGACATCCTTCTAACAAAATAATTTAAGGAAGCCACCGAGTTCTCGTTCCAGCTGAATAGGCCCTATTTGGAGTTCCGAAGGGTGATTGCCTTCATGTTTTCCGTAAGGAGTGAAAGACCTTTAAAAGCAGCTCTTGCAGATGTTCCTGTAGGATTTACTGAGCTGTCAGGCTGTCTCAGGGAGTTAGACTTTTATGGCAGAAGGATCCATCCTGTCCGAATACTGCCCTGGGAGCAGCTAGTAGACTAGCCCGTTTGCCTTTATGAACTTCGATGTGGGCTTGCTCAGAACCAGAGTTTTGTTACCTTCAGGAACAATTTTCAGAGTTAAAAGAACACTTGCCCGTTGACACCCTAGTTCAGCAAGGTGCTAAAGCGTGAGAACAACCTCATTCTAGTCCATGGAGCTTCATCTATGCTTAAAGTTCAGCGTGTGCTTAAGTACCTTGTTGGATTACGGCCTCCATACTGGGTTCTGTCCAAAGTTATTTCTCTGTCTTTAAGAGCATGAGATTCTGATACCCACTAACCTGCTCTTTTCTCTCCCCGCCTCTTGTGACATTCCTTATGTTTGTCATCCAGCAAGCATCTGTTAACAAATGCCCTCTTTTGTATATTTTCACTACAGATTTGTTGGAAGAATTAATATCTACAGACATAACCAGGAACCCGTCGCCCGGTTAGTCTCCAGTCCCCTTAACTCATTGCTACTAATTGCAGATGGGGTTTTGTTTTCTTTATTATTAGTTCTGATAAGCCAGAAAGATTCTTTCCCCAAGAATCAGGCAGCATAGATAATACTGAAGAGGTTTAGTCATGATACCGGGAAGTCTGACAGGACAGCTTCAAATTGGCAGTGTTACAGTGGTCAAATATATACGCTTCTTTGTCAGTTACATAATCCATTTGGAATTCTTTACCTGTTTACTTACAAGTACAGACTTGTTCCACCCAGAGAGGACAGAAGTGATAATGACCGATGCAGAGACACTTTAATTACGTTAAAGGCCCTAGGATACATTTAGGGTGGGGTGGGAGGATGGGATGGAGAGGAGAGTCCTTACAGATAGTCAGAAATGTATTGTTCCCATCGCAGCCAGAATTTCTCAATAGGCAGCTGGCCACTGCCTTCCTGATTGTTCATAGCATCCTTGTCCGTGGGCGGGTCTGGTATGACTCTCCGTTAACTTGAGTTTACTGGCAGGAAAAGTATCCAAGCTGTAACAGCCGAGACCTGACAGAGAAAAGTCTACAAAGACAGAAAAAACCTTAAAGCCTACCAGTTCCTAGCATCCTCTTTATCAAAGGGGAGTTGTGGGGATTAATGGGCCCATGTGCATGTGTGGGATTGCAGATGTGGGAGTTTACAGGATGTGAGCAAATGGTCCTCCTGCGTCCTCTGTCACCTCTGCTGGAATGGGCCTCTCTAGCTGACAGAAAAATGAAACTCCCAGGCTCCCTGCTCTCTCATCTCTTGCTACACAGTAAACCCATCAGTTTCACTCCCACCGACTTGCTAAAACAGGGCCAGAAGAAGCAAAGAGAGGTGTGATGGGCAGATACACGCAACGTCTGCTCTCCAGCAAACCCGGCCTTTGCTTTGCTGAAGAGCTGGGATTTTAATTAGGTGCGAATTGTGCTTTGGATGGCCAGTCATTTTTCTACATCAGTGGGATGCAACAGAGGATGGATGAGAACATAAATTTTACAAGGGGAAGGTTTTCTGTTGTGGGTTGTTCCTATGTACAAAATGCTTTTTTTCCTCTAAGGAATACAAGTACATTAGTTTGCAAAATTATTTTCACCATTCCTGCTTTCTTTAGTGAGCACAGCGAGGTGCTCAGCGCTGTGCATATCTTGAACGCAAAGACTGTCCCTGCCTTAATGAGGTTACACTCTAGAGACAGACAGAAAGAAAGGGACACACTAGAAAAGTCCAGAGGTGAAAAGTGTATTTGTTGCAGCTGTGCATTTAAAAGCATTTTAAAGTGCAGAAGAAAATCAGCCTTCAATCCAAGCAGCCATGAAAGATAGATTTTCAGATGGAAGTGGAAGTAAGCCTGTCTGTTAACCCAAGAGTTTCGGGAAATGTTACAAGATAATAGATGCTATGGCCAGAAGGGACCATTGTGATGATCTAATCTGACCTCCTATATGGCACAGAAAGAGGGCTTTGAAAACTGAATGACCATCTCTCATCCTGTGTTTGTAGCGCTTGTGGTATTCCTTGCTATTGGAAAGGTGCCAGAAGATGTGCCCCTCCGATTCTTAAATTGAGAGACTTTGTCTCAGATACTAACAACAATACAGAACTTTTGAGGGATTCTTGAAACCTGACAAATTGGTTTTTGAGGATTTACACAAACTTTTCTTGCCTTTAGAAACTCTGTCGCCAGATTGGGATTAGAAGTGGAAATGGCAAGGGGTCAAGCATGGGAAGACCAAAGGGAAATAAGAAATTAATAGAGAGATCAACATGGGAGCAAAAAATAAATAAGTAACACATTTTATAGCCCTATTGAATTTCTTGAAATGCTCCTAGAGGTTGAGTACTCTTGAAAACTAGTCCACTTATTTACTTGCCTAAGTATAGAGCATTTAGGTACTTATTCTTGAAAATCTTAGCCTGAATTCTAAAATGAATTAGGGTCTCGATGCTAATAGTACTTTGTGTTGTAAGAGGTAGAAAACCACAGGAGATATGAAGGCAAAAATACCATCAGAATAAATAAATCGCTTATTTAAAAGAAAAAGGAAATCCCCAGAATTAAGTGTATTTATGATAGTCAGGGTTAAAGGGCTTCTGCTTTGTTTTCTTTAACTCTGGATATAAAATAGAAAGAAGTTGAAATGGAATTGTTTGTAAGCAATCTGATACTATAACTTTTTCTGTGTTTAGGTCTTTGGGTCCGGAAAACCTATTGCTGAAGGGTGCTACTTTAAAAAATACCAAGAAGATTTATGGTGAACAGCTTTTTATTGATCATTCTGTTGGATAGCGGAATAAAGTTTCCAAACCAATCTAAAGGTTTATCGTTGTATCTAGTGATGGAAAATGCCTATGTACAGTGTGTCTTTCAGCACTCTATACATATCTCCTGTTCATATACAAGCTAATGAATTAATTTTTTGTGTAAGATTTCATGAGCTATCATGTCAGGTGTTTAACTGAAATTGAAAGATGTTGACCAGGATCTTCAGAAATGACTTGTGCTTTTTAGGATATTGAGACTAGAGCTGGGTGAATATTTTTTTTTTTTAGTGCATAGAATTTTTGCTTATAAAAAAATGCTTTTTTCAGGGCTTTGAAATCAGTCACATATTCCTTTTCAAATTTCAAAAAGTGAAAAGAGCGAAGGTGGCCAAATTGAAATTAAAATCTGCTCACCCCCAACATCATTTTGAGTTGATTGAAATGTTTCCATGGTTTCATAATTATTACAAAATAATAATTTTTAATCAACCTGGAATGTTTTGGTCAATTAGAAATGAATTTTATTTAATTTGTGGTAGACAAAGTATTTCTAAAAGATGGTTTTGCTTAGAATCACACTGGATATTTCAGTTCAGATCCCAAACCAAAACATACATTATTCACTCAGCTCTGTTTGTGGCTCCCTTAAAGAGGTCCGGCTCAGCACTTTCTGCTGTTTAGAGACCCCTTTTGAGTGTCTCAAGTTGCAAGTCCCTTTTGAAAATATTGGCTGCACAGTCCATCCTCTGACACCTGTAATTCTGTCAAAAAAAACCAGTGAAATTTGTCTGGCAAAAATGCATGGTTTATAAACTCTATGCTAATTAGTGCTAATGGTCCCATTAACCTTCAGGCACTAAACTGAACCAAAGTATAAGTGAATGGACTTGCACCTGCTTACAGGAGAACTGAATTTTGCCTGAAATTTTCAGTGATTCTTTTTTTCCCTCCCCTGCCTAGCGTTTATTTCATTTTATGTTTGGCGGAAGTTAGATTTACCAGATCCTAATTGTCAATATCACATTCTTTGTGGATCTCATTTTGTATGTGCTTTTCTCCCTACTTCGGGTACCTGTTTCCCCTTCCTCCATGCTTTTTCAAAACAACTGTCAGTAGTATTACAATAAATGTGTTTGTCAAGTCCACTAATACCCTAGCGCGCACACTCTTCTGCGGAGCTCTGTTAGTTTGTACATGCAGTCTTAATAGACGAAAATGTCTGCTGAATTTAACAAATGTTATACAGAAATAAATTGTACTCTGGATAACTAGTCAGGGGTTCATGCCATTCATCAGCATTCAGGAGATTTATTGTAGCCCTTGTATTGGTATTATTCAATGCATTCCATGCTTAAATGCCAATGCGGAACACCTGGGTCATACCTCTGTCCGTGGATAACGGATCTAAAAAGCACTGTGCAAACGCTACAACCCTCACTGACAAGTGAGAGGCAGTTCCCTTTTTGATTTGCAAGCCTATTACAAGCCCTGCTTTAATGTTCTGTAGGAGTTGCGGTTTATACGGGAATGGAAACAAAAATGGCTTTGAACTACCAAGGAAAATCACAAAAACGTTCTGCTGTAGAAAAGTAAGTAGATTTCAGAAAGAGGAAGAATTTGTAAAAACAGTTAGTTTTTCTATGGATTCATTTGTGCAAAAATAATCCCGTCCTTTGCTGCCTTTTGTTCCAGATACATTCTGTGGAGAAAATCGCTATATTGGGTTACACATATTTCTTAAAAAGCTACAGCATTTAACAGCACATTTTAAAAGTATTAATCCAGGCTTCTGCTTTACTGTACTGGGAAAGAAGTTTTAAAATCCTGGATTTGACTCTAAAAATTAGGAAGTTCCAAAGGGGGTCCGTGTTAGTCTGGTTCAGCAAAACAGACAACGAGTCCTGTGGCACTTTTAAAGACTAACACATTTATTTCTTCCACGAAAGCTCATGAGATAAATAAGTTTGTTGATCTTTAAGGGTATGTTTACACTGGCAATTTAGGTCGACTTAAATTGACCTAAATTATTCCCCGTCCACACTGGGCTTTCATTAAGCCAAGTTAAAAAATTCCTTAAGTCGACTTAATGAAAGCTTAAGTCGACTTAGTAAGAACCGCTGGTTAGGTCGACCTAACCTTTAAGTCGACTCCTTAGGTCAACTTAAGCACAGTGTGGACATGGATTAACCCTTAAGTCGACTTAAGGGCAGTTAGGTCGACTTACTAAGTCCCTATTCAAGGTAACCACTTTGTTAAGGCGACTTAATAAGGTCGACTTTAAGTCGACTTAAAGTCGACCTTATTAATTCAACTTAACAAAGTCAACCTAACTTTTTCTAGTGTAGACATTGCCTAAAAGTGCCACAGGACTCCTTGTTTGTTTTAATAGGATTGTCAAAAGCTCTACTCTGGAGTTTCTCTTTTAAAAATAGGAATAGCCTGAGCCTGATTATTTGCAGGATTAAATATTAAAAATAGCTGCATGGATTTTAAAGATGACCCTATTTTTCAGATCAATCAACGCTTTCTTGATGGTGTATTTGTGCATCTTACTGAGTAAAGCGACGGTGTGCACGACTATGAAATACATTTGGCAAAGTGATCCATTTAATGATGAGCCGTGGTATAATCAAAAGACAGAAAAGGAAAGAAAGACATTCAAGGTAAAGGGGGTTGGGTTTCACAAACTCCTCCAGGCTTGTTGATTCTGACAGTTTTTTATTTAATCTGAGAACAAACCTGTCTTCCCTGCCTGTTGTTTGGAATACCTACGAAGGGAAGTACTGTCAATCTCTTAGCTCTCTTTTTCCTTTTGTTCGTAATTGTTTCCTGTCTCAGCTGCTACCTGCTACTCTTGTTACTTAAGTTCGAGATTTTTTAGGCGTCCTTGAGCAAAGCAAGGTTGAAGAAAACTCAGATATTAAAGCTACTCATGTGTCAGTGTTCTTATCCCATAGAATGCATTGTTATGTGTCTAAATGTTCCAGAGGGGTAGCCATGTTATTCTGGGGACAGCAAAAACGAGAATCCTATGGCTCCTTAAAGACTAACAGATTTCTTCGGACATAAGCTTTTGTGGCCTTAAACTCACTTTGACAGGTGCATGAATTGTAGAGGCAATACAGCATTTCCTCTACAATTTCCTACTAGTCAGTGAGGTTTCCAAGAAGGAACCGAGACCAGAATTTGGTCCATTAACCTTAGTTTTCTCAAGGGTTTTATTTTTTCATAGCAAGTTGTCTTCATCATTAGCAAAGAAAATCTAATTGTAGATTGTGTACGTTTCTGGCTGAATGAGATAACAGATTGGCCCAAACTGCCTCTAACTCCTTTTTCTTTCCTTTACAGATCTTAAGAATGTTCACAGACTTCCTGTCCTTTATGGTTCTGTTCAATTTCATTATCCCAGTCTCCATGTATGTTACAGTAGAAATGCAAAAATTCTTGGGCTCCTTCTTCATTTCTTGGGATAAGGAGATGTACGATGAAGAAATAAGAGAAGGAGCATTGGTGAACACCTCGGACCTCAACGAAGAACTTGGTCAGGTCAGAGCCCACTCCCCCATTTGTGCCAACTTAAAATCGGATGTGTGGATTAGGTCTCAGGGTAAAATTGGACACCTTCTCCTTGGACTGGAATATTTTAGTAGCGATATCACTCCTGCAGTACTTGTTGGCCAGATCTTCAGGTATGCCGGAGTAGAGCCCAGCATATCTGAGGTGGAGGTACCAAAAACCTGGCCTTTTGATTCTTTTATAGACCACCCTCACCCTGTATCTTGCCTGAAGCTAGTTTGGGCCAAGGTGCAATTTAGAGCAGTTTCACCTCTGCTTTTTAGTTTCATTTGATTGCCTTCCATGTCTAGGGGCTGTTCTAGCAGCCAGGAATCACGGGAGCATACTGGCCCTACCCCTGTGCCAGGAGGGGCCATCAGGTAGAATGGCTTTGTCTTCTAATCACGCTTTGAGTAGGAAACAGTCAACACTGATTGGTGCTTAGGGAGACAGACTGCGTTCTCTATTTTTCTTTGTTTCCTATTAATAGGAAGGTCTGATGGGGCGTTGATGGATTTAATTTTTTATACAATATCTAATTCCCTTCCTCCTGCTGGTTCTGCTCCCCAGTCTAGAAACATCTGCCTGATTAACGAAATACACCGCATCCGAAACGTAGCGGCCTAAAAGCTCTGAAGGGTTGATCCAAGTAGGGGATTTATGATACCTGTAGAGAAGGTCTGTTAGAAGTGATGTCAGCATGTTCTCTTGTCCCTGTACCGGGTTAACGTTAACTTTTTAATGAGAACATCTAAAGGAGAAGTTGAAAACATTACTCTACAAATTAATTTTAAAAGAAGAGAAGTTACAGTTGGCCGCAGGGGGCAGAACAGAAAGAGAGATCTGATTGCTGTGTTTGTCCCAACACTGCAGTCTTCAGCGTCTCTGAAAAACAATTAGAAAATCACCACAGCTGTAGTTAAACATTCTTCCTCCATTAAAAACTGTGTCTGCTGATCACTCAGTGCACCCGTCAACATAAAATTGTAGCTAGTTTTGGTGGTAATTTAGGTGTAGTACGAGACACTGTTTGCGTCTGAAAACTAGATGATGATATAAATTGTATGTGTGGTTGAAACTGCATCAAGCCATTTGTTTCCACACAGAAGGATGTCAGCCCCCTAACTCTGCATGTCAGCATTTTTTTTTGCTTTCATTGAATTAATTAAAAATTTAAATTCTCTGTAAGCTTTCTCTTTGCGGGTCAGTGAGGAAAGCACAGATCTGGTAATCTCTCATTGCAGGCACTCGGCGCGCAGCTACGTTATCAATATTTTCTTTTCACTGCTGGGACTCTTAAGTAGCTGATGTTTCACTATGTTCAACCACAGCAGCTCAATGCGGCTGATAATGTAGTACACTCTATTTTGTTCCTGTAAAGAAAACGTTTAATATGAAACAACTGGTAGCTAATTTAACTGCATTGTCAATGTAAAACTTGCATGAAGCGGACACATGGCTTTGTATTCCTGACACTCGTTAAACAAATGCTGCACTTTTTAAAATGCAGAAGGCTTTTCACAGCGGTTCTTTATGGAACTTTTCTCAGCTCAGACAGTGAAAGTCAGTGATGTTAATTTCGCTTATTTTCTTACATATTTGAGTCCAGGCACTGCAGAGGAATATATATATGTGTGTGTGTGTATGTGTGTGTGTATGTATATATATATATAAAATAAAGTGTTCAGAATGGAATCTCTTTGTTGGAAAAATGGATGGAAACTTTCCATATCAATTCATAGGTTTGGTAAAATCTTTTTTTAGAAAAAATCTAAATGTTGGTCTTGTATATGTTGCTTTATTTGATCCTGTGCTAAGTGCAACACCATTTGAGAAAAAACCCCGGGAGGAGAGGAAATCAAGAGCCTCAAGACAGGTTCTCAGAGAATTTTCAAAACTAGGGCAATTGTGTAATGAACTGGAAGCAGAGGAGTTGTTTGAGGAATTGGTGCGACACTGTATTTCTTTTGTATTAATATACCTTACCCTAAACTTGTGAAGTCCAAGTCAAGCAAGTGCCGGTGGCTTTCTCCTGGATCAGGTCCGACTAATTAAAATGCCAGTTATTATCCGTTTTTCAGTACTGCCTCGGCTTCTTTCTTTTAGGCGACGACGGAAGCTGGGCATTTAGTGAAGACTAAGTCCAGCAATGACGTCCTCCCTTTCTTTTAGGTTGAGTATGTGTTCACGGACAAAACTGGAACTCTTACAGAAAACAGCATGAGGTTCATAGAATGCAGCATAGATGGACACAAGTACAAGGATGGAATTTCCGAGGTCGATGGATTCTGTCACACGGATGGGCCCCTGAAATATTACGGGAAAGCAGAAAAGGTAGAATTGGCTTTTGAGAACGTCTGTGTTTTCATTGTCTGCTCTAATCTGCGAGTTAACAATTATTGGAGATGGGTGCAAGTGAACAATTTACACATGGATTTTGAACACCTCCAAGTTTGGCAGGGTTCAGAAACCACATTTGGATTCAGCCTGTTAAAGATACTTTAAATACCTGTGTTCCTTTCCCCAAATTCTTCTATCCCCCGGTTCAGGAGGGTTTGGACGTGAGAGTCTGATTTAGATTCTGTCTTTACTATTACTCTCAGTCTTGGATGCTTTCCACTGAGTTTGTGTAGCAAATGCCTGGAAGGGCACGTATTCATTTTCAGGAATTGATCACATCCAAGATCACGTTAAATAGACTTCTGGCAGAAGTCACTATTCAGCTGATTTGCTAAAATGGCGTCACAACTGAGAGCTAGCCAGATCCCACCCATTGCAGTAAGATAAATGATTGAACCAGAGTGCTGATTTTATGCTCTGCCTGATTTGATCTTCATTTATCTCGTTGTGCTCTGCTAAAACAAGGCTGCGTGAATTAGCAGTTCCGTTTGAACAGAGCTCCTTTCTGATTGTGGGACCATTAAAGATACCACTTTTTGCAAAAGCAGAGTGTCACAGCAATGGCTTTGGCTCAGGTTCCCATCTTGTCCGCTGTTGTTCGGTTGTTACTCTCCAGCTCCGAGGAAATTTACTGGTGGCGTATGCAAGTAGATTTTCGGGATGAAAGACACAAAGTAAATGAAGTTCCCATTTTAAATGGGAAATCTTTCAAAGATGGGCTAACAGAGTTAGGATTTGAGTGCCGTATTTATATTGACCTCTTTGAATATTCCAGCCTAAAAGGTTGGTAACTGAGACCAAATCCCAGTTGTTACGATTCAGCAGGTTTAACTAAAATAGTGGTTATTTTTAACTAGCCCTGAAAATTAATACTATACGGTACCCAGCCAGGAAAAGAAGTCGGCAACTAACCCAGTTCCCTTATTTTGATTCTTCTTAGTGTCGAGAAGAGCTGTTCCTGCGTGCTCTGTGTCTGTGCCATACTGTTCAGATCAAAGAAGGAGACACTGTAGATGGATTGATAGTAAACCCGGAGCGCAGATGTACCTATATCTCCTCTTCACCAGATGAAATAGCTTTGGTGAAAGGCGCTAAAAAGTAGGTCACTGAGGATATGTGCAGAGCTGGGGGGTTTTCTTACTCTTGTAAATGATTTGTTGTGCTACTGAGGGGGATTTAATGGAACCTAAAAGTTGCCCTATGAGGTTTTTCATAATGATACTCAGTAATTGACAAGGAGAACTGTAACTCATAGAAAGCACAGTGAGGAAAAACTCTTGTTATGCCTGGTCCAGAGCTCTCCCTGAGTCAACAGCTGTCTTCCCATGGATGGAGCAGTCTTTGCACTACAGTGGGTTTTGGATCAGGCCCACAGTAAATCTGTGCATTAATAAATTAAAAACGTAAGACCTGCCATACTGTATCAGACCAATGATCCATCTAGTCCAGTGTCCAGGCTTCCGACAGTGGCTAATACCAGGTGCTTCAGAGGGAATGATTAGAACCTGTAAGCATCAAGCGAGTCCTCTCATCAGCTGCTTTTAGCCTCTGGCAATCAGCAATCCCTGCCTGTCCTGGCTAATTGCCATTGATGGGCCTGTCCTCCATGAACCTGTCTAGGTCTCTTTTGAACCTTATTGTAGTCCTGGCCTTCACAACATCCTCTGGCAAAAATCCACCTCTTGCCTAATAATTTCATTGGGTGACCCCTAGTTTTTGTGTTATGAGAAGGAATAAATAACACCTTTCTTACTTTCTCCACATCAGTCATGATTTTATAGACCTCCATCATGTCTCCCTTAGTCATTTGTTTTCCAAGCTGAAAAGTTCCAGTCGTATTAATTTCTCCCCATATTGATGCTTTTCCATACCCAGATCATTTTCTTGCCCTTTTCTGTACCTTTTCCAATTCCAAAATATCTTCTTTGAGATGGAGCAATCAGATCTATATGCAGGATTCAATATGTGGGCATATCGTGGATTTATAAAGAAGCAATATGATGTTTTCTCTCTTATTATCTATCCCTTTCCTAATGATTCCCAGCATTTTGTTAGGATATTTTTATTGCTATTGCACATTAAGTGGACATTTTCAGAGAACGATACACAATTACTCCTAAAATCTGTTTCTTGAGTGACAAAAGTTAATTTAGATCCCATCATTTTATATATATAGTTAGGATTATGTTTTCCAAAGAGTGTTACTTTGCATCTATCAATGTTCAATTTCATCTCTTATTTTGTTGCCCAGTTACCCAGTTTTCTGAGAGCCCTTTCTAACTTTTTGCAATCGGCTTTGGATTTAACTATCTTGAATAATTTTGCATCATCTGCAAATTTTGCAACCTCGCAGTATACCCCTTTTCCCTGATCATTTACGAAAATGTTGAATAGCACAGATCCCTGTGCAGATCCTAGGGGACACCACCATTTGCCTCTCTCCATTCTGAAAACTGACCATTTATTCCTACCCATTGGTTCTATCTTCTAACCAGTTATTGATCCAGTAGAGGACTTTCCTTCTTTTTCCATAACAGCGTATTTTGCTTAAGAGTCTTTGGTGGGGGCCCGTAACAGAAGTTTTCTGACAAATCTAAGTACGCTATATCGATTGCCTCACCTTTGTCCGCATGTTTGTTGACCTCCTCAAATATTTCTAGTAGATTGGTGAGGTATGATTTCCCTTTACAAAACAGTGATGATTCTTCTTCAACAAATTGTATTCGTCTATGTGTCTTATAATTCTGTTCTTTACTATAGTTTCAACTAATTTGCTTGGTACTGAAGTTAGTCTTAACGGCCTATAATTAGGTAGAGAGGTGTCCTAAATTGCTTGATTAAAAGATGCTTACCCTGTCCAAGTTCACTTGGATGTTAGCAGATTCTGCTACAATGTATAAGAAGCAGTCAATGAGTACTGGTGTGTATTAAAGCAAGATTATTTTCTTTCTCTGCAGTGGAAAAAAAGGGATGAAGGAACCCCTGTGAAGGCTACCTTTGTTAGCCTTTTGTGATGTACTTGTTTTATCTTATTACTGTTGGAAGGCATAATCGTACACCATGCAGATCTATTTTTGCCATAAATGCAACACAGTATACACAAGTTAATTTACATGGCCTGTATTTACCTCATAGTTTTCTAGGATGTAATCAACTTCTCTTTAGGTTTGTAGTAATAGGAAAATGCAGAGAATAGCCAGTGAGCTACTTCAATACATGGACTAGATGCTGTGAGCCATGCCATGTTTCATAATCTAAAATGAGAATGTTATGAATGTAAAATCTGTAACAGTGTTTTCAATGTCGTCCTATCCTCTTTTCTATTTACAGGTATGGTTTCACTTTTCTGGGACTTGAAAATGAATACATGAAAGTAAAAAACCAAAAGAATGAAACTGAAATGTAAGTGCAGGTGCACGGTAGTGAGGAATGTTGCACACCTAACTGAACGCCCTCTGCCAAGTTCCAGCTTGCAAGCAGTTTTAATTAAGCTCCAGGGCTATGTCTACACTTACAAAAGCTAGTTTGAATTAGTTAATTCGAACTAACTAATTCAAACTAATTTTAGTTAGTTCGAATTAACTTAATTCGAACTAGCATGGCCCCACTAGAACGCTAGTTTGAACTAGCCATGGCCATGCAGGGCACTTGCTTAGTTTGAATTAGTCAGTTGCAGGAAGGTCAATCTGCAGATTAGTTCGAACTAAGCAGTTAGTTCGAACTAATATGGCCACATTTGACTTAGTTTGGAATTAACGGATTGAATTAACCATTAATTAGAACTAAGCAATCGAATGTATTAGTTCGAATTAAGGAAACCCTTAATTCGAACTAATGAAAGCCTAGTGTGGCCAAAGCTTAAGTTAGTTCCTTAATTCGAATTAACTTGCAAGTGTAGACATAGCCCAGGAAAAAAATGGTGAATGATGCAGGGTGGAAACAATGTAACTGATTGTGTCAGACTGGGTTACTGGTCTGCATGAACGCTGATCCAAATTACAGAGCCACTGGCAGCAAAGAATTGGCTGAGAAATAAAATTGGTTGCAGCTTTTGCTGAAGAACAAATCAAAGCCTTAAACAATATCCTCTGCCCGTATCCTGCACCACAGTTTGAAACATGGAAATTCTCTTGGGTACATGGATTGTTGTGAGTCTCATGGATGGTGAATGTATGAGAGCTGATGCTCCTTTTAAGTCACAGCCGTACAGAATTGAACCTTTGCAGAAGTATGCTCCAACCCCAACCCCCTCTTGGACTGAAAATTATTAGGTCTTTCCCCTGCAGCAACTACCCATGTAAACCCTGGGGACATGAGCCACTTGGAGGATCAATGACCTGACCTGGCTTCTCCCTTCGTTCTTGGTTTTATTAGCAAGTTTAATTTCCAACTTCTGTTCATCTTGAATTTCTCCCTATGAAGAGAGGATGGAAGGTTGTGATTGACCGCTTCTGGTGTTCATCCACACTGTTAAGCTGCTTGCCCTGACTGATAGCTGGGTGTTCCAGCCAGGACCTTGAGCCTCTGACCAGGCAGCTGTCTCAGAACAGACCTGACCTGTTTCTCCCACTTCCAGCTAAATTGCTGCTGTTGCCAGTCACATACCTCATTTGGGGCCATAAGCTCCAGCCAAGCAAGAAATGAGCCACGCATACAGCCAGTCCCACGCATACATCTCGCTTGCTCTTGTCAGCTATGCACCAGAGGAGTGGTCCAGAAGCAGTTGGTGCAGGGAATCTTCATACTGGGTGAATGCACATGGAGTAGCTTTGTTATACTTGCAAACATCTTAAACCAAGCGTGGCTCGGTCTTAAAGAGAAAAGAAAATGAAAATAACATGTCCACATCCATTTTTCTTCTGGCAATCTGTAACTCAGCCCTGCCTTCACCGACTGGTGCCAGGAGCTGTGCTGGGCTCTGTCTAATCTTCTGGCCCTTGATGACAGTGCTCTCTTTGTTCACTTGTGATATATAAATGACTTCTAGCTTGAATACCTACACCGTCTCTTTAATAAGTCCATTGGTCAGCTGGCACATATTACTTGTAGGCTGGTATAGAGAGAGCTCCGCCGTTCATTGTGCGTGTGTCCTTATGTCTTGCAGCTTTCTACTGAATGTGATTGTATCCCTGAAATTTCTGAGTTCTGTTCTTTTCTTTTTTAAAGGTATCAGCGTCTTCATGTATTAAACTTTGATCCTGTCCGCCGCCGGATGAGTGTTATTGTGAGAACCAGTACAGGTACTGTTAAATCTCCTCCTTGGAGTACCACTGTGTATGAAATATTTACGCTTGTATGGCTAATGAATCTAAGATCTCCCGCCTCATTACAACACAGAAAAGCTAACCTGTTACATTTCCTGGACCTAACCTGCACCCGCACGTCATCCAAGAGTCCAGATATCTCATTTGCATATGCAAATCTGGTAACAGCATGTGCTTTTCATTTATTTGGACATGCACTTGCTGTATAGCTATGTGTTGTGTTTTGCAAGCCCAGAGGCACCAGAATATCAGAATTTGGCCCTTGTGTGGCCGCTAAATAATTCAAGGATATATACATCTCTGGAAACTAACTTGACTTGCCAGAGCATAAAATGCATCATCAGAGCTGTTCATATCTCCTGTGAAGTAAAATGGCTTCATAACAACACATGTTCACGCACCCACAGGCACCACAACTCAAGAGATTTGAGTACACAGTACATGGCACGCTGTATCCATCTGAAACAGCTGATAGATGACAGGATCCAAAAGAACATGTTCCAAGCCCTTTACTGATGCCGAATTGAAGTATTTAGAAGATTCTCTAACCTAAACTACTGTAATTGGATATTCTTTAGATGGCATGTACTGTTCTTATTTTGCCCCTGGTTACTTTTCAGAATTGTAATTGATTGGTATCTTTTATTGCACCCTCTTCCTGATCTGATGTCCTGTGTAAACATTAATTTTGTGTCAGTAATAACGATGTGTATGATTATATACAGAGCATTATTAAGATCACAAAGTCGAGACTCAGAAGTGAGGAGATGCTAGAAATAAGGCTGCCTGGGCAGTATTAATTCAGCCTTCTTATGTGTACACTTTCTGATGCAGTCTTATTCACACTGTTTTTTCGCACAGGACTCTTGCCTCAATCAGGGCACAGGTGGGACGGTGCTCACTAAATAAGCAGCTATTCGGTATTTTGTTTTCCCTGCCTAGTGCAATGTCTGGCTCTAGGCACTTACCCCCATTGTACCTGGGTGATACACAAATATTAATGAATTTAGTCTCACAACACCCCCCTAAGAGAAGAGGGGAAATATTAATCCCATTTTACAGATCAGAGAACTGAGGCACAGAGAGTAATGTGAAAAGTCTGCAATAATGTTGGGTTCCCAGTTTCAAATGTTCAGGGCCTCATTTTTCGCCCACTTCAGCATTGTATAGCCCCATTATATGGTCAATGTGTAGCGCCCATTCACTTCACTTGCAGCTGTGAGTCCTCAGCTCTTCTACAAATCAAGCTCTAGGATCTCAAATTGGGCACCCAGAAAATGAGCAACAGCTGGTGATCACCTGTGGAAAGCTTGCTTTAAGCGATCATGTAAGGCACCCCGTTTCTCTTCCTGAAGCCCCCTGCCTCATTCATGGTACTCCTTCCTGCTTCTGCAGCAGATAAAGCAGTGGTCCTATGAACCAGTCTCCTTCACTACACAACCCTGGTTCATCCCCAAAGCAGGGCGCTGGGCACTGGAGTATGGCAGGGGCCCCATGGAAAAATACATGATCATGTAATTAGAGGCTGTATCCTAATGCATATGCCCAAGAATGCATATGCACAAAGGAGATGAATTAAGGTAGCCTAGTCTGTCCCATTCCCTTCTCCCTCTCCCACCTTAGCTCTTGTCTACCTCTGAATTCGAATTAGGTAGCTTCCTCCTCCACATGGCCTAGATCCAGATTGTGGTGGTCAAGAGCACAGGCGAGACGGGAGCTGTCCTTTCTCATTATTGGTACTTGGGCCTGGCATGGCCAATAGTGGGAAAGACAGTGATGCTCAGCCCCAAGATGAAACATGCTCCCTGCAGAAAGAATCCTGGGGGAATTTAGCTGCCTACATCTGGGACAACCTGTGCAAATGGTGATTCATTAGGGTTTCTAACTTGGCCATGCTGGAGTGGGTTTTCATGGGGACAGCAAAAAGCTCAATCCTTTTGTTCCAGGGGCATGAGAACTTTCATTCTGAGGCCGGTTTACGTTGGCAGCGAAATTCAGTGCCAGTTGACAGGAGTTATGTGAGCTACGCAGAGCAACTTGCATAATTCCCATCAACTTCCGAATTCCCCTGCAGCATGGCATCCTCACTGTGCTGCGCCGCTTGAGGGGGTCGTTTTATTATGTTGATCTCCAGATTGACGTAGCGGGTCTTAACTGACTGCTAAGTCGATCTGGAAAGATTGATTTGACAGTGGTGAATTTGCTCCCGTCAGTGAAGATGTGGCCTCAGAAATAGCTGAAATATTGCAAAAAATTCAGCTTGAGGCAGAGGTCCATTGCATGAATAATTTCATCCTAACCGGTTGGCATTTGGCAAAATTATAAACAGCTAATAATGCGGACTTATACGGGGGCTTGCCTACCTTAATAATAGGTGGCGCCACCATCTGTGCCTATCACAGCTCCGTTTCTATCTCACCAGCTTTCTTCTTTTCCTCTCAGTTTACAGCATATTCAAAACAATAGTCTGTACATCTTCTTTCAAATACTCCAATCTTCTTTTTAACTCTGTTTCAGGAAAGTTCTTCCTCTTCTGTAAAGGAGCAGACTCTTCTATTTTTCCCAGAGTGCAACAAGATGAAATACAACAAACTAAAGTTCATGTCGAGCGTAATGCAGTGGTGAGTATGTATGCAACGCAGGTTTTGCATTGTAGAAAAATCCTTAAATAAACATATGGGGGCGGGGGGTGTGAGAGACAGAGAGAGTGTGTGTCTCTGTCTGTCTGTCTTCTCCCCAGGGCAGAATGGCAGGAGCCCTGGGGGGTTTTCATCTTCCCCTGTAGCATGGGGCATGGGTCACTTGCCTCTGCACCTTGAAGTCTTTAAATCATGATTTGGGGAGTTCAGTGACTCAGTCATAGGTTAGGTGTCTATTGCAGGAGTGGGCGGGAGGTTCAGTGGCTTGCGTTATGCAGGAGATCAGACTAGATGATCATATTGGTTCATTCTGACCTTAAAAATCTATGACACTATCTAAATTGAGCTTTATTGAGAAAAGAAGTTTATAGTTGGTTCTGAATGTGCTACGGCTAATATTAGTTTTCATCTCTTCTGACTGGTCCTCCTCTTATATTGCAATGTATTTTAAATTGGCCACGTTTTGCAGTTCAGTATTTCTTGTGACCTTTTTCCTACTAAAGATCCTCAATTTCACACTTTATAATACATATTGTAATGTTGCGTTTCCAAGGCTTTCCATTTGTGTGGAGATTAATATGTTAAACAAAGTGGAAATGGCTCTCTCATGTAGAATTACTTCCGACATTGGACCCAATCCTTGCAGACACTGGGTGACCTATCGAAACAAAAAGTCAAAATTTTAAGGTAGGGTGCTCTTTAAAATTTGGCTTTCCCTGCACATGTCTGTTTTTCTGTTTCAAGGATGGATATCGAACTCTTTGTGTGGCCTTCAAAGAACTAACTCAAGATGATTATGACAAAATTGATAGACAGCTCGGGGAAGCAAAAATGGCTCTGCAGGACAGAGAAGAAAAGATGGCCAGGATTTTTGATGACATTGAGACCGATATGCATTTGATTGGGGCTACTGCGGTGGAAGACAGGTAGGACAGTGGCAAGCAAGCAGATGAAATATGAACACTGCAGTTGTTCAGAACTGCGTAGTCTGTATCTCATGTATTCTGAAATTACCCTGAGAGTCATTTCAGGGCAATGAGGCCACGGGTGGGGGAAGGACCAAAATGAGACCACTGAGCGGCAGTCTGTGCCATGACATAATCCAGCGTGGTGCTTAATGAGAGCTGTGTGCTGATCCTAAGAAGACAGAATGTCTAAAGCAGCTATCCTGGCACACCCAATTTCCTATTTGCAGTTCATTTAAATAGAAAGAACTCTGAAATTTTAATCAATAATCCCTTCATTTTCAGAAAACGCATGTGGCGCTGTGCTCCTGATTTATGTACAGAACTAATAGAAATTCTGGGGCAATTGCATTAATTTTTTGACTCTGGGTTTTATGGCTCTAATAAGGAATTGTGGCGAAGTTGACTTGACTGTGGGACTAGGAACTGCTCTGTTCTAATCCTGCCTCTAACCCTAAATCCCTCTGGGTACATCTACATGACAGAAATACCTCAGGACAGAGTCTGAGACAAGAGTTGGGCCTGTGCTGTGGCGCTACAAACTGGTGTAGACATTCAGGCTGGAGGGAAGGGCCTCTGAGTCAGCGCCTGATTTGATTTGCCCTATTGATGTGACCCTCAGCAAATAATTGATCATCTCTGCCTCATCTTTCCCAAACGTAGAATGAGGAAAGCTGTCGGCCTGAGGAGCTTGTGGAAATTAAATGGATAATGTTTGCTAAAGAAACAGGTTTAATTAAGTGCAAAGTATTGTTCTTGGACCGGTTTCTGAAGCCCTTCCTGGGACTTAACCGTCCAGCAGGTCTTATTCTAGAGCTCCCACCTCCTTCACTGTAGAAATTTATTCAGAGAGGGCTGCATTTATAATCAGACTTCTTTCCCTTTAAATTTCATCTGAAAGCCGCATTGCTACGTGGGGTGTTTTTATTCAGCAAAGTGTTCCACTTAGCCCTGGCGATATTGACCTATGCTGGCAAAGTATTCTGCTGGTTTTAGATGGGAATGTCATGGCTGGTAAATAACTGATTTGTGGAACAGCATGGGGTTTTATTTGTTTTCAGTGTAAATTCTGAACAGTCTCTAACAGAGGCGGGCGAACCGTGGCCTATGGGCTGGATGCGGCCAGTGGGACCTTTCATCCGGCCCTCCAGCTGGGCCCGGCTAAAACATGGAAGACACTCTCCTGTCCAGGTCCACCACTCTCCTGCCCCTTCCCCATAAGGTGGCTTACTGGTGGTGCCCTGCTTGAAACATGGCAACTGCTTCCTTCTCTCCCCACCCCCAAACATGGGATCAGTGGTGCTTGGCCGCACCCCCCTCCCAGCACCACTCCTTCCCCCACCCTTCCCTCACTGCACGTGGCTTGCCATACAGTCGGCTTGCCCTCCCCTAGTCTGTAAGCCTTTATCACGCACACTCTTTATCTGAGGCAGTAAAGGTTGATGGGTTTTCTTAGCTCGAGACCCTCCCCAGGCTTTATTATTACGTGCATGAAACATTCTTCATTAGTTCTGCGGAGAAATGATATTGTAAGGTAAATGAGATGGCTAATTTATTGCCCCGTTTTACAGACTTCAGGAACATGCAGCAGAAACCATCGAGGCCCTGCAAGCAGCAGGCATGAAAGTCTGGGTGCTTACTGGGGATAAAATGGAGACTGCAAAATCCACCTGCTATGCCTCCCGGCTCTTCCAGACAAACACTGAATTGCTGGAGCTGACGGTGAAAACCATGGGGGACAGCGAGAGGAAAGAGGATCGGTTACATGAGCTGTTGCTAGAGTATCATAAAAAGCTGCTGCCGGATTTTCCCAAAAATAGGGGAAACCTTAAAAGGTGAGAGAGAGAGTGCGTGGGTTTTGTGTCTGGATAATGGCTCCGGGCAGATGCTTACGGGGGAAGGAAATCAACAGCTTAGCCTCCGTCCTACAGTTCCATGTAATTTGGATTTCAAGGCAGTGCTCGTGGGGGTGAGTGTCCACCTACCCTGAACAGGGTGCCTGTAAGCAGGTCAAATATAATTGTGTAGGCCCTGTTTTTCCTTGAACATGCGAGCTGTTTGAATTAATGGAGCACATGCGCGCAGGCACACATCATGCCAGCAACTAGAACTGTGTTCAGAAGCCATTTCTTTGTTGCTCAGATAACACAGAAATGGCTACGCTGACTTCTGAGCAACATAAAGCTCAGACTTCAAAGTCATCTTTTTCTGTTCGTATTTTAGGAGTTGGACAGTGAGTCAAGAATACGGATTGATTATAGATGGTTCAACACTGTCGCTAATATTAAATCCTTCACAGGATTCCAGTTCCAGTCATTACAGGAGCATTTTTCTACAGATTTGCCTGAAATGCACTGCAGTTTTGTGTTGTCGGATGGCTCCTTTGCAGAAAGCACAGGTAAGCGCTACAAGTATGTGGATGGGCTATTCTGTAGGCAGCAGCTATGTTATTTACAGCGCACTTCGGTAGTGAAAACCAGTTAAGCACTTTGGGTGATACCTCAGAACTTTCAAATCTGCATTATGTATAGAGGGGCTCCCATATCCACATTTAGACACCTGTAGACAGCTGCCTGATTTTTTTTTCAAAGGTGCTGGACATGTTGCATGAGTTGTAAGTCATTGTAGAACTTGGCTCCTTGTCAGGCTGCAAGCTGGGGCAGCAGATGTCTTCTAATACCTAAGCACAGATAATTATCTGGAAAGTATTTGCTCTTGATGCAAAAGATTCCCACAGCAAACAAGGCAATGGGTTGCCCTGCATCTGAAAAAAACTTTTATAACTTAAAAGAGAAGTCGTCTTGCTGTATGCAAGTAAAATATCTTAATATTATTTTTAAAAGGAAAAACCATATAAATATGGAAAACACGTATCTTGGCCTGCATTGTGCAGGAGGTCAGACTAGATGATCATATTGGTCCCTCCTGACCTTAGAGTCTGTGAGTTCTATGAACTCAGCAAGTATTGTCTAATTTCTTTTTCCAAAGGACAGATGCTACACGAGCTATTTCAGCAAGTCTGTTAGAACCCGCTGATTACTTGGATTTAACAGACTGTCTCTTGAACCGTGAAGTTTAACAAAACTCACTTACCTTGGTCAGCCCTGACTCTTTTTCTGCCCATGAATGAGCCTTTTCTGTGCTTTGGTGTATTTATGCGAGTCTTGTCTTTCAGAAATGCACCTAATGTTTCTATTTTTACAAAAGCTTTTGTAGGTCAACTCACCTATACATAATGGGAAAAACTGATTGATCTATTTAATCCCATTCCAAGTTTTATTAGCAGGATTATATTACTGCCCCACAACAGTTGCCAAAATGCCATAGGCCTGCGGCAAAATACAAATTACTCACACTGAAGACTCTGAGGTGGGAAATTGGTCCTTCTATCCGTCAAGCTGGATGCAGTTGAATCTTTGGACGTTT
This sequence comes from Pelusios castaneus, assembly GCA_007922175.1. NCBI lineage: Eukaryota > Metazoa > Chordata > Testudines > Pelomedusidae > Pelusios > Pelusios castaneus. Next base: position 6,471,013 of record ML685771.1, on the reverse strand, counting down.
CTGCTGACCTGTTGTGTATTTAATTTCTTAGATTGTTAGACTGGTGAAGAACACCAAAGGCAATCCAATAACACTATCAGTAGGAGATGGTGCCAATGATGTCAGCATGATCTTGGAAGCACATGTCGGAATAGGTGAGAAATGTGTGGAAATAATACCCAGCTCTAAGACAACTCTTTCCAACAGTAGCTTGCAAAGCACTTCACAAAGGAAGGCAATAGTATTAACCCCATTTTACAGATGGGGAAACTGAGGGACAGAGGCCAATGACAGAGCTGAGAATGGAATGCAGGTCTCTGGAGTCCCTGTCCATTAGGTTACATTGCCTCCTAAGAAGATGATAATAAGTAAAATACAAAATAAATCTAATGTATTATGGCCTTTAAGCCTTGTGGTTGGTAAATAATATATGGAAATGTAGAAGCTGATTGTTTCTTTACTTGATACAGGGTAAAACAGAGCATTGGACCCATTTTCAGAAATGAATTAGGCACCGTTAAAAACTTTGCCTCTGTCCATCTAGTGTGCACTCTTGCCCATTTATTATTTAGTCCAAGGAAATAGTCAGTGAACACCTTTCCTTTCACATAGCCTAACCCTGCTTCCATTGATGAAACCCTCACTGAATAAAACGGGAGGCAAATCACATCCAAGAAGTGTTAATACTAGATCCTCAATGCACTTGAAGAGTCTTTTAAACACATGGCTGTACACTCTTCTTGCAGTGTTCACTGATTTGCTGTTGTCTGTTAGCAGAGAGTTTCTGGTCAGTATCCACACGCACTGCTGAAAATATCACATAACTGTACAAAAAGGCTTCAAAAATTGTTCTGCCTGTCCCGTGTTTGCAAAATGAAAAATCACTTCTTTAGGGGTTAGCTGACAGGATTTTAAAATAAGAGTAAAAGATAGTAACTATTTCTGAATGCTAAAGGTTCAATCCTGGACCCATGGAAGTAGGATTTTTACCATTGACTTCCAAAATAGCCAAAATTTCTCCCTAAGGAAATAGTTGCTTCTTGCCTAAGGCACATGTGCAACCTTTATTTATAGCAATATGTCTCATAATAAGTAAATAAGCTACATTGTGCATTCAGAAAATACAGGGCCAACTTCAGGGATCAGATGAGTTGCATGAATCAACAGTAGATGTAAGGGGTGAAGTAATGCTTTCCCATCAATTTATCAAGCAGTATAAAATGAGGGTAATTTAAATGTCCGATTGTTGCCAAGAGGGAATGCAGCAGTCAAAGTGACCAATAGGTGAGATAAAATTGATTCTTTCCCACTTCCTGCACCTTCCTCTTGCTTTCTCGGAGGCTGGGTCTACACTCTGGCAGGTTTTCAGCAACAGTCGAAGGGAGATACACCCAGTACTTAAAATACCTTGTGTATCTTCTTTCGTTTGCCTACTTACCGCGGTGTCTTCAGTGTGCTGAATCAAAGGGAAATGCCTTTCCTTCGACTCGGCGCTGCTCCAGTTGCCGGAGTGATCTTCAGCAATCAGCTTCCTGATTGGCTGAGTGGGTCAGTCGATTGGGAAGATCGATCTGACGGTAGTGAATTTGCCACCATAAGTGAAGACTAGCCCCAACCTATCCCACTGAAGCCTAGTGTTGTTCCCATTCAAGTCAGTGGAGATTTCCTGTTGAAAACAGTGGAAACAAAGGTGGGTATCTGTTAAAACCAAGCATTTAATTTTCTCTGCTCTTAGCGCCTGCTTAGGCCAAGTGGGCTAAAATTGGCCCATGTTCTTTAACTGGATGTTTGTAAGTTTGTTGAAATGCTGTTTTTCTGCTTATAGCAGGTTGTAATTCACCACCATGGATCAAAATCTACTTTCCAAAGGCTGATTTCCAAGGATGTCGATGTGTTTGCCCCTTTCTTATGACTGATCTCATGTTGGAAACTATCTGAAGGCTAGTCTTCACTGCTGCCTTCAGATCAACCTTCCCGATCGACTGAAGACCCGCTCGGGAAGCTGATTTATTAAGACCACCCCAGCAACTGGAGTTGGAGGGAGGCCCTTCCCTTTGACTCAGCACAGGGGATGTGCCACGCGTAGGGCAGTCGAATTGAGATACGCAAGTTATTTTAAGTAACTTGTGCATTTCTGTTTGACTGCTGCCGAAAACAGTGGGCAGCGAAGGCCTGCCCTTAGATTTTTTCTACCAGAGGTGGTAGAATCATTGGAGAAATTGTGTGTCACTCAGAGGAGGGTAGAATGGATTAGAAAAGATGGAGTTGTCCTTCCTGGTGACTGAAATGTCTCATTACCCTCCAATGATTGGAAACGTTTTCTCCTATAGCTTCCTTTGTGATTCACTGAACATGCCTGCGATTGAACAAACCAGCTGCCTTGAGCTTAGCTGTATGAGGCAGAATGGCTTAGTAGTCTAAGCAATTGGAGTGAAAAAATTAGAATGCGTGGAGCCAACAATTTGTTTAAATGCTGGGAAGGATGCAGGTAAAACTCAGCTCTGCTCTTTAACTCTTTATTAGGGCCTGCTGGATAAGAATTTAAAAACAGAAGACCTTATTCTTGAGAAGCACAGTGCTGAGCTAATGAAGTGTTAGGAATTTGCTTCATAGGTCACTTATCTGTGGCCCTCGACCTCCATTGTAATGGCACTATTATTTTCAAGTGCAGTCTGCGGTCTGTATTGGGGTCCTTGGAGAGGTGACACCTGCTTCCTTCATATAAATGTCATTGAAAAACATTTTTTTATGTTGATTGTAATGTAGTTTGAAAGATTAAACTGTGTTGGCAAATCTAATGGATCGTCTGAACATAAATTCCAGTACCGTGTACATCGCTGGCCATTTTTATGTGTCTTTCAGGTATAAAAGGCAAAGAAGGTCGTCAAGCAGCAAGAAACAGTGACTATGCTGTTCCAAAGTTTAAACATTTAAGAAAATTGCTACTAGCACATGGGCATTTGTATTATGTGAGAATAGCACACCTTGTACAGTATTTCTTCTATAAGGTAAGGATTTACGTTCAACTAACAAAACTTGTTTCAATGAACACTATCCAAGCATTTTTTCCCCTTTAATAATGAAAAAGTTCACTAAAGCTTGCTGTGTTATATAAAGAAAAATGAACTACCAAAAAGTACCGTTAATATTAAACCTGTGTTGTTTGTCTTTCCATAGCAACAAAACAGATATTAATTACACAAGATGCTTCTCTACTAAAATTTGTTTCTAATTTTTCTAGAACCTTTGCTTCATTTTACCACAGTTTTTATACCAGTTCTTCTGTGGATTCTCGCAACAGGTATGTTCCAATAATAAGCTGATAAAGAAACACTCTAAATGTCAGTGTCGTGTTCCATAGTTGAGATCTGGCTTTGCTATCAGGCGGGCTCTCCAACTAACCTCTTCAAGATGCCACTTAATGGAAACGGTGACCGAATTGCGAAGCAACAACCTTGGAACATTAAATGTTTGAGGTGTAACTTTTTAAAAAAAAATGAAGTTCCTGCTTGTTCTTCCTCATTTTTGCCACCCATGCACAGATGGGCATTTTCCAAAAGTAACAAGAGAATGTTTTTTGAAAGTCTTTCTATTAACTCAGTTTGACATCACGTTCTCAAAAATGTGTCTCACAAGACCTGATGGAGGAGGAGTTGGCTCCTTGACAATGATCTTTGAAGTAATAAACCTGTTGGGGAAATGCTCTCTTCGGACTAGTTCAAATGAATGCCTCAGCTGGGTAGAACTTTGTGCCCAGCTGTTGAGAACTTTGTGACAGGTGGAATAATGTGGCCATCAAAACAAAAAGATCTTGGAACAACAGCTTTGGGTTCTTTTGCTTGATTGTTGGCTCTGGGTTACCTAAGGAGCAATCAGAAGGAAGAGCAAAGCCATTCAGGCAGCTGGAAAATGACTTCCATTGAAACAGAAAAAGGCGTTTTTTTTTTTTTCTGGCCAGAGTTCTTGTTTAACAAGGTATCTTTCAGAGGGTAATTGCCAAGGACAGAATGTCAGTGTTTTTAAAGTGGTCTAAGAGGTCTCGATTTTAAAAAAAATAGAAACAAGAACAGCAGCTGATGACAAGGTAGACAGTGACTGCTCTAAAATCACGTTGCCTCTTGCCTTCCTGTGCTCCAGTCCTAAAACAATGAGACCAAGATTTTCAACAGGCCATTTAATTTGCTTAATCCCATGGGCAATACTGGTCCTTAATTACAACCTAAAAAGTCTTGCTTCCCTAACAAAGGTTCCCCGTGGATGCTCGCAAATTGAACTTTCCAGTGCCCACATTGAACCTAATCAAAAAGACCTGGAACATAATGAAAGTGTCTGAAATACTGTATTGTACAAGTACAGAGTATTCCTGCTCAGTTTGTCCACTGTGTTTTTTGGTAATACTCAGAACGACAACTTCATTAGACTTCTCTTTCAGTTGTTTTTACAACACCGCTCCGAGCGCCCATATTAAAAGTTCAGAATGAGAATGCAGGGGCTTTTTGATTAACAAAAGAAACTTCATTTTAAATACGGAATCTGAAAATATCATTGGGCCTGATCCAGCAGTCATCAAGCTTGCTAGGAATTTGGCTTTTGATTTCAGTTGGAGCAGAAACAGGACTTTTTGTCATGAAACTGTAAACACAGCTTGCCTTTAACGCCTTTGGCATCAGTGGAATGACATCAAGAATAAAGTGGGTTAAATTAGCCATTTATTTGTTGCTTGACAAGAATGTGAGCTGTACTATATGTGGGGAAGGTAAGAATAGGAAAACTTGTTCTGTTTATATGGGGGAAATTTTTAAAATAAAGAGGGACTTTGCTGTGAATATGGGGTATTCATCCTCATCTGCTTTTTTTTTTAAGCCTCTGTATGATGCTGCTTACCTTACAATGTACAACATCTGCTTCACGTCACTGCCTATCCTGGCCCATAGTCTTCTGGAGCAGCATATCAGCATTGAGACTCTGATGTCAGAGCCAAGATTGTATTTGTAAGTAACAAAGGATTTTCAAGTTTCCAGCGTGCTCTTGCTATTAACTTTCTCGCAGAGTTTAAGGTTTCGTAGTAAGATGATGTTTGATACTGTTGATCTCCAAACAGTCCAGTCCTGCCTCTGTGAAGCGACAGGGGTGACCGGACGAGTACCGAAAAGGCTTGGATCCTTCTTTCACTCATGTGTTAGAGGAGTCTTGGAGCTACGTTGCTACTCTGCAGTCCAATGGCTTATTTGTAACCTTATTGAAGGGACTCTTATTCACCGTAGCACTCGCCAGTTCATTTAAACAAGTCAGCAACTCATTGCAGAGGTGTGCCACACTCTGACTGGCATTTCACTTTCTGCCCCTCTACTGCCTTATCTTGTACAAAATTGACATTATTCCTGAACCAGCCAGTGATACAGGAGCAAATGATGGAGTGAGACAGGAAGTCATAATGATGAGAGAAGAGATTCAACCATTTACAAAGACAAGAATATTTCTGAAAGTCTCGTGTGCAGGAAGCTAGATGTTTAGCTGGTGTAAATTTATTTCCCCACCCACCCACTCACCCCACTCCACACCTCCCCGGGCTTTCCCCACCAAGGTTTAATCCTCCAGTTCAAATGATGAAAGCAGAAGAAGCTGGGCTGTCAGTAGTCCCACAATAGCTTTTGAGAACAAAGTATAAGGATGGTCAGGGAAAAGTGCTTTTCCTGAAGAATGACCATACAGGGTCAGACCAATGGTCCATCCAGGCCAGACAGTGGCTGATGCCACGTGCTTCAAAGGGACTGAACAGAACAAGGCATCAAGTGATTCCTCACAGTGTCGCCTCCTTCCTTAGTAACAGCTGTCAGACAGCTGGTTTTTCATGGGAGACCGAATGCATAGATTCCCCAATCTCTCTGTCTCTCCCCACTCCGGCGGCTGGTGTTTGCACATTCCCTTTATCACTGGCTATGGGAGGCACTTTTTTCCTGGAGCTCTTAGTGACATGCTGATCCCAATGTTCCCATTGCTGCCCAAAGGTAAACTGTAGAGATGAGAGGTCATCGGCATTTAGAGCCACAGCAAGGAAACAAAATGAGGGTTGCTCTGGTCTTTCTGCTTCAGTTCTTGCACTGCGGCATTGATGCACCTTTCTATAATGCATTAAGCTGGCATCTCTCCTATGTAGGAGAGATGTATGTTCAGTCCAAAAGCCGTGTGTCCCTAACAGGAGCCGGCTATCACTATTCACCAGGCAGTGGTGTGACAGTCTACATTAGATCTCAAAAAGATAGCATATGCCATGCAAGGAATGACTTTACCTGCTTTTGAAATAGATGCTCAAGTGTCTGATTGGCAAATTTCCTCAGCTGTCCTCCTTCCATTTGGCAAAAGAGCACTTCCTGTTTTTAGACACTTGCTGCATCCTGTGTAACATACGCACTCACGTGGCTGGCTAAGGAATTGTGAGAAAAAAGAGAGGTAACCCACATTAAAACAAATTAATTTTACAAGAAGTAGGGCTCTCATTTGAATCCTCACGACTTTGCATGTGTGGCTGAATACAAAGAGACAGCTGTGCAACTGCTCTAGAAAACGCTGCGTGGCTGCTCAGCAGATCTCGAATTGTGGACCGCCATAAAAATCCAGCTATTGAAAAGTGCTACAGGACGTAAATGCAAATACAAAATAAAACTTGCAGGAAAGAAGCTTTGATGGTTTCCTGACCCCCTGTGTTAGCCCCGTTATGGTACAACCGTCTCTCGGAAACCCAGATTACAGTACGTCTTTCTCTTTTGGCTTATTATAGCTTTGACTTTGCAACATCATAATTGAGCTCTGTGTTATAAACTATCATTATAGTTCAGCGCCACAGCTGCGTGCAGAATCCATCCTGCTGGAAATTGAAGTAACACATTTTTAGTTATTGGGGGGGGGGAGACTGTTGTTGTTTTTCACTTCAATGTTCCTTTTTTCTAGCTCCAGCTATCTCCCAAATCCCAGCAGTAGGAGTAATAATAATAAAGACTACAAAAGTTTCTCTTAAATGTCCTTGAATGGGGTATATATTTTCTAGAAAGTTTGGGAAAACTGCTTTTTTCTGTCCCGCAGCTCTTACTTGTAGGTGGCAGTAATCAAAGCTGCTTTCAGTGTTTGGACGCTCTCCCTCCCAGTGTACGCGCGTTCTTCTGGGGTCCTTTGGAAATGAATAAGGAAGAACAATATGGCCATCACAACCCTTTTAGCCCACCAGAGGGAGCTCGTTTCCACGATAGCATCAATGGAGCCCTAGGTGAAAGAGCCCCAGAGCCCTGTAAACATCTACTACTGTTGTTTATGTGCCAGATCTTGAATCTAAATTCACTTCACTCTCCTCCAGAAAAACTCAGCAAACCTCCCATATGCATGTACCTATTGCATGCAGTTCAGAGGGTCACTATCAACTTGAGCATTTTCATTAACAAAATGAAAGAGCTAGCGCCACAATATTTAGGAGTAACATTTTGAACTTGAAGAAATTTATGTTTTGAAAAATATAAGCGAGGCAGGGGCAAACGGAGAAGGAGTGCCCGTTGATTTGACCCCTTCCCTAACTCCATTTATTGCTGTCCTCTTCTAAAATTCAGCTGCTGAAATGTAGAGGTGCCAAGCTGTGGTTTTGAATAGCATAATAGCATAACCCTTTATTTTCAGTTTTGACTATGTCAGGATTTGAAGCTACATGTCCAGAGGTGAAGTGTGAACACACTACCATGTGGAGTCCCTTGTGCTTCCTTCTGATCGGCAGTCATAGCTCCATAAGGCAGTTTGTGCTCTCTCTATATAGTGAGAGGCTTCTTCATTTTTTCTAATGACTTTTGTGTCATGCAAATCTCACCACCAATATTAAGGGTCTGATTCAAACCCCACTGAAGTCAGTGGAAAGACTCTGAAAAGGGGAGAGTGATTCTTTTTTCTTGTTGCTCCGTTTGACAGGAAAATTTCTAATAATGCAATGTTACAATGGAAGCCTTTCTTATACTGGACCACCCTGGGAGCCTTTGAAGGGCTTGTGTTTTTCTTTGGCGTTTACTTTCTTTTTCAAAATTCATCGTTAGAAGACAACGGAAAGGTAAAAAAAAATGAACCTGTTGAGTGTATTTGCGTGCGTGCGTGCATTTCTGTGCACTACGTAGAGCATGTTTGTAGGTTTTGTATAGTTTGTATGTTTGTCAGCGAAATGTGTCTGGAGTCTTGTTTTGTGATGCAGCAATGAGTTCCCTTAACAGAGGAGGAATCATTTGAGATCCCTAAACCAAATTTGGAAAGAGTTTTTTTTTTTTTAAATTGTCTGTCAATATATGAAGCCCCTTCCAGTTCCCACCATGTAAACAATATAGAACCGGTTATGCTGTCTGGGCACGCTGATCCCATGTACAAATGTAATACTGTGGAGCCGTATCTTACTATAGTATTTGCACAAAACTTCTAGAATGATAGCAGGGCGAGACCCATCATCTTCAAACCTTCTGGTTTGTAGTAAAACCTAACCGTGTCAAATTAGCTTTTTCTAAAGTTGATGTTCTGAGAGAAGTTATTGAAATGTGGGTTGATTTCACATAGATATAAAACACATACATATAGAATGTTTGGAAAAGTTTTATAACCTCAGTTTTATAACACAGTTAACCCACTGCACTGTAATGGCAACACCCTTGTGTACTTAAATGGTGACTTTCTATAATCATTCTGGTTCTATTTGAATGAATTTATTTTTAGCTAGGATGCTAGGTAAATGATTTGAGAAGCTGTCTGTGGGAAACTCTGAAAATTTGAATGAATTTTTTTTTTAACTAGTATGCTAGGTAAATTATTTGAGTGGCTGTCTGTGGGAAACTCTGAAAATGAGCTATGTGGATATGTCCTGTTTTGTAACTAATTCTGACTGAAAGGAACTGTTGCCAGCAATTAATCACAGTATCCATGTATGTTTGATTGAATCCTTTTTCGCTCCTATTAACTTTAAGTTTGTTGCATTTTTTAAAACTTTTGCATTTCACTTTCTGTTTTAATGTACGCATCCAGATCTTGACAGCCGTTGGTAAGCATCTGTCCCATTCATTGCCATCATTTGGATATATCGATATGCAGTATCTGCTTTTCTTTGTTGTGCGTAGTCACTAGTATCTACAAACAAGCCAAACCAGAATATTCTATTTTGGAAATATCGATCAATATATGCAAGGAAGGGGGGAAAAAAAGTTACCCAAAAGGTGCAGCTACTGAGATGTGTTCCATATCTTAAGAAAGCAAACCCTGAATAAATCACCAAGAAATCTCTAAATACGGATTGTCCAAGTTACTTAGATTCTTGATTAACATGGCTATTGGTAAAAGACTTTGTTACTGTCACAATTAATTGTTTGTATGGTACTGCATGGCATAGGAGTACTGTAATGGGCAGCTAGCTTTCAAGAGCATATGGTGGCGCATATCTTCGTACAGTTGACTCTAAAATAAGTCATTCCATTGAATTGTATCCACTATAATTACTAGTTGTGTAGTTTCTGTTTTTCCAACGAGACAGAGAGATACATGTGGCAATTAACATGTTTTTCAGGTTTTTGGAAACTGGACGTTTGGATCTATTGTTTTTACTATATTGGTGTTCACCGTCACTCTGAAGGTTAGAACTTTCCCTTATTTTCGATAAGCTGTTGCAAGATTAGAGCAGAAACCCTCTTTGTTTTGTACTTCATGTAAAATTATACACTTTATGCTATAATTGATCAATGACATCTATTTCCTGGAGGGGGGGTGTCTCCAGTTCTTATGTATGTTTAAAATGGCTATCATTTCTTTAATGTACAATGTATCTCACACAATTCGTGTGTGTGTGTGTTTGTTTTCTCACCCGTAGGGTTTTCAGATCAAGAGAGAAGAGGGAGATACAACAGAATAATCTTTTTTTACCGAAATTTGGCTCCAATACTTTTAAATGTCATAAAAATACACTTGTCAAATCATAATAATTAAATAATTTGCATTGCAGTAGAGCTCAATGGCCTTACCAAGGAGCCAGGCTGTAGTGTGCTGTGCTGTATACCAGTGATTCTCAACCTTTTGCAGGTGGCAACATCCTTGGTGGTGTGTCATGATCCTACACAACGCACCAGCCCACCCGCTGCAGACCGAAGCCAGCCATCTCCCTGGCTCTCTGCCACACACTTACTGCTGTGTGGTAACACAGCAATGTGTCTCGACACAGTGTTTGAGAACCACGGCTGTATATGGCTGTGCGAGCAAAGTGTCAGTCTTTGTCCCTTCTAGTGGTTAGACCAGGTATGGAGATAGCAGTCTGCTACTGCCTGCTGGTCCATTACCTCAAGCAAGAGAGCATCATGCTGATAGATCCAGCAGTCCCAGGTTTGTTCCAGATAGATGTGCCAGGATTTCTTTCCAATACAAAAGCATAAAAAGATGCAGCCTCCACCCCAAAGACTTTACAAGATTTCTCTGATCCATAGTTCAGACTAGCAAGTGTGGTGTGTGAGAGGAATATAATCACAACACAGTCATTTCCCAGTTGGAGTAGTGTGTAGTTTCAGGCTTGTTTAGCAAAACCTTTCAACGATGACTCAAAACTCATCAGGGAAGGCAATGTTGGCATTGCACCGGTGTGTAAATAAAATATTTTCCCGGTTGTACCTTTGCTCAGAGACAACTGAACAGTGAATGTCGACCTTTGAATGACTGGAATGTGACTGTACTGCATGCGAGGGAAATAAATGACACTGTAGATACACTTTGTAACTAACTACTGTTCCATTTGTTGTTTTCACCTATCTAGCTAGCCTTAGACACTCGATTCTGGACATGGATGAACCACTTTGTGATTTGGGGCTCCTTAGCCTTTTATGTGTTTTTCTCGTTCTTTTGGGGAGGAATCATTTGGCAAGTATCTTTCTTCTTTCAAGGATTTTTTTTTATTTTCTCTTTAGGTGAATGTGCACTGTGTGAAATAGGACTGTAGTGTTCACATGTGTGATGGAACTTCAGGGTTCAATTCTTACAGGGATCCAGGTGTCATGGGTGGGAAATGTCGATCTGTAGATCCCCATAAATCAGTAAATACTTTTGATCTCAAATGTTGATTAATATACAGCAAATAATGCAGACTCCATGAATCCTTGTCTGCTAATAAACAAGCTCAGGTAACTAAATTAGTTTTATTAAGGGCTCCAGGTTTTGTTTGGTTTGGGCGCTAAGACATTAAACACATGTTGGTCTGTAATCTAACCAGCTATCTCCTTCCACTGCAACTCATGTATTTCCACTGGAGTGTTTACTTTGCATAGCTAAATATTTTGACCTAATGCTAAACAACAAATGCTTTAGAATTCCCTATCATCATTTATTTATAAGGCTTCCTGCTCAGTGCATCTGTCAATTCCCCTCTGTTATCAGGAGAGGTGGAAACATACAGTTAACCCTTTGGGGACCTTGAGTCTTTGGACATCCACCACTGAAAACCATCTCTGAAAGTTTTAATGAGTCCAAATTCAAAGTAAGGGGGACGTATTTTGGATAACTTTTTCTCAGTAAGTTTCCTTAATATTAATGGTCTGTGCATCTTACTGTACAGACCACTAGACATCGTGAAACCTCATCTCAGAAGGCAGTGTTTTTCTTTGCTTCTTAGAGATGGCGTCAGAACTCCTGTCTCTTAATATTCAGGAATTAAGATCACAGCAATTGTTAAATGATAGAAAAATAGTAAGGAGATAACATATGTGGAAGCCTTAAAAGCAGTGAAAGCTGATTTGATCTCATGAAGACTCGGTAAAATTTTCAAAATTTGCCTTTTCAAATGATTTAGGCACTTTAGACCCAAAGTTTCATTGCAAATCAATGGATTTAGGCTCCCATGTTCCTACGTCATTTTTGAAAATGAGACTTGGGCACTTTTAAAAATTTAAAAGTCAAAAAAGTAAAATATAAGACAGGAAATAAGGGCAATAGGTACAGAATAGAAAAACAGGCATGAAAAATGAAAAGACCTTACTCTGAAGAGTCACATGCACTCTCATTTAGGTAGGTAATTGTGAATGTCTTCCATAAGAGACCAAAGCAAACAGTTTTTGAAAGTGCATGTGACAATTGCAATGTAAGATGAAATTCTGTGCAATTAAATGCACTAAACCCTGCCTGCAGGGCGTTTCCAACAAGCCATTGGAATAGATTCAGGATTGGCTCTTTTTACATAATCCCAGAGTTTCTGGCCAGCTGCAAAAAATAGCATTCTGATGCCAGCACATTCTGAATGTAACATAAATGCACCGGTGCACTTAATGAATGTTTGACCTGATCTAGCTTTTCTCTTGGAAAAGAAGAGGTAATAAAAAGACACCATATGGCTGAACTTCTGAGTTTCACCACTTGAAATCCATGGGTAAGAACTGATTTCAAGAGGTTATAGTCTCTATGCACAGGTAGAAACAAAACACGGAGGAGGAAATTTGAAGGAGAAGGTGGTGGACGTTAACAGAAAACGTGGCAGAATGTTGCAAGCGTACGAGTGTATATCTGAGAAGTAGACACATACAGAAGGGACATATAAGGAGGACAGGGGCATGGGTAATAAGAAGGACGATGCAGACAGTAGCAAAGCTGAGAAGGGTCTCGAAGGACTGGGTGAGAAACTGGTGGCTGAAGATGGAGGGAACGGGGTGAAGGGATTTGAATATGGGAGCGACCTAGTGAGAGAAGCAGGAGGGCATGACTTAGCAGCAGTATTTTGACTGGATTGGTGGGGAGTAGGGTGAAAGACGCTGGGGACTCCGGTGTTTATGTAGACATGCCCTGAAGCATAGTGGGCCAGGGAGGACAGTGGTGCATCTACCTAGGATTGAGAGAGGAGGGGAAAACTTTGCCCTTTGGAGTGTGCGAGAGTCAGCACAAGCTGGCCTGCAGGAGATGTGGGACTGTCAGAGATGTGAGGCTGAACAGCGAGGGAGATTTGGGATCCCACAGCAGGGACATCTACAAGAGCAGAAAACTACATCAGCGAGGGGCAAAACCCGATGACCTGAGGGACACATGGCAGCAAGCACAGGTGGAGTTAATGTAGAAGTAAAAGGAGGAGAACCAGGAGAGGATGGAGTGGTGAAAATGCAAGGATGGAATAGGGGTGTGAGAAGCGACTGTGACAAGCAGCATCTGGTTGGGGGATGAGATTGGAGAAAAGGCTCTGAGCCCATTGCTTTAAGAACAGGTGTAGTAGATTGCAGAGAAGCCAGATGAGAACCAGAGGAGAGCAAAATGAAAACAGCAGGGATGTATATATTTGCAGGCCCACATACTGCACTCTTTACATGTGAGAACATCTCCCCCCCTTCTCCATTTGGAAACGTGTCCCATGAAAGTGACAATCTTAGTCTTAATTTGAATCTCACGTTGCTGGAAGACTGGCATGGCTGATTGTATTGTCTGAGTTTGTTTCTATCCCTTCTCTTTCAGGCCTTTCTTGAAGCAGCAAAGAATGTATTTTGTGTTTGCTCACATGGTGATGTCTCTGTCAACCTGGCTGACGATAGTTCTCCTTATCTTTATCAGCCTTTTCCCAGAGATTCTTCTAATAGTTTTTAAAAATGTGAAAAGGAAAAAACATCAGGTAAGGAATGAGATCATATACCAGGCACTTCCTTCTTCGGAAGAGTCACTTCCCCATTCTTCTAAACACCTGACAGACTTTGTGGGAGTAATGCACCGTTTAGTTAGACTCCCTGCATCTCATTGTGTCATTCTTCCATGAGCTAAAAAAATGCCAAAAAGTATTCACCAAAATTATTGCCCAGATACACAGAACACCACAGCATTGCCTTTTCAATTAGCGTTTGACAGTCTGTATAGAGTGCTACCGGTTCTCCTTAGAGAAAGTATATCTTGCAAATCACATTGGACTTTACTGTGCACAGTTTCACGAGTCAAACCCCAGTCTAAGTTTTATTTGACTGTCAGAAATTGCCAATTTGACCTGTTCAATGATCTAGGTTGAGTTCTAGGGGATTTTGAATTTTTGGTGATTATTGGGGATTTTGACAGGTAAAATATCTTTAGTTTTTTTCCATGATCTTCCTCATTAGGCTGGATTAGGTGGATTTAGCACCTGAATTGCTAAATTTTCACAGTGAATTTGCAAGGGACTTGACAGCTAGTGCAAAGAAAGTAAAAAAAAATACAGTAGCTGAGCCATCCCTGTTACCAGGAAACCTTACAAGTAGCTATTATCACAAAATTCCTGGGAGGTAGGGAAGCTATACAACCCAGCTGTACAGGTAGGGAACTGAGGCAGAGTGGCTAATTGACGTGTCCAGGGGTCACACAGGTGGTTTGTGCTGGAGCTGGGATTAAAACCAGCGTGTCTAGAATCCGAGGCCGAGTCCCTAACCACCAGTCTGTTCTCTCACTTCAGTGGTACCTGCTGTCTCCTCAAGAAAGAGGCCGGGTTTTCCCAGGAATGATGCAGTGTTGGCTGAAAGACAGTCTTACTCTGCTAAAAGAAGTGGGACGAATGGTGGGAGGGGCTATTTTTAGAATAGAAATGGAAGTTTTAACAGAAGTACCTGGCTTTGAATGTTGGTGTAAAGTCGGGGTTCAAGAAATCCAAGCCGCCAGGTTGCCATGGCACCCAGGATTTTGCCCCCGGTGCCTAGATGCACCATGGAAGCCAGGTAGGCGAATGCCTCTTGGTGCCTAAAAAAAGAGCCCGTGGTGCTGCTGCCTCTCTTCTCCTCCCTCTACTCCCCCCCCCCCCCCCACACACAGCCGCTGAAAGCACCCCCAGCTGCAGCGTTTTTTGGCAGATGGGGAGTCTTTCAGCCACTCCTGAAAGTGTGCCCTGTGTGCGCTGCACTGGGTCCATTCAGGTTTTGGTCCAGCACCTAGGTGTGCGGCAGATTCGTCGAGGCCTGTGTTAAGCACCAGTTTACTTATTTCCCCGATGTCGAAAGCCAACACAGCTATTTGTTCAAAAGTGTATGGAAGACGGCACCTGTTAACGAAAGAGAATAGTTCACGTTCACTGCTATGTGCTTCTCCAATGGTGAAAAACATCTCTGCAGCATCACAGCAGAGCTCTTAGCCCCACCTTCCTTTACTAAAACCTCCCAGCTATCAGCTCCTGCGCTGGAGCTTATCACTTTGTGTTCCTCCCATAGATATTTATTTTCAGATGTGTATATTCACAATTTAGATTCAATGTACTGTTTGCACCACATCTATAATCAGCAGATTACTAAGTAATCATTTTGTGCCAATTTGATGATATAGTTTCTACTTTCCTAGGGCAAGGGATATAAAAGAATTTTAATCAATCATTTATGTTTTAAATGACACTAAGTTTCACAGTAGTTTGCATTCAGTGACATTATAAAATTACTTTCAAATACTGACGCTTAGCAAGAAGATTTTTCTCACGGTGCTCTGGTATCCTGTTTGACTTTACTATAAGCTTTGTGCACTTCTTTCAAGATTTTTCTTTGTCTTCTGTAGATTGGCCAAAAATTGGTATTTAACTAGATATAAAAATATCTAAATCTTAAAGATGTTTCCTTAAAACACTTGCTCGATTCTCTTGGAACAATGTTGATAGCACGTTACATGGGCCTATGAAATGACAAAATCTGTGAATTCAATTAGGTGTTCAATTTTATAAGTAATGAAAACTTTTGGAATCTTTGCATGTTTATCAGACAGGTTTCAACAATCTACCACTCCCAGCGTGGAAAACAGAGTTGTTTCCCTTTTAAATCATAGACTTTAAGGTCAGTAGAGGGACCATTATGAGCATCTAGTCTGCCCTCCTGCACAACACACAGGCCACAGACCCTGACCCACCCGTTCCTATAATGGACCCTGAATCTATGACTGAGTTACTGAAGTCCTCAAATCATGGTTTAAAGACTTCAAGGTACAGGGAATCCACCAGAAAGTGACCCATGAGCCATGCCACAGAGGAAGGTGGAACCGCCGCCCTCCCACTGGTCTATGCCAATCTGCCTTGGAGGAAAATTACTTCCCAATCCCAAATATGGCAGTCAGCTAAACCCTGAGCATGTGGGCATGACTCACCAACCAGACACCTAAGAAACTCAGAACCCACCTCTTTATCATGCTGGTTCTAAGAACATTAATGAGTCAGAACCAAAAAAAGAGAGAAACCCAGTACGTGCCTCTTCTTTAAACATCTGTCCTCATCTAGTGTTCCTGTCAGTTTAAGGAAGGCTGAACAGCCTTGTGGATAGTGAGTGACATTCAATTCTTAAGACCTTGATTTTCTGTTTTAGACATTTTTTCTTTCTAGGTTTTTGGTTTAGATGATATAAACATAACCTAATGATTTCTAGGAAGTTAAGCCTAGCCAACTTAATAGGAAAAGAATGGTCAGCTCTCAGCAATGGCTGGGAGGAAATTTCCTCATGGTGAGGGAGGGAGAAACATAGTGTAATGAGTCTGTTGATTGAGTTGTTCGGGTCCAAAACCTATTCCCATTGACTTTAGTGGGATCTGGTTTTGAACCTTCTAGGAACAGAGGCGACAGCATCTAGATCAGCAATCTGGTGCCAAGATTTTCTTCCGGGGCCACATTGACAGGGTAGAGCTTTTGGGGGTTTGGTTTTTTTCTTTTGATTGTCCCAGCTTTCCACTCTGTCCCAAGAGTTAGTCATTGAAAATGCCTGGACTGTTCTGGGCATAAAAAGGGTGTCCTTGACCAATCTGCGGTGGTTTCACTTGTTGGTTTGGCTAGAACTTCCTCACCACGAGTGAACAGCTGGTCTCTCTGAAGTCACTGGGAGCTCTGTTGTTGACTCTACGACACTTTGTCCTAAGCCGGGAACTGCAGGACCTGGGATTGTGGAGAAGGTGTTTCTCAGCCTCTGCTGGAGCATCCACACAGCATTTTAAACCTGGGTTTACAGTTTGCAGTTCCTGGATCCGTGTCTCAAAGCCATGCGCACTCATCTATATAGTGCTGTACAGACTTCTGACTTGGGTCTGTGACTTGACCTGCATCCACACTGCAAAATATCAGGCTCTGGACCCAAATCACACTGGGTGCATCTACACTTGTAAATTAAGTCGACTTAAGCTTGCTTAAATCGACTTAATTTAATATGCGTCTACACTACACTTTCCTTAAGTCGACTTAAGCAGCTGCTTAAGTTGACTTAAGGAAAAATTAAGTCGACTCTCTTAAACCTACTTTTAAGTCGACTTAAGTCTGCTTGAGTCGACTTTCTAAACTCGACTTAAGCCATTGTAGACGTGGAGTAGCCCTAAGTCGACTTAGGGGTCTCCAGGACTTCCCCACTGCCCTCCCTGCCAGGATGGCTGGCACAGGGAGAGCCTGGCATACCCCCCCACAGGGCAGGGCAGATCCCTGCCCCTATGCCCTGCCAGGGTCCCTGTCCCCTTTTGCCCCATTGTACCCAGGTACAGTGGGGCAAAGGCTGAGCCCCCTGGCATTTGGCAAGGGGTGCCCCCCTGCCACCATGGACCAGTCCCAGGTCCACCTAACCCCTAGAAGTCGACCTAGGTGTCCAGTGTGGACGCTCTAGGTCGACTTTGTAGGGTCCCCCCTAAGTCAACTTAAAATTTAGGTGTGGACATGCTAAGTCGATTTAGCTAAGTTGACCTAAATTAACACGTGTCGACATAGCCACTGTGACTCAGACTCTGTCCCACCTCCCTAGCAGGGTCCTAGGACCCAGGGTCTGAGTGCTTGCTGATCCATTTCAGACTGATTTCTGCATGTACTCAAACCTGAGTTGGGGCCTGAGCATATAGTACATCGGGACCTGGATTTCATCCGTTCTGATCACACAGACAAGCAAGACATTCATTTTCCAACATACCCATTTGGCGGTTCCCAAGAGACCACTGGGGAGGAGCCAGGTGGTTAGGTAAGAGTTTGAGCCTGTCTCTTCAAACCTGGGGGGCAGAATTTGCCTCTGTTATACCTTGTAGCCCCATGGAAATCAGTCGAGTGAGGGTGGAATTCAACCCAAGAGTTGAAAGCTACCCAAACTAAAGAATTGAATAGTCAATACATCGCCGGGCCTTGTGGCTAGGGTTGTGTAGCAAGAGGGCTTTGATTAAGCTATGCTGTCTGGAAAAGCTACTCAGAGCCATTTGATGAGACCAGGACTTGGCTCCCTGGGAATGGAGGTCATTCATCTCTTGATTCCCCAGCCTTTGCTGGCAGTGAAACTTCCCTGCCAAGTTGCAGAGGGGTAGTCGTGTTAGTCTGTGTACAGCAAACACAACGGGAGTCCTGTGGCACCTTAAAGACTAACACATTTCTTTGGGCTTAAGCCTTTGCGGGCTTTCATCATCTGACGAAGTGGGCTGGAGCCCACGAAAGCTTAAGCCCAAAGAAATTGGTTAGTCTTTAAGGTGCCGCAGGACTCTCGTCGTTTTTCCTGTCAAGGAAAGACATTTCAGTTACTTTGCTCTGCACGCTTGCAGACCCTGAGCTGAGAAAGCAGATGTAGCCCAGAGGAGGAGATAGATTCTGGTTAGAAAATGCCTGCAGTCTTCCAAGGGAAATCCGTCTGGATCCCAGTGCCAGGGCAATACAAGACAGGCATGAAAAAACAATGATAAAGTAGTGATGACGCCTGGGTTATAATTCAGCTTCCTGGCCACTGAACTGAGAGATGGCCAGTTTTCCATTGGTTGGTGACCAGAGAATTGGATAGTGCCTGGATTTAGTACCTACTTCCAAGGGTGCTTTTTTTCAAAAAACCAAAAAACCTTATTGTCTTCCAGGAGAACTACAGTAAAATTTAACTGGAAATGTGTCTTGTCATGTATCTATGTATAAAAATCAAAAGATGAGGGTTTCATAATGTATGTTTCAAGTAGCAATTCTAAAACCCTGTCACGAGTTTCAGAAATGGGTTCTAAAGTTAGATGCGTGTGACCATAGACGCCTAAGTGGCCTGATTTTCAGAGGTGTTGGGGACCTGCGGCTTCCATTAATTTCAGCTGAAATTTCCAAATTAGTCTACTTACGTAGGTCCCTAAACTTCCAACTTGACGGCTAAGATTTCAAAAGCTTAACATGTAAATAGCAACAGCGGTGTCTCCTTTCAAAAATAGAGGGTGAAATCCCAACCCGATCCAAATCAGTCTGAGCTTTTCCCCTTAACTTCAGCAAAGCCAGGATTTCACCTGCAGTGGTCCCCCTCTGTAACATTTCTCTTCAACTCCCTGCTCCACACTTGGCCTTGTCAGTGTTTCCCCAGGCAAGTGTTTTGAAATGCAAAATGCATTCATGTTTTCTTTTTGATTTCTGCATTTCTCTCTCTCTGCTGCCATTTTCCACCTTTTGTGCTGCTGTGAACTAGGTAACGCAACGCCTTCCTTCCTCAGGAACATCCACTGTCTTCATGCTCTCTCAAACCTCCAGCAATCACAGCTTTTCTTGGAATGAATAAGGTGATTTCCTTTCTTAATCAGTCAACGTTTGCTCGTGCTGCTGTTTTTTTCTTTCACCAAATGCATAACCCCACTAACCTGTGTTTTTAGATCTGTTTCTGCAATAAACAGTTTTTTTAAAGGTACCTTTTCATTTTAATGTATTTTGGCTCCCCTTTCCCTTTGATGTCACTTTCCAATTGTTTAAAGCATTGCAGCAACTTGCCACACATCAAATCAGTTGTGCTTGTTGTATGCAGTAGCTGTAGCAGCCTTCAGAAACTCTTATTGCTGTTATTTAGTAGGACCCATACGTGTGCATGGCGCTTTCCAGATATAAGACAGGTTCCACCCCAGGGGGTTTAAAATCTGCATTTTGGACTAGATTTTCAGCTAGTGTAAGCTGGTGTAGCTCCATGGAAATCCAGGCGTTGTGAGAATGAACAGCTGTTATGGATCTGGCCCTGTCTCTACATATCTTCTTCCCCTGTAGGGTCTGTTCCTGAGTGCATTCGATAAAGCTTTCTTAGAAACATGGAAGCAACAGTCTGTTTCATTTTGATTGTGCTCCCAGTTATTTGATGTGTGTGCAAACAGTCCATCCCGCACTTGTCCAACTCCATAGTCTAGCAGTAGCTTTCTTGAACACATTTCTTTGGCTAACAAACCAATATTGACTCAACTTCCAGCAAAGACTTTACAAATAGCAAAGTGAAGCTGTGAAGTTTCTGCAGAATAATTAAAAATTTTGTACCAAATAGTCTCACCGCGTGCAATTGTCAGTTGCACCTGCTGCCTGTGGGGATGGTCAGGCTTTCTGTTGGAACCAATATCTGAACACTTTATGCATGTTCCTGGTTGGTTCCATTTTCACCTCGCTGTGTTTGCCCCATGCTTGCAATGTTTCTCAGTACCCAAAAATAGTACCGCAGGGGGTGATGGATTCTTCCATTTTCCCAAAGACTGTGGACAAAACTTACAAACTTTGGTGATCCTCAGACTTGCTGAGCACGTCCCTGGGAAGTTGCCAAACGCTTTGGCTCTCATACTTCAAAAATTTAGCCAATATTTCATATTCTTGGCATTTATTGTGTCTTGGTTAGTCTTTTTATTATTTAACTTAAAGTTATTTTAAAGTGTTAAATACATTTTTTTATTGTTACACCACTGGGTCGATGAAGCTTTCTCATGTGCTTTAAGAATTTTTGCCTCACTATTACAGAAAAAACTGAGCAATAGGAAGGAATCTGATTCATTGTCGTCCAGACCTTCTATCAGACCTCTTCTTTTAAGAACATTCTCAGATGAGTCTAATGTATTGTAACAGGTACCCTGTCCAAAAGAATTAGGGTGGTTTTAAATCACGGATGATTAACCAAATGTTCTGAAAATCAACTAAATATAGCTCTTACATTCTTCTCAGCTATTGGTGTGGGTTACCTGGTTTTGTAAAACCTAAAGGTGCAATGCTTGGCATACGCTTTAATCTTTGGAGCTACCTCTGAGACTTTTTCAGAACCTCACTTATATGTGTGCAGGTTCTTGAGAGTTGAAAGATCACATTGTCCATAAATGAAAATGTACAGTATAATTGGCATAAGCCAAGTTCATTGGAGTAATATTGAGACGGAAAATAATGTCTGTAAATTGCTAGCAGTGATCATAAAAATTCAATCCTGATGTATTTGTGATGTAATGTCCAAATCCCACTGATTAAAATTATTCCAGTATTGCACCTGGATCAATTCAATGGTTATGGGATTTTTTTTTTAAGTGCATGCTTTTCTGTCAGAATTAAAGAAATAAACAATGTATGCAAATAGAATTGAAATTAAACATGATGTGTGTGTGTGTGTGTGTTTGTGTGTGTGTGTGTGTGTGTGTGTGTGTACACGTACAATATTATAGTAGATGTTTGGCTTGTTGATGCCCATGTTTAGAATCAATCTCTGTTTCTAGATATAGAAATAGATAAAAATGCCAAATTTCATCCACACATCAAAGTAATGTCAGATGTGTGACATCGCTACAGATGCGTTACTGTTTTTCCTGACATATTTGTATCAAAATTTCCAAGAGGGGGATCCTTGTTAGTAAACATTTGGGCTAGCTTGAGTGTACATGTTCCCAAGAATTACTCCTGGTGCTCCTTAGTGCAAACAATTCAGTAGTGAGAGACAAGGACTGCTGTTCTCAGTTGCAGCTCAGAGACGTTTTTTGAGAGAAGAGGGGGGTCTCATCGGGAATGCAAGATTGCTTACCTGTAAGTCCACCAGGGTGCTAAAAACAGGTGTTTATCCAACGCCCTTGTTAACTGAGCCTTAAGTATCACTTACAATAAAAATGTCACTTGCATTTAACTCTTGTGATTGTTTTACAGCCTTCCATCCTGTAGGTGGCGCTGCATGCTGTTATTTTCAAGCAGTCTGATTGGTTGGTTCCTTTAGTTTCCCCCCACCCGCCTTTTGATAAACGGTGCAGCCTGATGAGTGCACCATGTTCAATAAATAGACGTGCAAATGGGCCGAGCTCCACTGATGTGTGTATCAGCTGCTCTGGGTGGGGTTTTCACTGTGATGGCCCCGGAAGTCGGGTGCTCTCATAGACAGACAGTTGGAATCCCCTTGCTGTACTGAATGAATGGAGGAAGTCACAGCCTTTGGCTGGATTTTGCATGAAATGGGTCACCATTCCGGGCAGTTCTCTGCCGCCCAGATTTTTATTTTATGCAAGCCTCCATAGAGATGGCTGGGTTTTAAAATGTTATCTTGGTTTTGAGGCACAGAGAAAATGGACTTGTTTCCATTCCAGAAATCTGAACTTCACGTTTTGCATTGCTGGTTGCGCTAAGAATCCTCCTAAACTGCCCTAGGCCACTTGGAAACCCAGTTTCCCATCCCAGCAGACTGTGATCAGTAAATTGTGCACCACGCTGCTGACTTTGGGGGCAGTCTTACAGAAGAAAGGTGCTATGTGCATGTAACGTATTTATGCCTGTAGCCACGTTCAGCCATCTGATCATTCAGATCTGATTGAGGCTCTTCCCACAAAGCAATTAACCCTTTCTTCAGTAGACACATGCTGCAATACTTTTCCCACCTGGGCAGCATATTGTTTCCTAAATGTTCTGCTTTCTGGGTCACATGCATGCTAGCCAGTGAGGTTTTTATGGCCTTCAGTCTCATTCGACTGAAACTATGCACTTGTGCGGATGGAGCGACTGAATAAATTGGATGTTAGACTGGAAACGGCAAGAAAAAAAATAATTTAAAAAAGAAAGAGAAGAGCTTGCCTGCCATAAGGTCTCCTTACCCTTTCCTAGTCTGCTAAGTGGGAAAGATCCCATCCTTCATATATTACAAGAGTTTCTCTTAGTAAATATTAGTCAGATATGATTGGTTCCCTTCACAAAGCAGTATGGTGCAGATACAGTTGGACTGAATTCGTATGAGAATTACAGAGGAGAGCAAGTCAGAAGTTAGCCCTGGACCAAACGTAGCATTTTGAAAACCATGCAAATTCGTTTGTCATAGTACTCTTTTCCCGTTCACTGTGAATGCAATTTGGCATTTTGATCACTGTCTAACCATTCCTGTTGTTCTCCTGGCAAATTCTAATATGAGGCCGTGTAGAATAACACAACTGTGATTTTTGGCATGCAAAGATGAAAATAAATGATCTTTTTCCATCTAATTTCACAGCCCCTCCCATTTAATCTTCCCGTGCTGCTGTCCTATAAACACTTGGAGAATGGTTACATCTCTGAAATGAAGATCGACAATGCTGTTACTAACTTGACACAAAGACAATCATCTCAGGTTATCTCAAATGCCACAATTTTAAGCATGGCATGATATCGCGCTGTGGGAGAAGACATGCGGGACCAGACGTGTGTTGGAACTCGCAGTTCTCCTTAAGGTGACACAAGTATTGTCAGCAATCTGGCTGACGGGAACCTGCAAAGGCGCTCGCCCCAGAGCCTGTTCTGTTTTTTTCAAAGCCTGAAAATTGAAAAGTCAGAGATATAAAAAGTCCCTGGACTTGCGAGGAGAGAAAGTAACACCGGGAATTCCAGAAAAATTGAATAATAGAAGCTTTAGAGATACATGGATGCTCCTTATACCCACTGCATAGAAGGAGGGTCCTCTTTCACAAATTCATCCAACAGCAGAGAATGGCCACTAAAGTCTTATTCTTTTGCCTGACCAAAGAACACAGCCTTTCTGCTTATTCGTGGTCTTGTCCAACTCCATGGAAGGCTTTGGAAAGGCTCCCATCATGGAAGTTGGGTTGGACTCCAAATTAGAACCACGTTTTGTCATCTGGCCCAGCTCCCGTTGCCTTTAATGAGAGTGGCGCACCAGCAGCTGGAGGCAGGATGTGATCGTTAGAAGAGTTAAGCTTTCAAATCAATGCAGCAGAAATACTTGAAAATATTGAAGGATTAAGTTGATGATGTGACATGTCCAGCGGCGTCTCCTTTCCATTGCAGACATCAGGGTTAGAGCTGTTAAATGTTCTTTATTAAAATGCAGAAGTCCGTCAGCCTTGAAATCCGAGGAACTGACCAAAATATTTGAAGAGTTTTCCTGTGGCAAGATTTTTTTCCCCCATGTTAACAAATGGGTTTCTGACAGAGAAGGAAGACAAAATAATTAACCCTTTCCCTTTATGTGTTGGAAATGCACCGAATCTTTTCATCACTCATGAAAATCTTCTTAGTCAGGAAAAGAATCTTAACTAAAATTTGTTGTGCCAGGTTTTTAGCCCAAGCTTTACTGGATTTCTGTGGTTGTGTTCACACTCCTGGGAGTGTAATTGCAGATGTTGGGCTGGCAAATAATACCAGGTATAAATCTGCAACCGCCATGATTTGCACCAACAAAAAGCGAGGTCAATTTAAAAGTGACTAAATACATCTCGTTCTATGAGTAACACTTTACTTGCCTCTAAAATCAACAGATTATTTAAAAATCTGCTTCTGTCAAGGTGATGGGAGTTAAGGTATCGATTTAATAATGCCATGTCTGCGTAGCATAAAGGTAAAATGCTTGATGGCCAACGTCTATATTTTTGTTATGCAAGAGAGCAATACTGCTTTGAATATAAAAAGTCTTGCGTGGGCATTGATTGCATTCAGTACTAAGTGCAATTGGTATTTCGCTTTTTTTTATTAATATTTTTCTATCAGGCTCACTACCCCTTCATTCTGTATGGCCTGGGTTGTCTGATCACCCATCTCTATTGCTAACAAGTTGTGCTGACGCCTTAGTGCGTGAGGCGCACAGCCAACCGATGCAGTGACGATTCGGTCTGCACGCCAACCCTGACCTTTCTGCTTCGACGCACAGTTCTGTTTGCTTGTACGTTTACATTGCCTTTCAAATACGGGCACCGAAATGCATACCTCCATTCCAGGTCTGACTCTGGCCGCCGCCTTCGTGGTTTATTGCGTGTCGCGTTCTGAGTGCGGGGCTCCAATCCTGCTCCGGCTGAAGCCAGCTGAATGTTTTTGCCTTCGATTTCCGTGAGAGCATGGTTGTGGATGTTCCCAGGAATAGTGATTGGAGGGTGAGCGGGGAAATTACCTTGGTACAGTGTAATGTTCGCTTCCTGGGCGGCGTTCCACTGCTTGCATTTTAAGAGTAAGCTTGCTTGGAGTCAAATTTGTCTCTTTCCGTCTCCAAATAACTAATAATGGTATAGACCAGTGGTTCCCAACCTGAGGCTGGGGGGCCAAAAGTGGCCTGGGGGAGGGGAGCTTTCAAAGTGGCCCACCGTTCCCCCCCCTCTGGCTACAGAAGGGACCCTCTGCCTAAAGACCCAGGCAGAGCGCATTGCTGCAGCCAAAGGGACAGAAGATCAGCTCTCCCCTCCCGCTGGCTGTAGTAGGGAGCACAGCAAAGCGCTCCGCCTAGCCACTACGGTTCCTGCGGGAGACAAAATGGGGGGGAGCACTGATCTCCCAGACCCCTGGCTGCACAAGGGAGTCACTGCCTAGGGACCCAGGTGGTGTGCCGGGGACTACAGGATGCATGTGATTTTCTGGCTGCAGTTAAAAGGATGGGAGAACCTCCTCGCTGAACAACTTCTGTCTGGCTGCAAGGGAGTGGGAGGCTGCTGGCAGAGATCGTGGCCCTTCAGGATAGTAAAAATGGTATCTGTGGCCCTCAAGCCAAACAGGTTGGGAACCATTGATGTAGCCTGTAGAGTCAACCATTCACTATAGACCCCCGCCTGAAACCAAAACAGATGTGAGGATCCACACTCTTGGCTGGAATTAACACAAAACATCTAAAATACCAGCTGGGCTAGGTGAATTTACACCAGCTAAAGATATGGCCCTTCCCATTCAAAACTAGCAAACCCCAAATCCTGTTGCTTCCCGGGGACCTGTGGTATAAGAAGAATGTGGAATCTGAGACAGGAAGAAAAGACTGCCAGAGATTAGATGGCATCGGAATGACAATAATTGGATAGTGACGCAGTAATTCTATGATTGGTCATCATATAAAGTAAGACAGGTGTATTGTCATGGCACATTTCACTATTGAGCTAAAAAGTCAGTAGGAGCTTATAGGTGGAAAAACTTGAAAGAAACTGGTTAGTGTTTCTAACAATTTCCTGTAGATTAATCACACTGATTAGTGACAGAAAATTAAGGAAAATAACTAGACTCGCTTGAAATTCTAGTGAAAATTTTCATAAACTCTATTTTTCAATACTAATCTTCTTTGTATGAGCATATTATAAATTGTCTGGAATTACATAAAAAAATTAAAGGCAAATTTGCATACATATCTGCCAGTAGACGATCTAATTAATCTCACTGTGCCACCCATTCAACTTCTCAGCTGTGCAATTGTTTAAAATAACGTATTGTCAAAAGGTGTACATTATACACAGGTGATGACAAGAAACACTTCTCGGCTTCTTTCGAAAAACAGGACTGCAACCTTACTTTTTTTCCCTCCACTTAAAATGCAATTTTATACATCTGTTGCTTTATATAACGGACACTGAATGTGAATGTTACACTATGTGAATGCACCTTGCCCCTTTTTCATTACAGAAATTTTTCTTTTAAGTAATCAATAAACTTTGGTATGTTGTTCTGATTAATATTTTTGCCTGGTCTGTCTCCTGGGGTGCTCCTAACCCTCATTTGCAGGAGCAAGCAAATGGTTTATCGTAGAAGCATAAGATGCTGTTCATGGAGGAAGTATATGGGAGAGGTATTGTCTGCTACATGTTGTACACAATACTTCATACCTCAAATGAGTCCTTATCCAACTCCCTTGGGAGTCTATGGAAGGACTCCCATTACCTTCAGGGGGCACTGTATTGCGTTCACAGAGCCAAACTTAATTTTCCATGGACAATTTCCACTGATGTCAACAAGAATTACGCCCGAAGGAAGAGTATGGTAGCCTCTTAATACGCTGGGCCAAAATGTTAAAACCCACGTGCATGAATTCAGGGCATAAGTTCTTTAATTTTTCAGAAGCGCTGTGCATCCAGACTGACTTAGTGGGAGCGGTAGCTACTCAGCTTGTCAGCAAATCAGGCCACTAGGCACCAAATGTGAAAACGTCAATGCACGTGATGACAGTGGCCAACCGATGTGTTTTTCGAATGTCATGTATCAGGTATTCGGGTAACAAGTCACTGAAGCAATCAACTGTTTTTCAGTGGAGAGCAATCTTGCTTTCAGCTCTGGAGACACAGAAGGGATGATCAGAGCCTGGTCAGAAGCTTCCTGGAGCAAATTAAATGCACATCAGGTTTTTGTGCTAATGAAATTCAGTGCCATTACAAACATGCTGGAGCAATTCACAGGCTGCTTGTGTTTATTTTTAAGACTAGGGTGTCTCATTCAAATTAACAGGTTTGCTAAGAAAAAAAATTTGAAAAGTTCCATTTCTGCCTTTTTAATTATTAAGCGCCTGTGAAGCATCACAGGACAGATGGCTGAGCTATTTTAAAACTAAACCTTTAAGGAGTAGCATGTACTACTGGAAACCAAATACACACATTGAGAATCTTAATTATCTATTGTATTGTTTATTGTACTGTACTGAGTGATTGGTAAAATGATCTGAACTCTTGCAACGGCTTTTAAACTGAGTTGACTCTACAGAGTGGGAGAAAAGGTAGCGATGTGAGACTTCTGTGAATTTGCCAAATACTTCAGAAAGCTCTGACCCCGTCACTGTCACACTTAAAATATCTATTTAATAGCACTAAGCATTCACTCAGGTTTGTGGCTTTCTGGTTCTCGCTCCTGTACTCAGTGTCTCAGTGAAGTCAGAAAGTAATTTTTCCCCAGGTCACATTGGCAGAGATGTTGGGATTTCTGCATGGATGCAGATTATTTGCCAGGATTATGTAGGTACATCTCATTTAATTATTTCCCAGCCATTGCGGGGGCCTCAGGTACCGGTGCATGGCAATCCTGTGTCACATAATAGTCTGGTCTTCTGGGTCTCATTTACTTTGATCTTATTTCGGGTGTTGGGGGAGGGTTGTACAGATGATCTAGTGGTTCCTTTTGGCCTTAAACTCCGACTCTGTGAATTAAAGGAGTATTAGAAATGAGAAGCAATGACTATTTCCTTACGTTCAGACTTTTCATTAATAAGGACTTTTAGGGGCACATTTTCAAAATGCCAGCACCGGCTTGTATGCCTTGAACTATTTGAAGTACCAGAATATAAAATAGTGAGCTGATTCTGCAGGGAAAAAAACCCCTTGCAGACTGCATCTCTGTATACTCCTTCACCGTCCCCCCTGTTAGTATTGCATTTAGAACAAGGAAGTTCAGTAAGTAAACATAAGCAACCGAGGATTCAGCCGAGTCTTCCAGTGTGGAATCCAACCTCCCACGGGTGCTCTTCTCCCCTCTAGGCCACACCTAGCTCAGCAGGCTGTACGGCTTCATCCATGGCACTTTCATTTGTCTCTGGCACACAATGGAGTGATGAGGCCAGCCTTTGATTTCCTGACCCTATTGATCAGGAACCCATTTGAACTCTGAATGATCTGGAGGCAGCCTTTCCATATATAATTAAGTGAGGCAAACCCCCCACAACCTCTAGTATCATAGTCCAATGCCATAACCCATTGGCTACCACACTGTACCATTTGGCCCACAGATCCCACTCCCCCGGTGTCCAGGACCCTGCAAAGGACGCAACAACCGCAGCATTGCTCTCACCCATGCTCTTTATTTACAGTGCTTCCGGACAGCCCATCTTCGCAGCAGCTTTTTGCTCAACAACAGTCCCTCCAGCCTCAGGGCTTCTTCAGGGCCTTCTAGGCTTGGGGTTTAGCACTTTTCCCTCGGCTACCCTAGGCAGCCTGCACCTAAGGCCACATTCCCCTCCCTGGTTTCCTGTCCCAGTCCTTATGTACCCAGTTGGTCCTGTCCCAGCTGCTCCCACTGGGCTAATTAGGGTCTGCTTCAGCCCTTATTATCCATGGCACCTGCAGCTTTCTGGGGCAGGGTTTCTAGAAGGACTTTCTACACACACCTCACATCTTAAGAGATTGAGGTAAAATTCTGGCCCTATTCTTCGCCATTGACTTCAGTAGGACCAGGATTTGGCTGACACGCATCCCTGTGGCAGGTTTGAGGGAAGATAAACTGAAGCTAACCCCTTTGTTCACTGGAGGCCAGGAAATGTCCCTGCTCCCTGATTTGTTGCTGAGAGATTAAGTTGTAGACAAGTGAGCTCACATATCTAATGCACTTTAAACGTGGCGGAAATTCCTGGTAAAGAAAAGGCAGTGAAGGGTCAAATTCATCCCTGGAATACGCTTTTCGATATCAATCTATTTATACCAGCAATGAATTTACTGCTTTGGCTCCAGGTATTTTTAGCTCAACTCGTTTTTCTTGTTTCCAGGATTGCTTGAAATATAAACTCGTAGCTCCTGATCTGGCTGCTAACGCTTAGGGCACAAAAGAGCTAGATTGCTCTATTGCTCTCTGGGGCACTCAGTGCCAGGGGCTATTTCCCAGGGGGCACCAGCATCAAATGACCCACCATCTGTGTACGCAGTCTAGGGCCTCAAACTCACTAGCATTCACCTAAGGAAGGCCTTGGAAGGGGGATAGTCCAGAGACCAAGGTACAGAACCAAGGATGGATGAGATGGGGAAGAAAAGTGATCAACAGGATGTAGTGACAGAGTTCATGAATGAGGTGAGTCTGCTGGCTGGAAAGCTAGGGTAGATAGAGCTTAGCTGGCCTTGCTGCCCAGGACCTTCCTGAACCTGAGCAGCTGTTACCCCAGGTGGAATTGAGGGGTCAGTCCACTACGTGGGTTCTGGGACACAAAGACCTGTGGGTCCCAAGAGGGAGAGGGCACATGGCTACGTGGGTTCACCAAAAGAATGTGGAAGGGCTCCAGTGAAAGCCTGTGTCACTAGATGTCCTGATTTTATAGGGACAGTCCTGATATTCAGGGCTTTGGCTTGTACAGGAACCAATTACACCTCACCCCATCCTGATTTTTCACACTAGCTATCTGGCCAGCCTAGCGTCACATCATAACCATGGCAAAACGGATGTTGTGTGAGGAGTTATATCCTGGACGTTGTGTTCCGAAGGTCTCTGATGAGACTGGTCACCAGAGAAGCAGGTTTTCTTTCCAGCAAGAAATGTTTCCATGTAAATTCAGTATTGTTTGGCTCACAATGAGCCTCCGTTTACAGTCTGAGCCGACGGCTAAGGAGGGATTGTGAAACTTCAGGAGGAAATGTACAGGAAAAAGTGACCCAGTAGGGGAGAGGACAATGAACTTTTGGGGGAGCAGCTAAACAGTGCAGAGGACCACCCTCGTTCCTTCCATCTGTGAGAACAAGAGGCCTCCAGTTTGATCTCGTAAGGGAGTAAAGCCAGGCTGGTTGATGCTTGGGAAAAGACGTGGGGTAAGTTCCCTTGTAGGCAGAGGCAGCTTCTGGGGTAGGTGAAACAGGTGCACACCTTGGGCCCCCAAGCAGTGGGGGCCCCTTCAGCTACCCCAAAAGCTGTGTCCGCTGCCCACCCTGCACAACACACGGTGGGGGGCCAGGGCCGGTGGCAAGGTGGGGGGGGGGGGTGGGGGGGTGCAGGGGCCCTGGTGCTGGGGGACGGGCTCCGCGCTCCCGCCTCACCCCACGCCTGGGCCAACTGCTCTGCTGTGCCCCCTGCCTTTGGCAGAGGGCAGTTGGGACCCCTGGCAGAGTGCCGGGGCTGCGGAGGGGGCCAGCCATAGGGAGCTGAGGCCATGGGGGAGTTTCAGGGCCCCTGGCAGGGCACCAGAATGGTAGAGGGGGCTGGCTGCAGGGATCTGGGGCCACAGGGGGTGGGGCAGAGAGGGCTGCATGGGGAGTCAGAGCCATGGGGGCCAGGGCCCAGGGGTTTTCAGGATACTCCAGTGGGGTGCTGGGGCTGTGGGGGGGGGGGGAAGGGGAGGGGAGGGCAGGGCTGGTGCCAAGGAGCCCTCTGGGGGCCCCACAATGGACCTTTGCCTAGGGCCCCAGATAGGCAAAGGCCATCTCTGCTTGTAAGAGGAAGGGGAATGCCGTGTTGGTTAAGTTCAGGCTGTAGAAAGTGTGCTATGATTTTTTACATGTAACTCTCTCCAGAGTCACCTTTCCCTACTACAGGGCTTCAACTCCATGCTCATTTCATCCTTAGTCTCTCCACAGAAACATGCCACTAAGGAGCAAATGGATGTCAGACAGGACTGGACTGCTTTGCATGTGATGTGTGTCAATTCTGGAACTGGCCTGAGCCCATCAGCTAGCAGACAGTAACATTTTGTATCTCTGCCAACCTGGGCTGGATCTGAATTGATGACGCTCCCAGCAACAGTCTTCTGAACCATCCACCTCCTGGTAATTTTAAAAACAAACATAGTTTGGTAGGTCCTACACAAACACCATGCCTTGCACTCTTTTGCGTGCCGAGAGGTGGTGATTATTAAAAGAGTGCACAGTCCTGACCTCAGGGAGGATATCAGTACACAAACAAAGTAAAAAGAGACCCACAGGATCGCGTCTGCAGCATTAGAAACAAGGAGAAAATGGTGGTTAAATTGGTAACTGATCTACAACAGTGGTTGGGAAATTTTTCTTATAAAATGAAAGTGCTAAACGCTAGCTCACATCAGCTGTAAATACTATTCTTACCAGATGTTGCACCCTAATCTACTAGCTTGCTTAAATAATGACTCGTCCTGAATCGTGGAAAGCAGAGGGCCAGGCCCGTAATTTAAAAAGCTGCTTCCCTGCTGTGTTGCATATCAGAGCAGATTCTGATGCTGGGAATGAATTAGCCAGGACAGCTGATAATGGAGGCTGACAGCTCTAACAGCTAGGGCTGACCCCGGCTCTGCAGCCCAGAGATGCTTGCGTGGTTAACACAGCTCTCAGATCATACAATTCCCCCCACTCCACCCCCCAGCTCTGTTTAAGGAAAGGAGATTGGCGCCTGGCTGTCAAAAGCAAAAAGACTGGTTTTTAAACCAAGCCACACAAGATTCTCCCTAAAATCTAACAGGCTGCTTTGAAAATGTAGAGGGGAAGGAGCAAGGCTTAGTTTGGGCCAGAGTCGACTTTCAGTGCCTCTCTGGCACTTCACAGCCCTGGCCCCTCTAGGCTTGCTGTGTCACACAGGAAAGTAAAAAAAAAAAAAAAAAAAAAAGAAAAAATTATTTTGAGCCACAGCACCTCTTTCATTTCAAATTAAGCACTGAGCAGGGGAGGGAATAGTGGCGTCTTATTGTTCAGATGGTCCCTGGACTGACGGGGCAGAAATGCTGCAACATTTCAGTTCCAAGGGCCCAAATTGGGCCCTTGGCAGGGGATGTATACAGCTCAGGGTCAGTCCAGCATGGGTAAACGGCCTTAATGGAGAAGAGGTGCTGCTGGGCCCCTGCAGCCAGCCCAGCCCAAGCTCCTGGGCAGAGCTCCAGGCAGCAGTGCGGGGAAGGGCAAGGTTTGATTTAAGAGGCTGCAAGTTCATTTGTTTATGCCAGCAGCCGGCACGCAGGCTGGGCCCTCATTTGCCACCTCCTCAGCCCCCAAAGAGTCGCTCCAGCCCCAGCTGAGACCCACTGAGGTAGCCTGAGGCAGCTGCCTCCAGTCTGGGGCCCTCAAATAAATACCAGCGTGCTCCTGGCCAGGAGTCCTACATGCAGCTGGCCTGTAACATCCCCCGTTCTCCCTCACCCCCTTTATTGTTTCCCTAAATTCCCCATTTCCCACGCATCTGGCGACGTGGGATTCTCTCCCACGAAAGCTCATGCCATAAATAAATCTGTTAGTCCTTAAAGGGGCCCCAGGGCTCCTTGTTTGCTCCCCTTTAGCCCAGTGCCCCGCTCCCAGCTGCTCTGGGGCCTGGGCCTGGCAGGCTGTGAAATGCGTGGCTGGAGGGCCAGGTCTAACCCCCCCACGGTAGATCCCATCGCTCCCAGCTGGGGGACCAGGGCTGGCTGCTCTCCGCTGAGCCAGCGCGGGGAGGGCGCCGTGCCAGGGCTGGGAAGCCAGGGCTGGGCCGGGCATCGCTGGGGAGGCCACGTCCGCCGCCTCCCGGCTGCAGGGAGCGGCCACGGCCGCGCCAACCCGCGCCTCCCCCGGCGCTGGGGAAGGAAGGCGGCTGCTCCGCTCCGTGCGCCCTGGGCGCAGGCATGGGGAGCGCGGCCCGGCGCTAGCGGGGGGACATGCCCGAGCGCGCCCGGATCTCGGAGGCGGAGATGCGGCGCTACTACCGCCTGCTGCGAGCCGCCGCCAGCCTGCACGCCACCGCCGCCCGTAAGTGAGCTGCGCCCCACCGGGGAGAGAGCCGGGATCCGGGGCGCCACGGGGTCCCCGGCTGCCGGTCCGCTCCCCCGCCTTCCAGCCGCGCCCACCCGAGCTTTCCAGACAGCCAGATGGGGATTTCTTGGGCTGGTGGGAGAGTGCTGGCAATGGGGGGGCTCTGCCCTGGCTTGGAGGGGGTGATGTGAAAACATCATGGGCGGTGTTAAACTCCAGTGGAAAAGGGTTTTTCTTATCCCTGCCCATTGTTAATTTAATGAAAATTAATTCCAATGAAATCTAAACTGAAAATTAATCGTTAATTATAAAAATCCTTTATGAAGGCGGCCAGAAATATCCTTGGGAGTGTTGCAAAGCGAACCTAGAAGCCTAGGACACTGAGGTCACCCTAATGGGGTTGCCAAGGGGGCATTTTAGTTTTTTACTGACATGAAGATCTGAAGCTGATTACTTTTTTTTTTCAACTGACAAGGTAAACTTTTGACTGGCCTCACTAAGCCATAGGGTCATAGAAACTGGAAGGGACCCTGAGAGGTCATCGAGTCCAGTCCCCTGCACTCATGGCCAGGTAACCTCTGAAATCATACCTGACAGGTGTTTGTCTAACCTGCTTTAAAAACTTCCAACGCTGGAGATTCCACAACCTGCCTAGGCAACTTATTCCAGTGGTTAATCACCCTGAGCGTTAGTAATTGTCATAATTTAAGCCCATTGCTTCTTGTCCTATTGGGAGCGGTTAAGGAGAACAATTTTTCTCCCTCCTCCTTATGACATCTTTTTAGGTACTTGACAACTGTTACAATGTCCCCTCTCAGTCTCGTCTTTTCCAGATTAAACAAACCCAGCTCTTTCTGGTCAAGTGTACCATAATAATGTCACAAAAGTGGGTGCTCATTACTGATATTCTGTAGACAAGAATTTTGAATTATGCAACTGTTTTAGCTACAGTTAATTGATCAATTGGGTTCTTCGGGTGTGTGCAAAAATAACAGAAATGATAAAACAAACAAGCAGTCCTGCAGCACGTTTAAAGACTAACACATTTATTTATCGCATGAGCTTTCGTGGAAGAAAATCCCACTTCATCAGATGCTTTAAAGATGGGGAGCGTCTGGCGAAGTGGGATTTTCTCCCATGAAAGCTCATGCGATAAATAAATGTGTTAGTCTTTAAAAGTGCCACAGGACTCCTTGTTTGTTTTGCCGACCTAGACTAACACAGCTACTCCTTTAGAAACGATAAAGTCGTTGTCAGTGAAGTTTTATGATACAAGAATTGCTTCTGAACAACTACAATCAATGGCAAAATACAATATGTCTTATTCTCCCCATTCTTACAGACATTTTCATTTATTTACGGATTTACGGATGCTGTTGAAACTGTACAATTTTTTTTATTGACTGTCCATTGATTTTCAGATGCTTGGCAACCCTTCATGGGTTCTTTGAGCCAGAGAGTTTTTTCCCCCTCCCCTAGTGCTTCCTAGTGCAGCAATTTACAGTTCCACAGTGCAGTGAAAACATCCATCAAATTTAATAATCAAATATATTGCGATGTAAAATGGAAGAGGCCTACCAGCCTGTCTCTTTTGTCCCCCACATTGAACTTTGCGGGCACCCCTTCAAAAAAAAATCCTTCACTCCCATCATCTTCCTTCTAGTGACTGTAACAATGGTGGTAAAGTTCTGAGCTAATGAGGTCATTCCAAGTCCAACCCTCACACCGATAGAACGGTTTTCAAGCCAGCATGAAATAGCCTTTCCCCGAAGTTTGGAAACGGCTTGTACAGATTTGCCTTGAGAGATACGGTCTGAGAAGACAGACACGTATGGAGGAAAGCAATCTCTCTTTGATTATGGGGAAGGTTCAGGCGCCGCCATAGATGCTATTTGGGGCTGGTCTGGATGCAGAACAGCATCTGTTGAACTTGTGTGATTTTTAACCTCATTTTTACATGGGTGCAGAAGGCTGTGTGCACTTTGAGCCAGCCTTATTTTGATTTCATTTAAATGGGCCTGTGCCCAGTTTATGCCAACCCCAGATTAGCCTGACTGTGAAATTGAAAGAAGCATGTGTCCACACAGGGATGGCAGCAGGTTGGCATGTAGACAAGACCATTGCCTCTTCCGTGGAAAGGTGTGAGGTCACAATCAAACCGTATTTTTAAATTGTGAGGAACTGTGGTGGGCGTTTGAGGAATCGGTGTTTGTTTCCAATTTTTTTCAGAGATAAACAGCATTAATGGCACCTTGAGGGTTATTAAAAAGATCAGGCAGTTCAGTTCAAATCAAAATACTCAGATAACTGTCCTGAATGACTCTTAACTATTAATGAGCCCTTGTCCATAGGGCCTTCCAGTTTGAATTTTAGGAGAGAGAGAGTAATCTCACTGTTTGTCCCAATAGATATGGACCTATTATTTGTCCTTCTGAGGATGATCAAGGAGGATAGGATGTTACTGTGCTTGGGGGACCTTCTTCTTCATCCTTTTCCCACCTTCAAACATGTTTCATAAAGATGGATTTCAAATGGTTTTTTTTTCATCAAGTGAAATGGACAAACTTGTGCAATCACATTGCTTACAAATAAAAGCATTGCATTCTTATATCTTCCAAATGGCAGGAATTATTCACCTATTGCTCCTTGCACCCAGTGGGCTTAGGAGGTGACATGTCAGACATATATGTGCTTGTTGACCATGTCTGCAACTTGACAAGTTACAAGGGGAAAACAATCTGGGCCCTTGCGCTCTAAACCCGGATCCTGGAAAAACTTATACCCAGGCTTAACTTCACTCACATGCACATCAAAAACGTATAGCTGTTTACAGAAAGGGGACCTAAATGCTACACAGACCGATAACTAAAATAAGTTCTTATTAGAAGTCTCTAGTAGGTTTTGTTGTATGTGCTCCACGGTTGTTATTTGACGCACAGAAAAACATTTGCTTTGATGGATTGTACTTTGCATGTAGAGTGGTGTCTTATTTGTAAAGTAATAGCGGCTTCCTGCTGTGCCACTGACGTGGCCTTTATTGTTGTGGGAACACTGTTGAAGAGTAATATGAAGTATTCTGGTCACTTTCAATAAGCAGAAGAGCACAATCTAACTCTAGCTTTTGTCAACCTTCCGTTGGCCAGTATTGCAGTACTCCTTCTCGTTAGTATTTTTATTTCTCAGCCTTCTGATTACGGCCAGCCTTCCCCTGGGTTTAGAGTGTATAAATCAGGTGGCAATTTATTAGCTAGTAGAATGAGCGACGGTCAGAAAGTTAGGACTTATAATGTCCTCTCTGTGACTGACGCTAAAGTGCCAGACTGAATATGCAGGTGACAGATCATCTGCATGTCAGGCATCGTCACCTCACAGGAGCCTTCAGTGTTTTACAAATTGCTCCAGATCAGCCAGGTATTGATGGGTAGTTTGAATGGCAGCTGGGCATGAGCCACTCTTGCTTTATCTGTTTACAATATTGAAAGAAGAAAAAAAAGCCACAGATGTATGTTTGCTTTGGGGGCAGATTTTTGTTTCTTTTCAGCATAATCCTGTAATGGATCCTCAGAGGAAAAGGTCAGTGGCTGCTACCATTGCTTTCCCCTTGAGTGGAAGAGAGGGCACCCTATCCCAGAACAAATGGCACATGTTATTCATTATCTATTAAGGGCCAGCAATATGCTTGGTGCCATGCCTGGCACAGAAGCAGACATTCTCTCATACAAAGAGCTTCGTCTAATTCTGATTGTCTTGACCCCTTTGCTCAGTGTAGCTGAATTTCTTACGCTGGATCTTTTTACTAGAGAACATAGAGCAAGGAAAGGTGGCTGTTTGTGGGAATGGCAATTAAAAGAAAATGATTCTATGGAGTCTGATCTTATCGAGCCAATGGCAAAAATCTTCCCTTCTTGAAGGAGGAGCAGGATTGGGCCTGAGAGAGAGAGAGGCAGCAAGAAGTGATGTATAGCACCTCTACACTCTGTGCATGGGGTCTTACGCCCGCTTCTAGAAACACAGCACAAGAACAATGAGGAATTCGTGCAGGTCCATCGCCAGACTGGGACCATGACATGGACTATGCAGGATTGCCAATCTCAGTGTTAAAACAATCATTGCATTCCCCACCCCCAAATCATGAGATCTGAAAAAGGTAAATGCACGGTTCTTCCCCACTCCTCCAAGGTTCTGAGCTTTTTAGCCTGCTCTTTGGATACATTTTAAGCCCTTTTACCCAACCACGAGAGTGAGAAACTTTATTATTTTTTGTAATGAAAGCCGAGATCCTCATATAAGTGCTCACCTGCAGATGCCGAGGTTTTAAGTAAAGCATCCAACATCATGAGACGTGATAAAAGTATGAGTGTTAGTGTGTGTGAGTGCATGCTCGCGTGCAAACAAACACACAAATACAAATGTCCTTTTGATCTTTTGAAAGCCTAACATGTTGAGAACCACCAAATATAGCTCTAGGCGATACTATTTTAGAGTGGGTAGAATACAAACTTATTATGTAATGACCTCCAGAAAGATGAATGCTTTTATCTGTCAAAGCCATTCAAGGAGGTGCTGCCCAAATGAGGAACACAGTAGAAATAGTTGTGCAAGAATCTTAGTACCTAGGCTTCATTCCGTTAGCAGAGAGCAGTTTCTACATCTGCAATTTCATGATTTATCAGTCGTTTACCCCATGATGGCAGGCCTATGTGGGAGGGAGGTAATTTGAAATATAAAGTGGAGTGGGG
Source organism: Pelusios castaneus (assembly GCA_007922175.1). Classification (NCBI taxonomy): domain Eukaryota; kingdom Metazoa; phylum Chordata; order Testudines; family Pelomedusidae; genus Pelusios; species Pelusios castaneus. The sequence goes on along the minus strand of ML685771.1, from coordinate 6,433,058 downwards.
GAGGGTGATTGAAGTTGGCATCTACCTTTGCTTCTAATCTGCAGGATACTGTGAAACAGGGAGCTTCCACTGTTTCTTATGGAAAAACATTGCCTCTCCTTTTTCTGCCGTGTTTCCTTCTGAGTCAGACTATTGCAGTATTTTAAGCCAGGGCCCTGAGTATTATATGGTTTCACAGTATCAGAGTCGGATACAGAATCTGCCCCATCCACAGAATTGGGTTCTAGTGTTTGAGCTCTCCTCTTTTTTCAGCACAGTTTTCTGGCACTTGCGGTTCAGAAGAAAATCTTAAAACAACAAACAATGTGTAACCTGCAGCAGCGTTGTCTGCCTGAGTCTGCAGACAGCCTGAACCGATGCGGAGAGAGGCTGTCTCTGCGAGTTATCTCTGAAACCAGAAGATGCCAAATATCAATACTATTAAGGATTTCAAAGGTGTGATGCTACGGCGCTAAATCATCTCAATTGCCAAACCCTCCAGATTCTTCCCTGACACATATTATGATGCAATATGTGGCCAGGTAACAAATCGGGTGGTGAAAAATTAGGAATTGTGCCAAAAGAGTTCAGTATCAAAACGCTGCACTGATTGTAAAGTCATGGTGGGAGTGCTATACGGTCTTCCACGTTGCTTTTCTTCCTGTGTAAGTGGTCTTCAGTCTCTGAAGAAATGCTTGCATCTTTGAAGGGATGTGGTAAGCAGCAAGGAAGTTTCCCTTCTGCCTTAACCTCTCTACATAGAGACAATGAGGCACAGTTACTTTCTGGACCTGGACATTGGTGTTTTGGCTGAGATTCCTGAAAACTGGATTGGCTGTGTGGTATTTGTGTCTGACTCTCTCTGCTCCAGGCTTCATCACGTAAAATAAATAAGTAGCACTATGAATATACTCAGACTCCATGTCACTGATTCCTCCTTCAGCAGGAAACCAAACTAAGATGCCCTAACATCTGCTACTGTTCAGCAAAGGGGTGGTGGTGTTCCTCATTTTCATTTTTAATTCAATAACAACCTTTGCTTTTGAATTTATCCTAATCGGCTGAGGAATTTCCAGGTTCCCTCAGTCTAGAAATGGGGGGGGGGGGGGCTTTGCTGCAGAATGGGATGGAGATGGGGCAAATCCATCACTCCACAGATTTCAGTGATGCTGCTCCCAAATTTGCTAGGGAATTAGGCCCCGCCCCCCGCATCTGTCTTCTGATTTACACCTGCAGCTCCTGATGAAATTGAGTTACCTATACATATGCAAAGCCATAATTTGGCCTGAGGAAGAGAGGTTTACAAGAGATTGAATGATGATGTGAAAATTTATTGATGTACATTTGCTCTCCTCTAACTCTGCACTTTGTGGTGAATTTGGTTTGTTATGGAAGCTATTCATAGTGGCTCTAATGATGCCTAGTGTGAGAGCAGATGCTAAAGCATGTTTCCCAGTGCATGTTTGGCACATATAGCTCTATGCTGACTGGGAAAACGTCTTTAGTCTCGCTCCTGGGTCTTTCCTAAGCACAGAGTGGCTGAAGTTGGAAATGGAGGAAAGTTAAAAGCTGGTTGAAGCCCAAGCATTGTTTGAAGCTTAAGGCAAGAAACCTGGTACAAGATTTTTCAACGCCCACACTGATTTACTGTAGGGTGAGTCTGAATGCTCACTGTGGGTGTTGAGACACTCTTATTGCATTTCTTTTGTGAAATGTAAGTCCATATCTGAGCTGAACTGGCTTTTAACTTTCCCAATTTTGAGCTGTAGTTAGCGTTGTTATGGACAGAGCTAGTCTGGTTAGACACCAATAGATGAATGGGTCAGATGTTGTTCTAGCAGTCTGTCATGGTGGGAAATTAGCAGCCACATGATAGAAGAGGATAATATGAAAGCCTTTCTTGCTGTAATTTAGCTTACTTCTGCTTGGCCTGCTTTGAATAAATTTCATGTAGTTGGCTAGCTGTTAGCTTTGGTTTGGAGCCAGGAAATGTGTAAAGATGCTGAGGTATAGAGAATCCTGTGAATTCATAACAACTTGGCATATTTTCCCTCCATGTGGAGGGGGCAAAATTGCATGAGGCTCACTCCTCTTTGTGACACGTTTTGTCAGGGGAAACTAGTGAATCCCCCAACATCCAGAACTAGCTCCAAGTCACCAACTGCCTTCTGCTGCCAGAATTGCTCCAGCCATTCTGGCTGGGATTCGTCTATTGTTTGCATCTCTTTGTTATGGATTGGGTATATGGTTCTCTCTAGTTTGACTAAAACTGGGATGACTGGATTCTGGGTGGGATTGCTGCTCTATCGAGGTGGGTTTCCTTTACTCCGGCGTCTGCTGGAGGTGCCCCAGGGAATTTACAATGCGGTTCCACACTTAGGTTTTACACAGGGTCAGTTTTGCCATGGATTCTGCCATCGCATCAGCATGTTTCCATGTTGATCAGTTCCTAAAGTGAGGTTATGATCCAGGTCGTCCTGTGATGTTTATCTGTGATACACTTGCACGTAGATCAGCCTCTCTCTGCCTGGATGTGGGTCAGCTTTCTCCTGTTCTCTTCTATCTTTTCACTGCATTTTCGTATGTGTTCTAAATTTTCCATCCTCGTTATATCACCTTTTAGAAGGTGATAGTGTTATGAACAGCCCTACATTTTTGCTTTATAGTTGTCTTCTACTGACATTTGACGTGACTCCATGAAATTCACACTCCCAAGATTTGGGTGTATTTGTGTCCGTGTTGAGTTGCCTCGATAAAAATCAGTCATGAAATCTGACTTACAAATGATTTGATGTTCAGAAAAGGAGCAAAATGAACCTGGGGTAAAAATAGTTTCAAACCGAATTTTTGTCCTTGATCTCACGTTGCTATGACTGAGCTGATATGGTAATGACAGACTAAAACAGAAGGCCAGAAATACACTATTCTAAGTCGTTCTCATTTCTGCATTCAATCTGCATGAAGCTTTGTCTCAGCTATTCCTTCCTTCCTTCCATAAAACCTGGAATGTTCTTCATTTAGTGAAGCCATTTTTAACACGATGCTTTCTAAAACCATCACCTCTCTATGATGGAATTGTTCATTCTTTAGCTGTTGTGGAATTTTTCTTTGTATGGTAATATGGCCCCTTAATGCAGGACTAAAAGATGCCCTGTTCACGGTGATGACCACATTCAACCCTTCGTGGGATGGGGACCCTCATTTTATACTGGCAATTGTCTCACCTTTTCCCTTTGTTGTTTGCCATTAAACTTATATCATCACACTCTGAAGAATGAAGAGTGCAACATCGAACTTGGACTGCCAAAAGCTGAGACAGGGCCACAGGGAATGGATCACTTGATAAATAGCCCTGTTCTGTTCAATCCCTCTGAAGCATCTAGCGCGGCCACTATCAGAAGACAGGATACTCAACTAGATGGACCATTGATCTCAGCTGGTGCAGTCTTTCTTATGTTCCTAACTGAAGGACTATGTTCTGTAATGACGTGTAGATAGGTAATATTAAAACCCACCCTGTGAAAATGTGCCACGGGGCTTGCTGGCTCCTGCAGGCTTCCCAATGGAGAAGTTTTCTCATCTGGTCTGGGTTGTATTTCACTTACCAGAAGTGAGTCTCATCATCTGATCAACGTTCTTGGGAGCAATTCTACCAAGCAGTCCAACATGCCAACCTGCGGACAGGTTCTTCTAAAGAATTCAAAGGGCATTTTAAAGAAATAAAGCCTAATTTAATAGGGTCACTTTCTGGAAGCACATTACGGCTGCTCTGCACCCATGAAAAATTCCACAAAGCTTCACGCAGCCGGAGTCACTGTTTTATCATCATCTCTCCTCCACGCCGTTGTGTACAATGGATTCTTGTAATTTATGCCGGGGTGGCTGGTAAACGCTGATTCCCAGTGTGCTGAGAAGTGAATGGTTAGTGAATTTCACTGATCCATTTAATCAATCTGTGGATTATTACTTTCAGAAGAGATCTAGGAATTAAGGGATTCATGACTCACCCACGGGAAGTCTAGCAATCTTTGTGTTTGAATTCTTACTTTTGCTTTAACTCTCATTAGTACAAGTATAAATTTTAGACAGGGCACAGAAGCTTGTCATTAGCTGTATCGAACCCCAGGCTGCAGCCTCGGTATGACAGCAATAAATGTGAATATACTAGAATTTACAACTATGTTAGCTAACAGCTGTTAAAATGCAACCAAAATGTCAAGTGCTAGACAAGTTCCAAAGGGGAAGCCGTGTTAGTCTACTTCAGCAAAACAAACAAGGGGTCCTGTGGCCCTTTTAAAGACTAACAGATTTATTTATCGCACGAGCTTTCGTGGGAGAAAATCCCACTTCATCAGACGCTTTGAAGAAGTACTAGACAGATGCTGTGTGGCCTGGGGAATTCACTTAATTTCTCTCTTCAGTTCTCTGGCTCTGTACAATGGGAATAATAGTTGGGTGGCTGTGAGGCTTATTCATGAACATGTGAGAGGTGCCATGCTATCCATGGATGAAAGGGGCTATAAGAGTATAAAATATTATTTACTTCAGGCACCGGGTCCCCCAGAGAGAAGTTGGTGCCTTTATACGTGGATCCATAGCGTGGCTTTCCATCTTGTGAAAGTGTCACACTGCCTTTCCCAGATGTTTTGATGACCTAGGCATGAGGGCTCAGGTGAACAGCTGGGTGGACAAGGTAGTCAGAGGTGACGGTTGTTCTGCTGTGTCGTGTGGAGGTGCAATGCGGGGAGGTGGAGAAGGGAGCAGGGAGCCGCACTTCCCCCACAATGCACCTGCACAGGGATGGGGCAAAATACTGTGTGTGTGTGTCTGTCTGTCTGTCTTCAAGGGGGTATAGTCTGCAGGGGTGTCCCCAGAGTCCTCCCTCTGTGCATGCCACTTCTTGGGGGCAGACACCGCAGGGGATACATTTCTGCAGCAATTGTAAGGAATGCTGGATTCCTCGGGCCCCGCTCGGGTACCGTGTGCTCTGCGGGTTCTTCCATCTTAAGTGTGGAGGATGGGTGTGGCTTTGTGGAATGTGGCTGAGCCTCCTGTAAATGACAACATGGCAGCTGCCATCCTGAGGCTGTTCCTGCATGGCACACCAGCACGGTTTACTGAGGCCGCTCTGTTGCTGCCCTTCAGCAAATTATCTCTGCATTTGTTGGAGGACCTAAGTCCTAGAAAGCACCGGTGCTCTCCCAGCTGCTCTCCCAGCCCTGTCTAACTCCCAGGTGACTACTAGCAAGAATTCAGCACCTCATGTAAAGCTGAGGACCGGGGAGGTGCTGCTAATGTTTCAGTGAAGGGCTTCCTCAATAAACATCCATCTCAGTCAGAGATGGACATGACGCTTCGTGTGACGCACCCCCACCTCCCAGCCCTGCAACCCTGGATCCAGCTTGTGACTCCAGTGTAGCCCAGATTATCCAGGCAGATTGTCCGATGTCCTTGTCTGTCAACAGTGAGGACACGCAAGTCATCTTGAGCTCTTTCAGCCGGAAGGGGTTTGTTGGGCAGTGAGCAGGTTCCCTTTGGTAACTGGCCAGCTGGTTAGTCATGGACTGGGGCTCCTTGTCACCCTAGACTCTCTCCCACCTGGTGGGTGTGGATAATAATGGCTCCAGGCTGGGGCTGGGTGGGAGAGGTAGGCCATGGCAGTTACTACATGCCCATTCGGTGCAGCAATAGTTTGCCGTCAGTATCAGTACTGAGTGAGGGATAGCTGGAGACCCATTTATATAATCAATGATGGCTTCACCTGTTAAGCCAATGGGACCCTGTGGTTAAAAACCCCTTGTCTGGCATTTGAAAGTCTCCATTGTATCATTGCAGAATAGATTTTAAGCAGATTTCTTTTGTCAGCTCGTCAGTCATTCCTGGGTCTTCCTGAACTCCCGTTTCAATTAGTGTCTGACAGATGGTGGTTTGCTGTAGTATTTTTGATAGAACCAGCCAATAAAGACACGCCAATTTTCCTAGAGCTGGTGAAGTACATCTTTAATACAAAAGCTCCTCCCCCCCCCATTGAATCTAACTGCTCATCTTTGCCTTCTAATGAAAATCTGGTTTTAACCTGCTTTAATTAAGAATTCACAGTCTTCAGGCTGAGAGCCCTTTGAACGTTACTTGGGCGGGTTACAGCTGATGTGAAGCCTGAGGATGCCGCAGTCTGCGAACTGTAAACGTAGCTAGAGCCAGCTACGGCAGATCTGCTGTTAGGCAGGCAGCGTTTGCAGCATTCAGAGCATCCGAGACTTCATCATCAGTATTTTATTGTATCTTTTGTGCCACTGTAGCTCAGTAAAGGGAATGGTTGCAATTCTTCAGAATAAAATAGGAGCCATTGACTTTTGGGTTACTTCTGAGTTAAATAGCAATAATTATTCTCAGAATCTTTTTAAAAAAATGGATATGTAGGATATCTCCTTAATGCATTGGGACCCCAATCCTGTGAGGATTAATTCTGCCGTGTAGTCCCATTGAGTTCCGTGGGGTTATCTGTGTGTGTGTAAAATCAAGCAGCGGTGTATCTTTTTGCGGGTTTGGTGTTTAGGTAAGCAGCTGTGCATGTGTTTACTGCAAGTTTATGTGTAATTCAAGTAACTATTGTTGCAAATGGGACGTTGGAGTGATTGGCACACAGCAGCAATGTCCTGCAGCAGTAATTAGACCCGTAAAGAAGCCCACGACTGCACAATCTTTCCTGGCAGCGATACTTTGCACTTGTGTGGTATCAAAGCACTTTGTAGACATCAGTAGCTTCACAGGAGCCTTCTGCAGCAGGGAAGGCTTACAGCTGAATAGACTAATGTCTATAACATGGTTGGTTAAGCAGCTGGCCCAAGCTGGCAGAGTGAGTCAGTGAGAGAAACAGTAATAGGATGCAAGCGTCGTGTTTCCTCAGCCACTCTGAGCACCAAATATTTTGTCTTGGAGCATAGTGTCTTCAGCAGGGAATAACCAAGGAGTTATCTCAATGGTTTAATATCTCTTTATTATAGCTTTCCATGGTGTTGCAACAGTCTGTGAATAAAACTCTTCTCCTCCTTTTAAATTAAATACATTTAGAGCTGGCTTTGTGGTTGCAAGATCAATATCATAAAATTGTAATGAGTTACTGTGTCACTTTGACAGGTGTATGCTGCAGCTGCTGTTTACGGATGGTGTGGGCTATGTGAAGTTCAGAAAGGAAAGAAAACAATGGTAGTCGGAAAATAAACTCTTTAAAAAGGAAATTAATGAAGCCAGAGGGCCTGTATATCTGAGTGGAAGGAGTTAGGGCTGCTTATGAACTGTGTATTTTCCTCTGAGTACCTGGACAGATGGCCTTTGATCACCTAGAAAGGAAAGATTTCTCAAAATGCTCATCATTCTCACAGCTTCGATTTGTACAAATCTTAAAATCCATCCCAGGATACAGTCAAAAGAGAAGAGGCCTCAGCAGAATATTCAGGGCTGCACAAAACCAGCCAGCTAGGACAGAAATAGATTCAGCAGTGCTCTCTTAACTACGGATTCATATTCCTTCTCTCTCTGTCTGAGGAGTAAAGGCTCCATTCCCCTCCACCATCTGACTTCACATGTCCTCAGAAACTCTATGTTGTAGCAGGGGCATTTATGGGGGTGGGGAAAGTAGGGTTACAGGCTCCCCTATAATCAGTGGGGACACAAAACTCCTTTGGCCCCAGGGAGGGGACATAGAAGGTGCCCATCCAAAAGGAGTCACATTTTTATTTCTGCACATGCCCATGGTGTAGCAACAATCGCTTTGGCAGAGGAATCTTTCAGATCTGTTCCTTGAATGCAGTAATTGCGCCAGAGTGATTTTATATATATTCAGTGGGGTACATGTATAAAAATGAATAGTAAAATGTTTCTAAAGGCAAACTGCCCTCCAGTTCTGTGTACATTTTTGCATGAGACCTTAAAAGTGAACATCATACCTGCTGGGTGTAGATGTCAATCTGGTGTGTAACACCCTTTGGGATTTACTAGGTGTTACTATTTTTAGTTTCGATTTTGTATCTGTACTGCTCTGATATGGTCTATCTGAGAGCAGATATCTGTCTGCTGTGGTTTAGGCAAGGTGAATTGGAAACCAACCCTTTATTTTCCCTTAGAATTTGCCCAGGAAGTTGAATTTGGTGAAATGCAAATTGAGGGCTAGAGAAAAGCTGGCGAAGTGACAGCCGCAGTGGGAATGTGAGTTACGCAGCTTTGACCTTTACCAAAAGGGCGGTGTTCTCATTTCTATATTATGTCAATCGATTTATTTTCCTTAACCCTTAGTGCTCTGCCAGGTTTTGAGTGCCCAATTTGAGACACCTTAAAATGGCCCGATTTTCAGAAAGCACCAAGCACCCACCGTCTGGCCGTTAGGCCCTTTGAAGGGGTCGTCTTGAGTTGGGAACCCCAACCCCCCAGTAGTGACTCTTGAGCACAAGTTGCATCTCAAACTTCTTCCCAGCCACTGAATCTTCAGCGTAATGGCCCTTCTCACCAACAACTTCTTCTGTCTTCCTTCTCCACAGCTGCCAGACATTCAATAAAATCCCTGACTCTTCTCCTCATTTCCTTAGTTTTCCCACAAATGGTTCTTGGCCTTTGCTACACTGAGCCTAAGTGGAAGATGAGCTATCTTTTACGTTGCGTTGTTGCAGCCATGTTGGTTACGCTAACAGTCAGTGAATTCTGTTGAACCCATTGATAGCAGGAGTAACTTGTGTCCTGTAAACAGAATTCAGTTTTAACAAAATAAAGTGTTGCTGGAGAGGAAGGTATGAGCTCTTCTTTGTTCAATCCTGGCTCTGACAAAGATTTCCTGTCCTTGACATGTATGGTTATCGGTGGTCATTTAAGCTGTATCTCAGAGAGTGTTATGAAAATTGATTGGTTAGTGTATGCACAGTCCTTTATAGACTCAGATTAAGGAAGTATGGGTTGGATGAGTGGACCGTAAGGTGGATCGAAAACTGGTTAGATCAACGGGCTCAGCGGGTAGGAATCAATGGCTCGATGTCTGGTTGGCAACCGGTAACGAGTGGAGTGCCCCAGGGGTCGGTCCTGGGGCCGGTTCTATTCAACATCTTCATTAATGATCTTGATGATGGAATAGACTGCGTGCTTAGTAAGTTTGCGGATGACACCAAGTTGGGGGGAATGGTAGATACTCTGGAGGGCAGGGACAGGATCCAGAGAGACTTGGACAAATTGGAACAGTGGGCCAAAAGAAACCTCATGAGGTTCAACAAAGACAAGTGCAAAGTCCTGCACTTAGGACGGAAAAATCCCATGCACTGCTACAGGCTGGGGACCGATCAGCTAAGTAGCAGCGCTGTAGAAAAGGACCTGGGAGTTATGGTGGACGGGAAGATGAATATGAGCCAACAGTGTGCCCTTGTTGCCAAAAAGGCCAATGGCATATTAGGCTGCATCAGTAGGAGTATTGCCAGCAGTTCGAGGGATGTGATAATTCCCCTCTATTCGACACTGGTCAGGCCGCATCTGGAGTACTGTGTCCAGTTTTGGGCTCCCCACTACAGAAAGGATGTGGACAAATTAGAAAGAGTCCAGCGGAGGGCAACAAAAATGATTAGGGGGCTGGGGCACATGACTTATGAGGAGAGACTGAAGGAACTAGGCTTATTTAGTCTAGAGAAGAGAAGACTGAGGGGAGATTTGATAGCAACCTTCAACTACTTGAAGGGTTGCTCCAAAGAGGAGGGAGCTAGGCTGTTCTCGAGGGTAACAGAGGACAGAACAAGGAGCAATGGTTTCAAATTACAGCTGGGGAGGTCAAGGTTGGATATTAGGAAAAACTTTCTCACGAGGAGGGTGGTGAAGCATTGGAATGGGCTATCTAGGGAGGTGGTAGAATCTTCATCTTTGGAGATTTTTAAGGCTCGGTTAGACAAAACTCTGGCTGGGATAATTTAGGGGGAGTGGTCCTGCTTTTTAGCAGGGGGTTGGACTAGATGACCTCGTGAGGTCCCTTCCAACCCTATTATTCTATGATTCTATGATTCTATGAATATGATCATCTAGTCTGCCCTCCTGCACAATGAAGGCCACAGAACCTCACCTATCTACTCCTGTAATAAGCCTCTAACCTAGGACAGAGTTAGTAAAGTCCTCAAACCATGGTTTAAAGACTTTAAGATATAGAGAATCCACCAGCAAGTGAGCCATGCCCCGTGCTACAGAGGAAGGTGAAAGACCCTCAGAGTCTTCACCAACCTGCCCTGGGGGAAAATTCCTTCCCAACCCCAAATGTGGCGATCAATTAAACCCTGAGCATGTGGGCAAGACTCACCAGCCAGACACCCAAGATAGAATTCTCTGTAATAACTCAGAACCCGCCGCATGTAATGCCTCTGAAAGTGAAAAGTGACCTTCAACTTATGCCTCAATGTGTCACTGACCTGGGCCTCATAAATGGTAGGTTCTAGACACACTTCAGGGAGCTCTTTCTCTTCCCGTCTTTAGTCTGAGTTGTCTATTTAGGTTGTAAATTCTTAGGATCAAATGTGATTTCTTACTGGGTGTTTGTACAGCGCCTTGCACGACAGGGTCATGAGCTCATTTGGGGCCTCCATGTCTTACAGTAATACAAGTACATAGTGCTAAATAGTCTATTTTAAACAGTAGTGCCTGATAATGAAGGTTTTTTTCTCCAGTTACTATCCTGTAGCATAGCTGATCTTTCGAAGGCTAGCAGCTGGGAAAGACACAGGAGTGGGCAGATTGGCACCTGTTAACAATATAACTACTAGTGAACGGTGTACTTTTCAGATAACCAATATTTTTCTTTGAGGAAAAAAGTCTGTATAGGGGGAATAGAGCTGTGCAAATAACATGTATTTGGTTTGTGGCTGAGTTGGGTGATGTGAGAGGAAGAGTTTCGGGTTGACCCAAGCTGAAATTTTTTTGAATTTTTTTGGCAAAACTAAAAAGTTCAGGGGTTTTTTTTTTCCTATCAAATGAAACTTTTCCTTTTTGTTTTTGAAGTTTATAAACTTTTTTTGATTCAATGGAACTATGGAAGTAAAATTCAAAACAAAAAGTTGCCCTGAAAAAATCAAAACATTTAATTCAGAATACGTAATAAAATGTTCCAGATTTTTGGAATTCTTTTTTTTAACCAAAACAATTTGGTGAATTTGACACAAATTCACCAGAATGTTTTGGTTGCCCAACTAATCATTTTCAGTGAAAAAAGTGTCCTCAGGAAAATATGCAAAGCTCAAAGTGGGAAGGAGTGAGTTGTTTGCAACCTGTATCTAGCTTGGGAAGAATGCAAACTGATAAGTAAGTTCCTTCCTATTACACATCGGCTTCTGAAATCTTTTTTTTAAATAAGCACTTTTGTTACCACGTAAGGTTAACTCCCCATTGCTAAACAATGTTTTCTGAGAGCTCTTAATGAACCACTCTTTCCGTCCCTGTTCCTAAATGCCTGCAAACAAAGTATACATTTTTTTGTAAATCTTTCGTTGCTTTCTTTTTTATTGTTGTAATGGATGTTTCTGTACAGAAGTTGATCCTGTGGGCCAGCTTTTCAAACAATGGCTGTGGTTGTATCTTTACTGCAAAATAAGGTAAACCTAGGTGTGGGAGGTAAAAATTTGGAAGCTGTAAAACGTATGACAGAGTGCCTAGAGAATTGTTATGGTGCTGTCTGCGGTTTTGCAGTCTGCCAGAGATTTTTATTGGACTATCACAGACATGTATGAGGGTAGCATGATAGCAGTGAGAAGCAGCTGAGGCTACAGACAGTCATTCACTGTAAGGGTAGTTCCACATCGAGGACCAGCCTTCAGGCCATTCCTATTTGTGGCTGCGTCTACACTTGTAAATTAAGTCGACTTACGCTTGCTTAAGTCGACTTAATTTACTCTGCGTCTACACTATACTTTCCTTAAGTCAACTTAAGGAAAATTAAGTCGACTTTGTAAAACCTCGTTTCAAGTCGACTTTTGGCTTAAGTCGACTTTAGAAAGTCGACTTAAGCCAGTGTAGACGTGGAGTAGCCCTAAGTCAACTCTAAGTCGACTGAGGGATCTCCATGACTCCCCCACTGCCCTCCCTGCTGGGGGGAGGGTGGCACAGGGAGAGCCTGGCATGCCCTCCCACAGGGCAGGGCAAAGCCCTGCCCACCCTGCCCCTATGCCCTGCCAGGGTCCCTCTCCCCCTTTGCCCCATTGTAGCGAGGTACAATGGGGCAAAGGCTGAGCCCCCTGGCACTTGGCAAGGGGTGCCCCCCCTGGCACCGTGGACCAGTCCCAGGTCCACCTAGCCCCTAGAAGTCGACCTAGGCATCCAGTGTGGACGGTCTAGGTCGACTTTGTAGGGTCCTCCCAAAGTCAACTTAAAATTTAAGTGAAGACATGCTAAGTCGACTTAACTTCACAAGTGTAAATATAGCCTGTGATTGTAATGGATGTATTGATGGATGAGATAAGGAGCGAGAGGCTCCATGTTGGGTGCTTTTTGCCAGTTATATTATGTTGTGCTGTGAAGATAAATATGAACTGGAAAAGGTCCTAAAACTATGGAGAGATGCATCAGAGGAAAATGGTTGACGAATCAGCTGACAAAAGGTAAAATCACACATCACTTCATTGAGAGGGACAATGAGCATTAATTAATTACAGGATGACTATGAGCTGCCAGTGTGATGTGGCTGTGAAAACAACTAATGTGGTCCTGGGTTGCATCAGATTTCTGGTAAAAACAAGGAGGTGTTAGTACCATTATATAAGGCACTCGTGAGACCCCATCTGGAATATTATGTGCAGTTCTCATGACCCATGTTTAAGAAAGATGAATTCAGACAGAAACAGGTACAGAGAAGGGCTACTAGGATGATCCATGGAATGGAAAACCTACTGTAGGAGAAGACACTCAAAGAGCTTGGCTTGTTTAGCCTAACCAAAAGAAGGCTGAGAGGAGATATGATTGCTCTCTATAAATACATCAGAAAGATCAATATCAGGGAGGGAGAGGAATTATTTAAGTTTGGTGTCAATGTGGACACAAGAACAAATGGATATAAACTGGCCATCGCGATGTTTAGATTTGAAATTAGTTGCAGGTTTCTAACCATCGGAGGAGTGAAGATCTGGAATAACCTTCCAAGGGGACTAGTGGGGGCAAAAACCCTAGCTGGCTTCAAAAGTGAGCTAGATAAATTCATGGAGGGGATGGTATGATGGGTCGGCCTAGTTTGACAATTAACTGATCTTTGACTACTAGTGGTAAATATGCCAGTGGCCTGTGATGGGATTTTAGGTGGCGTGGGTTCTGAGTTGGTGCAGAGAATTCTTTTTTCGATGCCTGCCTGGTGAGTCTTGCCCACATGCTCAGAGATTAGTGGATCACCATACCTGGGCTCAGAAGGAGATTTCCCCCAGGCCAGATTGGCAGGGGCCTTGGGAATTTTTCATTTTCCCCTGTAGTGTAGGGCAGGGGTCACTTGCTGGTGGTTTCCCTGTACTTTGAAGTCTTTAAACCACAATTTGGGAAGTTCAATGACTCAATTACAGGGTAGGGGTCTGTTGCAGGAGTGGGCGGGAGGTGTTATGGCCTGCAGGAGGCCAGACTAGATGATCATATTGGTCCCTTAAAATCTATGAAAAGTTAGTTAAACCAGGCTGGTATTGAGTTAAAGTCTGTACAGCAATTTAATTGTTTGATTCAGGGTTGAGGCAAGATGGGAATGTGGACATGGATGAGAGGAACTGCATGAAGAGTGCTGGTGTAAACGGAGAGAGTTGATGGAAATTCGCTGTAGTAAACTAAAGAGCAAAGTATATAAGACCCTGATTAAGCCAGCCATAATGTATGGGTCAGAATGATTGAGGAAGAGAGAACAACTGCTGCTTCAGACCGCCAAAACAAGAATGCTACGGTTGACGAGAGCTAGCCAGTGAAATGGTAACAGTCACGATGCAGCTAGCCCCCATCACAGAAAAGCTGAGGGCATATCAATTGATGTGGCTGGGTCATGTGAGATGAGAAAAAGATGTAGGGCATGATGGCCAGAGAGTTCAAGAGCTAGTAATCAAGGGATAAAGACCACAAGGAAGACCTAGAAAAAGGTGATTGAGATGCTGAAGGAGGATATAAAGAAGGCTGATATCAGGTGAGATGACACATTTGACAAGAATGCTTAGAGAAGAAGAACAAAGAGCTGCTGACTTTGAGTGACTGGACAAAGTAAAGGCGAAGAAAAAAGGCAAGCTGGTACCACAGTCATTAAATACATCAAGTTAGCTGAGAGGGCTAGTTGAGTTGAACTAGAGGAAACTGATGAACTTTATAAAGTAAGCAACAGCAATAGGGTTCAATTTTGGTCTGCATGGAATAAGTGCTTTTATTACTGCCATCAATGGGATCAGGGTTGACCCATGAAGAGCAAACAAAACAGTTTAAATGAATGGGAGTAAAAATAGTAAAGTATGCCCCTGAATGCCTGGGAAACACTGAGATTAAAAAGCATAGATGATGTTTGCTGCCAGAAAAGGATTAGAATAAAAAATGAACGATATGCCAGGGAGGTAGTGGAATGTGATTAAATGTCAGATCAATATGACTTCAGGCAGTCAAGAGGATAATCTCTGAAATTAGTTTTATAAGGGAAACCTAAATTTAAGATCAGCTATCAAAAAGTGCAAAGACTTAGCGGCATATAGGTGTGTTTAAAATTGTTTATCATATTTACTCTATCAAGGATGTATATTATGGATTAATATTTGTTTCCAGCACACTGAATGTTTTTTATTTTTAGCTATCATTGCGTTTGTACATTGTGGAATAATATTCTAATGAACACAATCCCTTCTCAGTTCTCGTTCTCTCTCTCTCTCTCTATCTCTCATGTGTATAAATTCTGCTGTGGTGCAGTATGGGAGGTGTGGTACACTAACAGTGGCTTAGCAGTTTTTTTTTAACTATTTAATTTTAGAAATCTAATCATTATTCATCAGAACAGTAATCTTTCTAAAGTGTTTTGTGCAAACAGACCGGCTGACTGCAGGGTTTTATTGGCTTTCGGCGTATTTTCATTTTCCCAGAAGTAAGACATGCCACTGTAAAATGCCCTGTATATTTCACAACACACCATTCCCTGACATTTCTGCTGCCAACATGAACATGCAGCAGGCTGTGTTGGGAAGTTCCAGAGGATTCAGCAAATGAAGAAATATAATTGCAACTTACTTAAAAAATAAACAAAAAACAGGCTGAATGTCCCTTCTGTCCTGCTGAGTAGAGGCCATGTCATCTTTAACATAATTGATACACCTGAGCGTTACTGCTGAATTATGCCCTTTGATCTGTTTGATGAATTCAGAAATCGAGGCACACTGGATTCCTAGGTGTGACCTTTTAAATATTTAGTTTAGTGGAGTAGTGTTAACCCTCCCTTGTGGTCCACTGCTAATAAATGCATTTTGCTGCTTTGTTTTCGCTAGAAACCACAGTTCCCATCTATGCAAAGGACATCAGTGATGCTCTGAGGAAAAAGTTTGTTTTTCTTTCGGGTGAGTATGGTAAATTTTCCCATGTTCTCTGTATAAAGTAATTAGATTGACCGCATGAGCTTATGCGCTGTTTGGTAAAATGATACTATATGTAGAAGTTTGTTCATCAGATAATCTCCATCGCCAGTATATGGTTAATAAAACATTGCAGCCGTTTGTTTGAAAGACTGTCTTAGGTTTCCTTCTCAAGCCATGCTACGAAATATTTGGCTCTTCATTAAAGTATCGCCAAGTATGCTGTTTTGAACTGTAGTAATAGTTCTATAGACTTCTGGCTAGTTTACAAGTATTAACTCTTTCATTCCTGACTTCTTTGCCGTCACATCCAAACTACACAGCAAAGAGATTAAGGGATACATCCAGTTTAAAAAAAAATCCCAAAAGTGTATTTAATAGTTTGGATCATTTAATTCTTATGTGGGAGAGGTGCACTTGAAACCCAACCTAGAATTTTGCTCTTAATACTGAAATGTTTTAGGGGCTAATCCCCTGGTCCTTTCTTAGTTTTTCATCTGATCCTTCCTGAGGAAAGTTCCTACCTGAACATAGTGGCCATTGAAAATTGTGTTCCTGGTGTCTCTTTTTCTAAAGTGATCTAGGCACATAGGGTACATTGACATTGGGACAAAGAACTGCAACTGGAGCTGACCTGGGTCTGTGAGGCTTGGGCTACAGGCCTTAACGTTGTTGTTCAGGCTCAGAGTCCTTCCACCCACATTAGGTTCCAGAGCTTGGACTCCAGTCAGAGCCTGAATGTCTACACTGAAATTTTACAGCCCAACAGCCCAAGCCACAGGTATTTAATTACTGTGTAGACATACCCTGGGAAGCCTAAGGGTAAAATTTTCAGAACTCCCGAAGACCAGATTGTTTAAGATACTTAGGTGGCTACTTGGAAATTCACAAGCACCCAGGCCCCATCTGCATCGTTAAACACATAAAGACCTTTAAAAATTGGACCCTATGGCTATGTCTACACTTAGGAATGTAGGTCGACTTTACTAAGTCAACTTTATTAAGTCGACTTTAAGTCAACCTTATTAAGTCAATTTAGAGAGTCCACACAGGACTCTTAAGTCGACTTAAAGCTGGCCTTACTAAGTCAACTTAGAGAGTCTACACTTAAGCCTGCTTAAATCGACTTAATTTACTAGTGTAGCCACCCTATGGCTATGTCTATACTTCTGAATTTAAGTCAACTTAGCATGTCCACACTTAAATTTTAAGTTGACTTTGAGGGGACCCTACAAAGTCGACTTAGAGCGTCCAAACTGGATGCCTAGGTCGACTTCTAGGGACTAGGTGGACCTGGGACAGGTCCATGGTGGCGGGGGGGCACCCCTTGCCAAGTGCCAGGGGGCTCAGCCTTTGCCCCATTGTACCTGGGTACAATGGGGCAAAGGAGGACAGGGACCCTGGCAGGGCATTGGGGCACGGTGGGCAGGGCTTTGCCCTGCCCTGTGGGGTGGCATGCCAGGCTCTCCCTGTGCCAGCCACCCTGGCAGGGAGGGCAGTGGGGAAGTCCTGAAGGGCCTTTAGAAAGTAGACTTAAGCAGAAAGTCGACTTAAAATGTGGTTTAATAAAGTCAATTTAAATTTTCCTTAAGTCAACTTAAGCAGCTGCTTAAGTCACTTAAGGAAAATGTAGTGTAGACGCAGAGTAAATTAAGTCGACTTAAGCAAGCTTAAGTTGACTTAATTTACAAGTGTAGACGCACCCTATGTGACTTAGAACCTCAAATCTCTTTGGCTATGTCTACACTTGCTAAAATTAGTTCGAATTAGTTAGTTCGAACTAACTAATTCTAACTAATTTTAGTTAGTTCGAATTAGCGATCCCCATTCATTTCAATGCCCGGTTAGTTCAAACTAAGAAATTAGTTCCAATTAACATGGCCACATTGGCTAATTCGAACTAGTTAGTTCGAATTAAAGCCTTACTTCTAAAGCCCTATTCGAACTTATTAGTTCGAATTAAGGAAGCCTTTAATTCGTACTAATGAAAGCCTAGTGTAGCCATGGCTTTAGTTAGTTCGAATTAAGCCTCCTTAATTCAAACTAACTTGCCTGTGTAGACATAGCCTTTGACTCTCAGTGAGACGTAGAGACCCAAGTGTTACTTCTGAAAATGGGAGGTAGGGGCTTTTGAACATTGTACCCATGATCTATAGAGTTTATTAGCAAATGATGATCTTCCTACAGAATTTTTGCACATTTTCTCCTGGTATAGGCTGCTTTTCATTCTCCCTAGTCCAGGAAGGATGGACACAACACCTAGATCAGGCCCTTTCTCTCAGGGCTTTGTGTATTGGGGGTACCAACAAACTTTCGCTCAAACCCAAGAATAAACCATTCAACATAAATCCAACGGTTAAGTAGTTTCCTTGACTCAGGCTATCTTTGCCAGATCCTCCCTGCTTCTGACAGGTTTTTATTAGTCCTCCATCACACCATCTCCTTTGGAGTCATCCTGCCCTACAGCCCACCACAGGAACCAGCCTGCTTTCTGTAGCTCTCCATCTCAACTGATGTCTTTATAGGAGTCACATAATCCCTTCCCGGTAGGTCTGATAAATCTCTCTACATGGTCCAAACAGCTGTTTTTAAAAGCGATGCAGAATACTGTTGGCTCACCTCTGACCTTCACCATAACAGATCACCCTGTTACACTCAGTCATACAAAATTCCATAGGATGGGTCCCAAACCTTAGGGAAAGTGTAGATTTTCTCTTCAGTTTAAGGGTCCTGGAAAATATGGAGCTTTTGGATTCAGTCTTCCCAGACTTTCTCTCTAGCACTTCCATGTAGCAGTACAGAACTGTATGTTCTCACTAGCATGTGTCAGTAACCCTTTGTTGGTACTGCAATGAAGGTACACAAAATCCTGTGTTGAAAAGATGGACTAAGAGGATGAGGGGGAAGTGAGAATGCTGGCCTCTTTTGTTCTTCTAGTCCATTTTTGCAACATAGGGTTGGATTTTGTCATCGAGGTTTATCCTCATTGCAGTACCAACGAGGTGTTACCGACACATGCGGGTGAGAACATAGCCTACACACAGGGCACAGCACACTCACAAAGAAGCTGGGGAGGAGTTCATCAATGCAGGCTCATGGCATTGGGGCACGGTGAATCCTTTGGCACCCAAGTGTGATGTCAATGTGGGCAGCAGAGGCTAGGATGATCAGCAAGGAACCCTCCAGAGTGTTTCCCCAGATCCTCCACACCCCAGATCACCCTGTTTGATATTTGTAAGACGTGTCTGGGACCCTTAGCATGGGCTGAACCTGCTTTACTTCCCCCCTTCCTCCCTCCCTCCCTCACATCTACAAGACTTAAAAGAGAGCAGGTAGGATTTTGCCTTTAGTCTGTATATGTTCATTGAAGATGAGGTTAGAAGGAATTCATCTAGTCCAACCTCCTGCTCAGAGCAGGGCCAGCCCCAAACAAATCATCCCAGCCAGGGCTTTGTCAATCTGAGCCTTAAAAACCCCTAAGGGTGGAGATTCCACCACCTCCCCGGGTAACCCATGTTAAAGATATAGATGTTACTTATGAGGTGCCGAGTTGACTAGCTGTCCGTTTGATTTTAAATTGTGCATTTACTGGTTAGCATGGTTTCTAGACAAACTGTACAGAGAAGCGCTGATGTGTTCCTTGTAGGTGGCCGAGGGAAAGAGAATGGTTGGATCATCACGTTTCCTGAAAACTCCCATTTCAATGATGTGTCTGAGGAGGTTCTAGCGAAAGTCTTGACCTACTTAACTTCGGTGCCAAGGTATAGTGCTGGCTTCTGTTCTTCATTGGTGACGGCGCCAATCTGATTTGGTGTTGAGCATGTGAGTTGTTGAACAAATTCACCGTTGTGAATGATGCTAATGAGAGAAAGAGAACATTACCCGACAGGTCGCACAATGTTAAGCCGTAGAACTGCTACTGATAATAAAAAGTAGATTTGTGTCAAGCTCCTGTTTTCATAAACTTACTGTTGAAAATAATGATGAATGGAATCACTGGGCTTAACCTGAGATGGGTGTCAGCCCTCGGAAACGATATGCCACTAGGGAGTCATTTGGGTTATATTTTGGGAGAATGTGTTCGTTTTGGAAAAAGAGAAAGGCACCGAGAGATGTAAAATAACTAAAGGAACAAAGCCATTTGGTTTAGTACCTTCCTGGATCATTCCCTAGCTCTCCTGGGGTGTGTCTACACTTAGAAATTAAGTCCATTTAAGCTTGCTTAAATCGACTTAATTTAATCCGTGTCTACACTACACTTTGCTTAAGTCGACTTAAGCAAGCTGCTTAAGTCGACTTAATGAAAATTAAGTTGACTTTATTAAACCTCCTTTTAATTCGACTTCAGGATTAAGTAGACTTCCTAAAGTCGACTTAAGCCAGTGTAGACCTGGAGTAGCCCTAAATTGACTTAAAGTCGACTTAGGGCTCTCCAGGACTCCTCCCTGCCGGGGGGGGGGAGCACAGGAGGAGTCTGACATGCCCCCCCAAAGGGCAGGGCAGAGCCCTGCCCACCCTGCCCCTATGCCCTGCCAGGGTCCCTGTCCCCCTTTGCCCCATTGTACCCAGGTACAATGGGGCAAACGCTGAGCCCCCTGGCACTGGGCAAGGGGTGCCCCCCCTGCCACCGTGGACCTGCCCAAGATCCCCTTAGTCACTACAAGTCGACCTAGGCGTTCAGTGTGGACGCTCTAGGTCAACTTTGTAAGTTCCCCCCTACGTCAACTTTAAATTTAAGTGTGGACATGCGAAGTCGACTTAGTTAAGTCGAGTTAGCTAAAGTTGACTTAAATTTACAAGTGTAGACATAGCCCTGGTGCTGTGCTGCTGTTTTTCTCTAGCAACGTTTACTAGTGAACCATCTGTCAGTCCCAAAGGTAGTTACAGACAGGGTAGTCGGTCTGAACAATTTCACGCTCCTTAGGCTGGTGGATTGAAGTTACTTGGTATGCTTAACCTCTTTTGAATATTTTTGAATATTAAATAAAAAATTTGAATATTTTAAATATTATCTCTTTCGGCAAATGGCTTGCTACAGAACGAGCAGGGTGAACACAGCTGACTGGAAAGTGCTAAATGTTTTCTCACAAACTCAAGGACAGAGTCACTGGACTCTTGTGTCCTACCTAAGGCTATGTCTATCCTGACGGCGGTAAAATTGTTATCATCAGTGCGCTCTTCCGAGTGAGACTGATCGGTCTTTGTAGACATGCTCAATCGCTCCAGAGTTCGCCGTAGTAACTCCTGCCCTGGACGTGGTGTATCGCTAAGGTGACGGGACGGCATTTCCAGTTGCTGTAGCGAAGGGTGTAAGGGGTAGTTAGGAAGTCGTCAGGAGATACACAAGGTATTTTACATACCGTGCGTACCTCCCGTCGACAGCCATCGAAAAGTGCGGCAAGTGTAGACTAGGTCTTGAGTGACTCGTACCCCACAGCTACCCTCATCAGAGTTTTGCTGACAACAGAACAAACTAGACTGTAGAGGCAGTGTTCATATAGCTGCACTGATCCCGGGAAATTACAGGAACCAGCTGGCCACCAAGAGATGAGATATGCCAGCAAAGCATTCCCAGTGGATTTGGGCATCTGCAGACGGAACCATGTCGCATCTGGTTGTGAAATTGATTTGGAGGCTCCATTTCCATCTCTAGTCAGTTCTCTTCTCCTGTTTCCCTTACTCGCCTCTTTCTGTTTTACCTCCCCACCTGGTTCCTCTCCTCTCCTCATTGCTTTCCCTTCATGTCCTTTCACCTCTTGTATGGTTTTTCTGTTTTCATTTCATACGCTACCAAGGAGCTTCATATTAGGCAATTGTTGAAACTTGGCGTTCATGGGAATCATGTCATGGTAAGGTGGTTTTTTCCGGGTGTGTTGACAGTAGCTGTAATGCTTCTCTGGTGGGTTCAGGGTGTTGCATGTGGCTATGTGAGTCCACTACTTGATTTCCACAGGATTTTACAGCGGATGCAACATCTGCTGCTCTCTACTATTATTGCAAGTGCATACGAGGTAATAAAATTACCTTTAATAGTCTGTATTCCTTTTACCTCTTCCATATGAAACCCTTCTGAAATCAATGAAGGCTATGCGACTGATAAGGATTCAAACATAAAACTGGCGTTTTATTCGTAGTGGCTCATATTGCCTGTTTCTCTACTGTTCATGCAATTCTGAACCCTCTTTATTTACTTTAGTTAGCTGATGGTTTGTGACACTAGGGAATCTAAAACTTTATGATGCATATGAGCAGGGAAAAGGCAGCAGTAAAACATACAAATGAGGACTGTAATGCTGCAGATGATCCTGTGCAGTGCCCCTATTGACTGCAATAGAGCTATATGGGTGCAGAGATCTGCCCATACTGAGCCAGTCGAAGGATCAGGGCCCAGTACTTAGTCCATAAATCCTATAAGGAGATGATGATGGGCTTTTCTAAAGCCTCACATAGAGTTAGTTGCAAGTGCACAACATCCTAACCCTTCTTATTGTCAGATCATATATTTGTTCTTGGGGCTGGCAAGTACTTCTCAAAGTACACACACAATGCCTCTCATTGCACTTGGAGAAAAGGATTAGAATAAAAAATGATCGACCAAGGGCTAAGTTGTTGATATATTAAATAATATTGATAGAGGGATCAAGTAACCTTTCAGCTATTTCATTTGCGGACTTGTAAATTTTGGATGTTCATTGTAAATAGCTCTCTAGTTAATAGCCTTTAATACTTTGGGAGACAGATTTCATCAGTCTCAGTTCTTGTGAAAGTAAGTGTGATCTGTCTCTGGCCAGGATTGGGTATATGGGTGTTTCAAGTATTTCTTCACCCAGCAGGGAGAATGCAGCGGGGAAACAGGGAACCTTGTCCTGTAGTCAGAGATAACTGGTTTAGATATTGATAGTATGTGAGAGATTTAAGCACATGTATGCTGTGCATTGCTTGATCCCCAGCTAGAAAGGACTCTAAAAATGAGATTTTTAGGGTTGTTGCTACCATAATAATTTCTCTTTTCAAATACCTGGTACAGTCAGGATAAAGCAGCAAAATGAAGTCAGTACAACAGGGTTGTGTATAAAGGTAACAAATATGACTTTGCTCTTTGCTTACATGGCGGTTGACCTCATTTAACAGCACTGCATGAAGATGTGCTTACAGAGAAGACCAGTCTGGATAAACTAGTAAGAAGAGGAGGGAAGAAAGGATATAAAACAATAACCTTGATTATACAGACCACATGTATTTCATTCCAGAATTCCTACTCAAGTAAAATAGGATAGAATTTGAGCTAGATTCAAGGTGTTAACCAACCAGTTAATGAGGGATTGGCCTATAAATAATACTGTTCAAATATTGGGGAGTAATCATTTATTACGTGAGTTGATTTCATTACCCGAGAGGAGTCTATCAATTTCATGTAGAATCACACAACTGCAAACCCAGCGATCCAAATTTAAGTCCTTCTGCAAATTATATTTTTAGTGATGTGTCTTGCAGCACATGTACAATTACAGGTAAGGAAGAATGGAAAGGGGCAGGAAACGTGCTGAGAAAAATAACTAATGCTTCAATCTAATAATCTCCCTGCATTTTCATACTCTAAGCTGCTAATGAAATTGCAACAGACAAACATTTGTGAGAATGCATTGATTTAATTTTTTTGTCAGCCTAAAACTGGAAATCTGTTAAATGTGCAAGCCCTGGATTGCTCCACTAGGGAAAACCCACTCCTGCATTAGAGTACCGATGTAGGACTTCAATACAGTTTGGGACTTTGTTCTGTATGTCTGGAGGGAAACCATTAAAAATAAGATACCATGTAGAAAGACTACTCTCCTCTATATCAGTGGTTCTCAACCTTTCTTCCGTCGCGACACACCTGACAGATGATGTTCCCCTGTGTGATGCACTACAATGTGGCGGTGGTGCTCCGGAGGATGCAGCACTCCAGACCTGGATGGGAACAGAGTCAAGCCAGCACAGGCTGGTGCCCTTCTGGTCTGGCTCAATGGGACCAGGTTTATTTTTGTGAAGCAGGTGGTACCCCCGTCCCCAGCCTAGGATCTCTGGGTTGCAGCCCCTAAGTTCCTTTACTCATCTGGCCCTGGCTGCTGCCTGTGTTGTGAAGCAGGAGCAGGCTGTTGAGAGCAGCAGAGAGCAGCAGGTGGTAGGAACCCCAAGATGAGCTGCCAATTTTCCATGACACACCTCCCGGCACTTCGCAACACACTTTTGTGTCCCAACACAGTGGTTGAGAACCGCTGCTCTATATGCTTAAGCTGAGTTAGTGTTGAGTTCTGAGTTCACGGCTCAGCATGATGCTGCAAATATTTGGCATGCTTTTGCTAATTCATAATGTGATGATATCTGTCTGTCCTTCATTGGTCTTTCTTTTGTTTTATGAAGACGATCACTCAAAAATACATGGAGATGCTTCA
The DNA here is from genome assembly GCA_007922175.1 of Pelusios castaneus. Taxonomy (NCBI): domain Eukaryota; kingdom Metazoa; phylum Chordata; order Testudines; family Pelomedusidae; genus Pelusios; species Pelusios castaneus. The sequence goes on along the minus strand of ML685771.1, from coordinate 6,409,084 downwards.
AGCGTTGCCGTGGGTGTAATCTCTAAGTATGACCGACACAGTGTGAAATGTCACACTGACATCTCCTGCTCATGGCGTGATGTTAAGTTGAAAAAAAGTATTTGTCAGAGTAAAATAAACATAAATCATACTCTTCTTTGCCTTGACTTTTTAAATAATTCTGCTGTCAGCGTGGATACTGATAATGGGCCATGGAGCCTTTTCTTCTAGATAACAGACCCAGGTTATTTTGCTCAGATGTGGACTTCTCAGTGACCTGAGTGAGGTGGCCTTATGTTCTCAGTTTAATGTTGGACCAACAGCTGTCCAAGTTACAAAATGTAACCCTAGAAGTGGTACTAATTAGCTTTCTAAGCAGAGCAGGCTTCATCCCTAATAATGACTAGAGGTCCCTCTTATGCTCTGAACCTGCAAAAACACACATGCTTAACTTTAAACACTGCTCACTGGGGCTACTGAGAGTGGGAAAGCCTTGATCGTGGAGATTGTCATTCCAGATCAAGTCATAGTCAAGGTCAAGTTATGCGGCAACTTTTGGGAAGCTTGTATTTATACAGCTCACATTACGCCTCCACCGGCCAGAAATCTTCCAATTCTTCTGTTATTAATCTGTCACAAGCACTAATTTCTTTTAAACATCTTTTTTAAAGTGAGATCTTACAGAAGCCCATCCATTGGCTTTATGTATCCTTTTAATGTGCAATTTACTGCTTTATTTAAGTGACTTGTTTTTTAAATAAAGTCAAGTACCCAAATATTGACTACCAGGTTGCAGTAATAAATAATTAATCTTGGAATGAGTATACAACCTCTATGTCTTCATTTGCCTAATTCAAGATTAATTTTACATGTTGTTTGCATTAAGACCACATGTATTGCAAGTACATACGTGCTGGGGACTTGGTTATAAATCGGTTACCCTTGAATCTGATTATAATCTGCTTGTAATTTAGACTGAGTTTTAACTATGGGCTAGACTACACTGTTGGCGGCACCTCCAATAGCGTAGCATCGATTGTGTGGGCTTGATTGAGTGTCCGTAAAGACACGCTCAATCAAACCCAGAATTAGCCCGAGGTCGATTTGTTAAGACCTACCTGGCAAGTAGCGTAGCGCTGATTCGATGGGAAGGCATTTCCCATCGAATCAGCACTGTGGGGAGGGGACCCTGTAGGTGTTAGGAAGTCGAAGGGAGATACATAAGGCATCTTAAGTACTTGGCATATCTCCATTTGATTGCTGCCAAAATTCCCCTGCACTGAAGACCAGCCCTATGCGTTGTAACAAGATCAGGCCTGTTAATGTATGTCTACACTACAAATGTGTGATTGTACGGCGTGCACAGGCACCCTGATGTTAGGTTTGATCCGACTAGCATGGTTAACAGTAGCCATGCAGGTGTGGTAGCTTTGGGGATCTGGAGTATGTTTTCTGGTTGCTAACCTATGCTGAAGTCTATGCCGCCACATCTCCGCTATGACAGTTACCCAGGCTAGCTAGATTAATGCGTACGCAGATATGCCTACCCACCTTGCAAAACAGACATACACTTCAAGTGTAGTAACCAGATTACTTGAGATGGTCATATTTATATGGTAGACAGGGACTTACCTGAAGCCTTATGTCATTCCCAAGTGTGCAGAACTATAAAACTGCTCGGTTTGGGTTTTCCAAGGAATTTAAGGTGGTTCTTACACTCCTTTGTGAGTTCCAGCTCCAAAGTAATAAGACTTTATAAGGCGCTTTCCAAACTACACATCCAGTCCCCTTGAGTGAAAATAAAATCGCCACTGAATAGGAGCAACTTTGCGTGTTTCTGCTTTAAAACTTCCTGTCAAATGGCAAAGAGGTAGGGCTTCTTTCTGGAGCCAGCTGTAGAAATAATTTCAAATGGAATTTTAGCATTTATGAAGGTGCCAGATATATTTTGTTCTGGGTGTTTTGGGTAACTTGCTTTGTTTTTCTGGGACGTCAGTGGCTTGCTCACAAAATGTCATATAGCTACTTGATCTTCTCTTGCCTTGCAGGCAACATGAATCTGACACAAAATTTATCCTAATCCTGGATAGAAGATTGGATACGTGGACGTCTGTCAAAATGACTCTCCAAAGGATAGCAGTAAGCCCTTTTTGTTGTTAAATGTTTTGTTAAGGTACTAAGTAATCATTGTTTCAGATTTTGAAATCATCCGTAATCTAGACCTGTGAACTAGTCTCCCGTACACGGTATTTCAATGGCTCTTTTCATGCATAGTAAATGCAGGTACTATGGTGTACTTAATTTGTATGCGTAGATTAGCCATTTGGGCATTCAATTGATCATTTGCCTGTGCTCCTGCAAATTAGTCTCACAGTTGTGTGCAAATTTTTGTGCCCTGCTTTGGGGATTTGATGTTTAGACAATACCCTTTCTGCATATATTCCACATGTAGGTTCTAATTTTTAGTAGCAGATGATTATTTTATCCTTATTTGGGTGATGTTTTGTTTACTGCAAAATAGTCTTCAGAATAGTTCCCCCTCCTAATTTTTATATATAAAAAGTCAAGAAAAAAACTATTTTGAAGGTTATGTTTGTGCATGTGTATGACTGTAGATTGTGTCTAAAATGGTAAAGGGATTGGGACCCAGCCCTCACTGCAGACAAATCTTAGTCCTGCATGGATCAGCCTCTGAAACAGCTACTGAAAATGTCTAATAATTGCCACACTCTGTTCTGGATATTCTTAGTTCTTCCAGCTGACTTGCCCTGCCTTTCTCCCTGCAAGTGTGTAGAGACATAATATCCAGCTACGATCCATGTCTCCTTTCCATTGCATCTTTCCTCCTCTGGAGAAACAAAGTTACAATAAGTCATGACTATCAGAGACCAGTCCAGTTGTCCTTACACAGGCAAATGGGACCCCAATGGGAGCTTTTTCTGGTTCCCGACCGGGCTTTGGATGGTGTTTTACATTTAAATAGCTTGAAACCAGTTTTTTAGAATGAGAGCTACATTTGCCTGTTCTGATTTATCTTTCACAAAAGTTCCTGTCCATTTCCATTTCATTTTAAATTATACATGAGCATGTGACCTCACAAGACACGCACTGTGTGTGTTTCCTTCTACATCCACAGACAGACATGGTTCTCTCACTGCTGTAGCTGAACACTTAAGGAAGTGCTGTGCACAAACAATACAGAGACACCCCGTGCAAGTAAGAATGAAAGAGAGAAAAATCTGTGAACACAAAGTCTTAAGACTTTGGAATCCTGCCTGTGAAGTGACTGGAGGATCGGTCTGTAAGATGCCTCTCTCAGTCAACTGGGCAAACATGCTAACCAGTTTCAAGATGGAGCGTGATTAATTTCAGAATGGTTTTATGTAATGGGGCTGCCTGTGATAGCAGAGGACAGAACTCAATGATCCTGAAGGATCTTTCCAACCGTACGATCTATCTTCCTTACTACCTTTTGCTTTGTGTTGGCGGGGAAAGGAAGCAGAGGAGAGACAAGGAACGGTATAGACAAGATCAGTCATAATACTGGACCTGACAAAAGTTTGGATTCAATCATTTTCTGTTCTCTGGATATACTGGAGTAAAAACTACCCTATAAGTTGAATTCATAACACACAGGACCTGATTTTCTTAAAGTGCGCAAAAATCTGGCTGCAGTTGCAGACCTGTCCTGGTGTAGAGAGACGAGGTGACTGAGGTAATATCTTTCAGAGGACCAGCTCCTGTCAGTGAGAGAGAGATGAGCTTTGAAGAATACACAGAGCTTTTCTTCAGGTCTGTGTCTAACTACATCTTTGCAGACATGTTGTATGCAGAGCTGTTACAGTTGGGTTGGGCCCAGGGCAGTAGAGAAGGAGGTGAGGTAATATTTTATTGAACCAATTTCTGTTGCTGACAGAGAAGAGGGAGACACTTTCGAGCTTATTGCACAAAGCTCTGTAACCTAGGGTGTTCCAATGTCTGGGTTTTATAGGGACAGTTCCGATAGTCAGGGCTTTTTCTTACTGGCATATTGGGCTCATTAGTCGGAGCATCGCCAGCAGATCTGGGGGGAAGTGATTATTCCCCTTTATTTGGCACTGGTAAGGACACATTTATACTATGGTGTCTAGTTTTGGCCCCCACTACAGGAAGGATGTGGACAAATGGGAGAGAGTCCACCAGAGGGCAACAAAAATGATTAAAAAAACAGAATCCTGTGGCACTTTTAAAGATTAACAGATTTATTTATCGCATGAGCTTTTGTGGGAGAAAATCCCACTTCGTCAGACGCTTTGACAATGGGAAATTTACAGAATGGGAGGAAATTAAAGGCAGGGAAGTGTGTGACATAGGATCAGGTCAGGCTGTAACAGCAAATCAAAATAGATGTTAGGATTCAAACACTGCTGAAACAGGTGAATAACAAATCACAGCTTCAAAGAGAAACTGCAGAATTCAAATTTATATGCAAATTGGACTCAGTTGCCTTTGGGTTAAACAGGGACTACGGATTTTTCTCTCATTACAGCAGGTGATTTGACCTCACCTTCCTCTATGTGCTGTTCCCCAGTGTTTGAATCCTAACACCTATTTTGATTTGCTGTTACAGCCTGACCTGATCCTGTGTCATACACTCCCCTGCCTTTAATGTCCTCCCATTCTGTAAGTTTCCCATCTTCAAAGCATCTGACCAAGTGGGATTTTCTCCCACGAAAGCTCATGTGGTAAATAAATCTGTTAGTCTTTAAATGTGCCACAGGACTCTGTTTGTTTTTCTGCAATAGACTAACACAGCTCCCCCTTTGGAAAACGATTAGGGGGCTGGAGCACATGATTTATGAGGAGAGGCGGAGGGGAACTAGGCTTACTTAGTCTGCAGAAGAGAAGCATGAGGAGGGATTTGGTAGCAGCCTTTAACTATCTGAAAGGGGGGGTCCAGGGAGGACGGAGCTAGGCTGTTCTCAGTGGTGGCAGATGACGGAACAAGAAGCAATGGTCTCAGGCTGCAGTGGGGGAGATCTAGGTTGGATATTGGGAGGGTGGTGAAGCACTGGAATGGGTTATGGAGGGAGGTGGTGGAATCTCCATCCTTAAAGGTTTTTAAGCTGCGGCTTGACAAAGCCCTGGCTGGGATGCTTTAGTTGGGGTTGGTCCTGCTTTGAGCAGGGGTTGGACTACTGACCTCCTGAGATCCCTTCCAGCCCCTGTCTCCTATGATTCTTTTGTGGGTGCATTATATTACCCCCCACCCTGTTTCTCCAGCTTGCTCTCTGGTCACCCAACCGGGACCTGAAGAATCGCTGTGTGTCAGCTCAAAGGTTTATGTCTCACCCTGTGGTCCCGTAAAAGAATGACCTGCCCCCGTCTCCCTTGTTTGCAGAGGGAAGGGGCACAAAAGTGCGGGTGACAGGCCTGTGCACATTTGCACGCCCACTTTGGAAAGTCAGGCCCAATCTGCAAGTCCCAGGCTTTAGGATTTTCCTGCTGCCCCTTGCATGATGAGGCTTCTCCTTTCAAAGAGGCCCAGGGCAGGCCCCACTGAGGACAGAAAGAAGGGATCTCCTGGGGGGAAAGGGTGGAGATCCCCCTTTCCTAGGAGCCCCCCCGTGGGATGATCCCCCCACCGGAGGAAGATTTGGGCATTTCCACCTTAACAAGGAGCGCGGAGCCCGGAGCCCCGCTACGGAGGGAGCAGCCACGAGTCAGGGCTGCAGCGGGGCTCCCCAGCGCCGCCCCCGAGAAGCGGCTCCGCGATGGCCGAGGCTCGCCCGGCGGGAGGCTCGCTGAGACCCGCCGGGGATGCGGTAAGGATGTGATCGGGGCGGTGTTTGTGCACACAGCTGCCGGGCACATCCCGGGCGAATGGCCCTAGCACGGCCGGGGGTGGGGGGGGGGGGGGGCTGCAGCGGGGGCAGGCTTTTCGGGGAGCCCCGCTTTTCGGGGGATCGCCCTGAAATCTCGGGGCGGCGGCGACCTGAGCGCTGAGGTCAGATTGCAAAAGCCGAGCCGCGGGTTTGGTCTGAGCTGCATCCCCGGGGGAAGGCCTGGCCGAGAGGACCGTCCTGCTGCAGGATTGCAGCAGCAGAGAGCAGCTTTCCCGGGGAAGCGAGCCATGGAAACAGCCTGCAGCTTTCCGCTGCCTTGAGAAGCAGCCCCCCAGCGCCAGCCTTTTGCTGGGTGACTGGGCCTCCAAGGGGAGAAGGAAGTCACTGCCTTAGGAATCTGTATATTGATCAGTTCCCAGTGTCCAGAAACCAACTTGCTGGGGGATTTTCCTTTCCTCTGGGTCTCTTCTTCTCTCCTTGGGAGCACTGACCTCCTAGAGGGGAGGACATCCCTTTAAATTTAATCCCTAGACAAGGTGTTAAATGCTTTAGTGCCCCAAATTAAGTAAGTAGGTAAGGGCCCTGCTCCTTCCCACATAGGAAACCTCGGGATTCTGGCACAAAATGATCTGTGTTGAAGACAATAAGATGCTTTGCTTGCTACAAACGGATTGTCCCTCTTTGTCTTTACTTTTTATGTCCCTAAAATTTCAGGATTTAAAAAAAAAAAAACCCACAAATTATTTTGCTACTAAATTAAGAATATTAAAATATGAATAGCTGCTTGAATTTCTTTATAGTTGCACAGATTACTTTAAATTCTTTTTAAAACATTATGGAGAATACTAGAAACTTGAAGGGGGGAGACATTGAGTGTAAAGGATGCATGAATCTTTGTACCAGCTGTTAACTAAAAATGATTCTCTTTCACCTAACGTATGGTGGGACAGGAAGTTCAACTTGGTTAAGACAATCTTCTTTTTTAACTATGTGGAACATAGAGTTTGAAAGTTCCCCACGTGTTCTTTCTCTGCAGTACTGTAGCATGACACATTTTCTTGCCTTCACTGATATTACAGTTCAGTGCAAAAGTACTGGCTAACCTCTGCTAAGGTTCAGAGAAGTGCAGTGATAGTAAATGGCAAGGATTTTTTTTTAGTTCCTTCGTAAATGTTAACTTTGAATCATTACAGAGCGACTGGGTATTTTTGTTTTTATTTATTTTTATCTATCATCTTTTCTCTTCAGTTAATATTACACAGAATAGCTTTTGACTGGTAGTAGACTTAGAATGAGAGGTTTTTTTCCATATGTAATCCATACCAGATGTTGATCTGCAAAAGGTACAGGTTGCCTCATCAAATGTGAATCCCCTTTTTGCTCTTCATAAAGTGGTGACCTTGATCTCACGTTGATAAGATCACCTTTCATGCAGGAAAATCTCAAAGTGCTTTCTGAACAATGAGTATCATGTTTCCCGTCCTGGAAATGCAGCTACCTCTGGGGTCAAACATGACAAATGTTTAATAGCAAACAGATGCACTTACATAAATTCAGGATACAACATTAAAAATACCAATCAGATTGGAATTTGCCCATACATCAGATGTGACAGACTGGGATAAATCTGTGACAGATTATAAACTGTGTTTTGTGTTATGGTACAAGGCTGCGCACTATGTGAAACGTGAAAATGCTGGGCATGAAGGGTGCGTCTACACTGGCAACTTATGTCAAATTAAGAAGGCTTACATCGACCTACATAAAGCCACGTCCACACTGGGCTTTTATTAAATTGACTTAAACGCTTCCTCAAGTCGACTTAATAACACCACCTCTGAAAGTCGACTTAAGCCTTAAGTCGACTTCTTAAGTCAACTTTAAGCCAGTGTGGACGGGGAATAGCGCTAAGTCGACCTTATTAAGTCGACTTAAAGCCAGTGTGGAAGGCTGTGTCTACTGTTAAGTCAACTTAACAATGTTGACTTAAGTCGACTTGAAGTGTAGCCACTCCATTAAGTCAACTTAACAATGTTGACTTAACTTTACAAGTGTAGACATAGCCGAAGACTGTATAAACCTGGAAATGCCCAAAGACTGTGCTTCATCCTAAAGAACTGCCCTGCTTGGGAAAAATGTTTGCCACCTTATTGAATGACAAGCACTAAGGCTATGTCTATGAAACCTATGGCACTCAAGGGTGTGAATATTCCACTCCCCTCTGCGACATAAATATGGTGACTCGTGCACAGAGAAAGCTTCTCCCATGGACATAGATTCTGCAGCTTGGAGAAGTGGTTTTTCATGTCGACAGGAGAACGCCCTTCCGTCAGCATAGTGTCTGCACCAGAGGTGATGCAGTGACGCAGGACCTAAGAGCCATGACAGAAAAGTTTAGGGCTATTGACCCTGATTGTATCTCCTCTACAGGCTTAGCCCCATGGGACAGTGTGTTTTCTACCCAGCACCTGTAGAAGGTGGGGAGGTGGAGCAGCGTAACTGCTGGATACGTAGTTTCGTGCTCAGAGACAGGGTTCCTACTATGTAAGAGAAGCTCCAGGGAGGGGGCCGTGTCAGTCTAGTTCAGTAAAACGAACAAGGAGTCCTGTGGTACTTCTAAAGACTAACACATTTATTTTTCACATGAGCTTTTGTGTGTGAATCCCACTTCGTCAGATGTTCCCCACCCTGCCAAATTGTCCTACTGTGCTAGAGAATGTTGACTGACACCTGTATTTAATTCTTGCCAATAACAAACACGCTCCTCGTTCCCTTCACCCATTCTGGGGACTCTCTTGCACTGCCTCATGAGGCGCATCAGAGCCTAGAAAGACAGAAGGGGCCAGTTGAGCCAAGCTAAGACCACCAGTAGCAGTCCCACCCAGTAGATAGGCGTGGCAGTGGGTTTGCCTTCCCTCCTGATGCAGGGGGAGAATGTGGAGGGCTTGAGTCAGCCTGACTGCTCAGAAATAGGAGGAGGAGTGTGTGCAGGCCTCCTTGTTGGGTGAGCAAAGTTTGGGCTGCAAGGCACCCAGCCCAAAGGGAGTTCTAGGCTGTTGGAGGCAGGGAGTAATAGCCAATCTTAGTGGTGGGTTTGCAAAGCTGGAGCCAGGTTTAGCTGGGGAACAAGGCCACATGCAGGTTTTGCCTAGTTGGAGCTTTCCTTGTGTGAGGCTCCCAGGGCGGGGATGCTGTCTGGCGCCGACAAGCATTGTATTAACAAACATTTACTACCTGAGTACTGCACATGGAAAGGGAAGCCTCCAGGCTCTGAATCTGAGGCACAGTTTCACTGGCCATTCAGCGGTTTGATCGTACTGCCAGAGCCAAATGGTGAGCCCTGGCAGAAATCCCGTTGGCTGGGACTAGGAGTTCATGGTTAATTGTGTTCATTTATTTTGTCACTCCCATTCGAAATAGCTTTGGATTGCTATATTGGCGTTTAGGTGGCTCTTATGAAGAGCACCGACCATTTCTAAGAGTAGGAAGTAAGCCACAGCCAGACTTTTAAAAATTTTTTAATAAGAAAAACTCAAGAATGGACATATTGGCTCAGATTAATGTATCTTGATCAATGATCAGTGCTAGCCCAGTATCTTGTCTTCCAGCAGTGACCAGTGCCAGGTGCTTCAGAGTGAATGAACAGGACAAAGCAATTATCAAGTGATCCATTCCCTGTCATCCAGTCACAACTTCTGGCACTCAGAGGTTTAGGGGCACCCAGCATCCCTGATCACCTTGGCAAATAGCCACTGGTGGGCCCATCCTGCATGAATGCATCTGATTCTATTCTGAACCCATTTATACTTTTGGCTTTCACAACACGCCTTGGCAGTGAGTTCCACAGGTTGACTGTGCCTTATAAGAAGAAGTGCTTCCTTAGGTTTGCTTTAAACCTTCTATCTATTAATTTCACTGGGGGGACCCCTTGTTTTTATGATATGTGAAAAGGTAAATAACACTTTTTATTCACTTTCTCCCCACCAGCCATGATTTTGTAGATCCTCCCTCTGTTGCTTCTTTTCTAATATTAACTGTCTCAGCATTTTTTTAATCCCTCCTCATATGGAAGCAGATCCATATCGCTAGTCATTTATGTTGCCCTTCTATCCACCTTTTCCAGTTCTTACCTATCTTTATTGAGATAGGGGAGACCAGAACTGCACTTAGTGTTCCAGGTGTGGCTGTACCTTGGATTTATATAGTGGCACTACGGTATTTTTTGTCCTCTTGACTATCCTTTTCCTAATGCTTTCTAACACTCATAGCTTTTTTGACTGCAACTGCACATGGAACACATGTTTTCAGAGAACTATCCATGATGACGCCAAGATCTCTGTCTTGAATGGTAACAGCTAGTATAGACCCCATGATTTTGTATGTATAATGGGGATTCTGTTTTCCAATGTGCATTACTTTGCACTTCTCAACAGAGAATTTCATTTGCCATTATGTTGCCCCATCAGCCAGTTCTGTGAGATCCCTTTGTAACTCTTCTCCATCTGCTTTGCACTTAACTACTTGAGTCATTTTGTATTGTCTGAAAACTTTGCCACAGTGTAATTCATGGGTGTCAAGTCTCAACAGTAAATTATGGCTTTTTTGAACAGCACCTAATTGTATGTTTATGGAACCAATCTGCATTTTGTGTGCATAGATAATATACCACCTTGTCTAGAATATACAAACATTTGTATTCTTCTTCCTGAGAGTGTATATTCTTATGTGAAAGTCATCTTTTTTCACCATTTGTCCATGTATTTTTCCCTTGAAAAGTGGGCTAGTGAATATTTTATAGGAGGGCTTTTTCATTGCCCTTCAGTGAAAACTTTATTTAATGTAAATTTAGCGGGTAGTGTCAGGACTTCTCTATCATTTTATAATCACTTAAATAAAATGACAGCCTTTGCACTTGACAAAGGATTCATATGTTTATGTTAACAAGTTAACATGTGGCTCTGACATGTTTCATATTCTCAAGATACAGTAAGGAAACTAATATACGTGGAGATAGTTTGGCACAATTGCATCTTAGAGAAATATCCTACATCATAATGAGAGGGGTGGGCATAGCCACTGGTGGCCGGGGCCCACCCACGTGGCCCACCCTGCACTTTCAGGGGCCCGGCCAGAAAACAGGGACTGGCTACACAGCTGTGTTCTTTCTGTCATTTATCAGTAATTTTAAAGTGATGTCTTCAATGTTATTTTCAATGTATCATGCACAAATCTCTACTGCTATGGTTGAAAGAATTTACCAACCAGGTGGAAATGAGATTTAATATTTGGGCTTCAAATTAAATGTTACCTGATAATTGCCAAGAATGAGCAGGCTAGTTTTGACACACTTATGAGGAATACGTACATTATATTACTGATCTAAATTACTACTCCTTCACAGTTATTAGAGAAGCATTTGGTTTTTGGTAGAACATTTTATAGAAAGTTTCAAATCCAACATTTTCATCTGCCTAAAGCTCTAGACCTGCTCACCATTTGGAAATTTTGAGTCTGATGATCCTCCACAAAGCCAAGAAAAAAGATTGCCTTGTTTTCTGGCTGCCTCTGCTTCATGTACCTGCGGATGTTGCATATTCTGGTCATGCCTTCCTTTGACAGTGTCTTTTAAAATAAAGAATAAAAATTATGGGTTGGTATAATTTGCAAAGTTTTCGTTCTGTGACCTAGAGAGGAGAGTCATTTGGGTCCAAAATCATCGACTGTCATTCGTTTACAATATTTCTGTCAAATCTAAATGAAATGTCACCATGTAAGTTAATATAGATGAACTTATATAAAAATTAAACTGATTTTTATATGGAATTTTTGCTGTTGGCTTTATTGTGTATAGGATATTTTACCCCTGGAAATTGAGAAGTACTATACGGTTTGGTCTATGCCCAGTCGCATTACCTGATTGTTTAACATTATCCATGTGCAACTAATCAGCTGTGTTGTATCCCTTGTGTTCTGATTGTTGAGCATCTTGTCTTCAACCTTGTGTCTTATTCTTCTGCTAGCTTCATCTGGGCTAACTTCTGGACTCTATTGCTGCATTGACCCAGTCAAAAGCTTTGGCTCTAGGGCATGGAAAAGATTAAACAGTTCTCTTGATTTTGCATCAGTTCACTTATGTTATAGTGTAACTTTTGTCCTTCACGATCTGGTCTGAGTTACTTTTTGGTGCTGGGTAACCATCCTACTGAAAGTCTGTCACTTACCAAAGAACTCCAGCTGCATTTAAATGTCAACACTTCAAGAATTCAATTTCCAGTCCTTTGCTGAATGCTAAGCCTGAAATTGTATTAATACATGCTACAGACAGTGCTGTAGATCATCAGTTATAACTTGCTCTGGTTCTGACCTGCTTGAGGCCACTTCTGAACCCTTGGGTAGTGTGTCAGATTAGACAAGGAAAACAGGAGAGAAGACAAGAAACGTAGGGCAGTTCAAAAACACCAGTTGGTGTTTTTGAAAACTGATTATGGTCTCTTCCCTCCCATTTTTAGCATGTATAGCTGAGAGCTTGTAAAACTGTTGCTGGCATATAGTGGGATTACAGACTGGTGGGTGATGTTCCCTTGAGTTTCTCCATAAAAATTCTTCCTATTCCAAAGAAGTTGCCCTTTTCAGTGTATGAGTGTATGCCATTGCAACAGAGAGAGAGCTGGTTGGGAATTTTAAAATTACCGCCCCCCCCCCCCCCATGCTGATTTGCCATACCTGAAGCTGTACGTGAAACACAGCCAGATTCGAGATCCCAACTTGAAAAAAATGTCAAAGTTTCATTTCAACATTTTAAAAATGAAAAATTCCATTGTTTCTGATTCAAAATGATTGTTTCAAAATGTAAGCTAATTAGACAAAAAAAAGTTAAAATGAAAAAAAGGTGGAAATGGAAATGAACTGTTTTGACATCATCAACATGAAACATTTCACTAGGCCCATTAAATAAAACCCAGTACTTTCTGTTTTTAAAACGTGCAAATATTTTTGAGATTTTGACTTTTCACCTCAATTCAGAAAGAAAAATCTTTCAAACTCTTAACGTTTTTGAGGGGAGAGCAAACGACTTCCTGTTTAGCATTGCAGCAGTGTGGTTGAGCTGTTGAGAATAACTTATGTAGGCCTTTTTATAAGCACTTTTGCGCTTTTCTCCCATGCTACCCTATAGGTGTAGGACGAGCTCCCTATAAAAATCAGCAACGCCTTCACAATTATCCTCCTTCAAATCTCTCTTTCAGTCTCTCACCTGTTGCAATTCTTACAAAGTGTTTAGCAAGCAGGTGGGCGGTTTTCCTTCTCCTTATGCTATTTGTTCTCCCTTCCCTACCCCCTCCCCTTTTATTTGTTGTATGCACCTGTTGTCTCTCATCTACCTGAGATGGTAAACCCTTAGGGAATGGTACTGTCTTTTGTATTATGCACAGTGTTGTCCAGGGCTGGATCAAGGCCCGTGGGGACCCAGGGCTGTCTACTCTTGTGGCTCCCTCCACTGCTGAGGCCAGCTGGGGCTAGACTTTTGGGGGGCCACAGTCCTCCCTTTATGCCAGGGCCCGGGATAGCAGCCCCAAAAGCCCCTGCCATTATCAGGCCCTGGGTAGTGTCCCAATCCCTAATTAGCACCTCTAAGCATTACTATAATTAAAAATATGTCCAATAGCCACAACCACTAGAGCTATAAATACTTTAAATATATCAAGCAAGGCATAGTCCTTGTCCCAAACAGCATCCACTCCATGTTGGACTAGACAAATCTAAGCCAAAGGGCGAAAATTAAAGTAAGGAGGAGTGTGTGAACCATGGATGGGCAGAAGGAAATAGTATGAATAGCTTAAAAAGTAGGTTTTGACTTTTGACCCACTTTTTCAATTGGGTCTTGCCTTAGTGTTTACCAGTTGAATGCCCATGTTGATCGTCTGCCGTGTTTCTCTGCAGGCCTCCTTCCCTGGGAACCTACAGCTAGTGATGGTTCTACGGCCCACTGGGTTTTTCCAGCGCACTTTCACCGACATTGGCTTTCGCTTCAGTCAGGAGGATTTTCTACTCAAGTTACCGGTACGAGTATATCTGCTGTGCATTGCACTCATGTAATCGTAAAGACCCGTTTGATCCTGTGCTGCTGTGTCCGTGCCGTGTCCTCTCTCACGTGCCTGGTCGTGAGAATGAGATGATGCTTTTCTTTTAATAAGGCAGCGTTTCAAACAGAACTCCGTGCTGTGGCTTTTCAGTCCTGCTGTGTGACTTTGTGAATACAGTGGACACAGGCACATCTTCCTTTGGAAGAGACTTGGGTCGATGTTTGCAGGTGATGGATCAGCAGCCCTGTCGGGTAAAGCTCACGATCCACAGAGACAGTTCTGGACTAGGCAGCAGCCATATAGCCTAATCTACGCCATTGCCTCCACACTGAGCTGGGGCGTGAAACGGTAGCTCCTTATTTAAGACCCATTTAGCATTTGGCATGGCTGAGGAGACTTCCGATGTATGTATTCTTGCTGATACCCAATCCATCGCCGTCACCTTCAGCTCAGTGTAAAAGTGGTGTTTTCAGTTCACTTATTTTCACAATTGTTTGGATTCTCCAGGGGATAGGTTACAGAAAGACTCAACAATCGCCCTCTGCACCGTGGGCCTGTCTCCCCAGCTTAGCAAGGCTTGATGCCATGCCCAGGTCTGGGTCAGGTTCTCAGCTTGATTTCTTCCACATAAAATTAGTGCAGCACATCAATTATCCCTCCCTTCTAACCCAGGGTCGTCTTCAGCGTCCTCTGTTTCCTACAGATTTCCACTATAGGGTCACCTGCCTGAGAGCCATCCACAGACTGTGCTCTTCTTCTTCCTCCTGCTCACAAGAGCTGCCTTGCTCCCTCCAACCTGCCCCCCAACAGAGTCACTTGCTGACTTTGAGCCATGCTGGCTGATCAGTCTCAGCTGGGCCTGGCTCCACTTAAACGGCCAGCCACTCTGTGACGCCCTGTCAATGACATCCTAAGTACTTCATATGGCTGGGAACCAGGATGTTTGGAGAGTGGTTAGAAGAAAAAATGCATGATTAGAACTTGAGGATGTAGCCACCTCTCCTCCTGCCCCCCCACCCCAACAATATGTGAAATAGTGCTTTTTCCCCCCATAAAAATTAGAATGTACCTTTTTCACTCAGTTCTGTGTTTTCAGCCTCAAAACAAACAGCCCCTCCCCTCAATCCCCAACACCCTACTATTAAAAGAAAACCCTGCAGCAGCACTGAAAATTCAAAATTCCAGTCACGAAAAAGATAGATTTCTGCATCATGTAAAAAAAAAAGTTTCTACATGAAATTCAAGACCCTCCTTGCCCCACTGCGGTTTACCTATCCCTGACCATCCACTTGGACCCCTGTGAGTGAACCCCTGCGTTCATGATCTGACTGTGCTTTTGCTGGGGTTTACTGATTTGCATCCTACTGCAGAAGCTCAGGGCCTTTGTAAGTATGCAGTTCCTCTTCACACGTGCTCAACTGAACATTAGCTCCATTGATTTCTATGAGACTGCTTACTGCCCAAAGAATTTAATCTCTGCGTGAGTTTTTTCAGGACTACTACATTATTCTGTGTTTTCCCAGCACCTACAGGACCCTGATTTAGACTGGGGATTGTGTGTGCTACTGAAATATAAATAATAACAAGACACAGTTGATCTGGAGTTCAGAGGAGTTGTCTTGTAACTGAATAGCTTAAGAAAAATCCTAATATCCAAAAGTCTAGTCAGGTAAGAGAAATCTAATCACTTCTGTCTGCCCAACAAGCTACCAATTTACACATCAGAAATCTGTCCAGCCATCCAAGTGAGAAAATTGAGAATAATCTCTCCCTTAATTGCCATGGAAGGGCAGAAGAAATGGCCTAACTGCCAGACAGCCTGTTGCTTTACAAAGTCCTTCCTCTGGCTTAACCTGTCTGCTTGCACTCAGCACTGAACTTCGGGTAGATAGCAGCTGACTAATTGTATGTGGCTCAGAAGAAGTTGGGTCAACTCCTTTTAAGTCCACAAAAGTGGAATACCTATCTAATATAAAATACGGGTAGGTGTGCGTTAGCCTGCAATTGATAAATACAACTTTGACCTCAGAGATATGTAAAATAAAGGCGTGTTATAGTGAAATACTCAGAGCAGAAACCAATTTTGTGTACACAGGGGCTATGTCTACACTTGTAAATTTAGGTCGACTTTAGCTAAGTCGACTTAGCATGTCTACACCTAAGTTTAAAGTTGACTTAGGGGGGACCTTACAAAGTCAACCTAGAGGGCCCACACTGGATGCCTAGGTCGACTTCTAGGGGCTAGGTGGACCTGGGAGAGGTCCACGGTGGCAGGCGGGCACCTCTTGCCAAGTGCCAGGGGGCTCAGCCTTTGTCCCATTGTACCTGGGTACAATGGGTCAAAGGAGGACAGGGATCCTGGCAGGGCATAGGGGCAGGGTGGGCAGGGCTCTGCCCTGCCCTCTCGGGGGCATGCCAGACTCTTCCTGTGCCCCCCCCCCCCGGCAGGGAGGGCAGTGGTGGAGTCCTGGAGTAGCCCTAAGTCGACTTATGGCTACTCTAAGTCTACACTGGCCTAAGTTGACTTTAAAAAGTCGACTTTAGGCTTAAGTCGAACTAAAATGAGGTTTTATAAGGTCGACTTAATTTTCATTAAGTCGACTTTATTTTCCTTAAGTCGACTTAAGCAACTTGCTTAAGTCGATTTAAGGAAACTGTAGTGTAGACGCAGGGTAACTTAAGTCGACTTAAGCAAGCTTAAGTCGACTTAATTTACAAGTGTAGACGCACCCAGTAAGACTTCGATTTTAAGAACACCGATCTAATCAATGGCCAATTATAGGAACCGTTTTTCCTGATGGAAAAATAAATAATCACACAGTGAAAATGGTGTCAGTGAAGACCAAATCAACATCCACATTCAGATGCCTTCGGTGCATTGGAAATCGTTTTGCTGGGGCTCGAAAGATGAAAAGAAATTTTGCGTAGCATACTACCCTACCTGCTGTGATTTTGAGATGTTCAGTTTATGGAACTCTTCAATCCCCTCACTGGGTTTGTAAGATATGGATTCCACTGCACATGAAATATTGCAGGCTTGAGCTGCATGTTAATTGTGAAAGAGTGTGATGAATCAGTTAACGGTCTCTCTTGTTCTTAGGTGGTTATGCTCAGCTCAGTCAGTGATCTGTTGATGTACATTGATGAGAAGCAGTTAACCCCGGAGTTTGGAGGCACGTTGGAGTACCACCATAGCGAATGGGTTATCTTCAGAACTGTACGTAGTGTGCTTAAATGGTGTTACTCTGCATAAAACAGAGCTCAAAGGGCCGCAGCTCCCACTGAACGCCTCCTGGCTGGGAGATGATGAACACCCTCACTTCTCTGATTAGCACCCTCCTGGATCAAGTCCTTTGTATAGCTCAACTTATTGGCAGAATTTCAAGGGATCTGAGGAAAGGGGGAATGTCTGTCTGCCCCCCATCCCACATTCACCACCAATTTCCACCGCTCTGCTCACCTCTGCTCTTCTGGCAGCTGAGGGGTTTTTCACCTGCTTCTCCCAAGCCAGCAGGGTCCCCTCTGCCCCTTTCCAGTGAGGGAGAGGAACTGAGGATCTAACTCCCATCACAGGAGGGGAGAAGAGGGATAGGTTGGCTGGTTGGCTGTTCTCCCTCAGCAGGTAAGCAAGTCAGGAATGCAGCCAATCAGAGAGTGTTTTCCCCCTCCCCAGGTTATCCTACAGATATGTGCCTCCTCAGAGACCTGGCTGGGTTCTTAACATTGTTATTTCCCAGGTATTTGATGCAGCACACCTTAAGCATCACTTACTGACTAGGATTTTCAAAGGAATCTAGGAGAATTAACCATTCAAGTCCCACTGAATTTCTGTAGAAGTAGGACAATGAACTTCCCTAGGCCTCTCATCGCTTTAAAGTCATTTGAAAATTCTCTTCACCACAGATGCAAAGATCATCTCCTTTTGCCACTTTGGTTTAAAATTACAAATCTAGGGTGTGCTTCTTTGCACTTGGCTTAAAGTTATTAAATAGTGGTATTCATTGCTTGCACATGCCGCTGTCTCATATTGCCAGGCTTGTATGGCACTGGAATCAGAGCGATTTCCTGCCATAAATTTCTATGCAACCCCTTTGATTTCAATGGACTCTCTGCTCACAGATCCATCGTAAGCTGTTCTGCGCATTATTATCCAGACAGCTGAAAACACTAATGAAAACTGTATCAAATATTGCCTAAGGCTATAATATTGTAAGAGATCCACGAGGGTAGATCTCTGTATCTGCAAGGAGCTCATTGCCGGATCGGGGCCAAAAGCGTATCTTTCACACTCTGAACCTGGCATGAGGGATGACCAAGTTCATGAAATAGGTATCTTTTTGCTTAACAGTGTGACATACAGAACGTAATTTAAAAAATGAGGTTGAGAAAATGGTGTGGGGAGGGGGAAATGAAAACATGTTTAACGTTGCTGCTTGTTATGAAATTCACCAATCATATAAAGTGAGCACTGTACACTCTGTATTCTGTGTTGTAAATGAAATCAATATATTTGAAAAATGTAGAAAACATCCCAAATATTTAAGTAAATGCTATTCTCTTGTTGCTTAACAGTGTGATTAACTGTGACTATATTTTTACTCTCACGATTAATCGCAATTAAGTTTTTTAATCGTTTGGCAGTTCTAATTAAAATACATTAACTTCCAAGCTACTTTGAGGCTAATGGCAAAACTCCCATTGACTCTAATGGGAACACATTTTGAACTGTGGTGTTCATATGAACCTAAAGGAGTTAATTGCCCAAGTCCCCACTGAATTTTAATGGAGGTACCTAACTCCCTTAGGCTCATTTGAAAATCTCAGTGCTGGCCCTTAATATATTTTTGATGAGCTCTTATCATATCCTGAGTACTGAACTGATGAAATAATTGTCTTCCATCAGGCTATCGAGAGTTTTGCACTAACGGTGAAGGAAATTGCACAGATGTTACAATCTTTCGGTACAGAGCTGGCAGAAACAGAACTACCAGATGACGTGTATTCAATTGAGCGCATCCTGGCTTTGCGCACAGAAAAGTATTGCCAGCTCAAGGTATGCTACTCAAACTCAGCTCTGTATTAAGACAATCTCGTACAGCCACGTAGGACTTTAGTGGTTTGATTGACTGTTTGTTCTGTCTTTCTCTCTCACTCTCTCTTCCCCCATAGGCATGTGTGTATGTTATGCCTATTTCTGTATACATCTCTCTCTGCAGCTCTACCTCTATGTTACATCTGTGTTTGCCTTTCACCCTTTCAAACAATTATTACTCCAACATCCAGGACACTCTCTCTTTTCTAATTCCTTTTCCCATTTACACAGGGTCAGAGGTGGCAAAGAATCCTTTTATAGCATGGGTTGTTGGTCTTGGAGCATGGGTTTGTAGGTTTCTTGGTTCTCCTCCAGGACAGCAGTAGGGAATTGATACCTGCACCAGGTGAGAGGGTCAGTCGTCCTGGTTCATGGCTGAGCCACAAGTCATGTGGTAGCTCTGGCCTCTTGCATGAGGACTGAGCCAAACACACAGTCACTAGTTCAGGTGTCTTGACCTAGGGGTTCATGCTCATTCAGCCCTTAAATTCGGGGTGGAGTAAGGAGACCTGGGCCCATCCTGCTCCACTGGGTCCCAGTCTATTGCTCTTGAAGCAATGGGTAATCCCATCACTGGGTTGGCAGAGAAACAGGAGGTCTCTGCCTCTCTTCCTGGGAGCGCAAGGGGCTAAATGTTTCCTTTCCCTGGGCTGCTTCCCACTGGCATCTGCTTGGGTTGCTCCACAGCTGCTGAGGCCTGGCTCCCTCTCTCTGAGTAGCTCCATCTTTGACTCTGCTCGGGGTGTCTCAGTCTCCTAGGACAGTCCTTGCCAGTCACAGCCAGTCATGGGGTCCACAAGTAATTCAGCTCCCTGGAGAGGCCATCCGCCTCCTTGCCTGGTCTCACCCCACTGAACTGCAGAGTTCTGCCCTTGTGTGTTCTGCAGAGTTCTGCCCTTCCTGCCCATGGGCGGATTTTGGAGCTTACCCTGGGGACGGCAGCTCCATGGCTGACCCAGGCCCCACAACAGATTTTGCAGCATAGGCCTCAGTGATCTAATCCAGGTTAATGCCTTCTGTAAGGTCACTTTCAATGTCTAGTAAACACAAATCTGACAGTCTCTTTTGACCCATTGTAGATCACATCCAGTTTTGTATACGTCGCATGGCAGAAAATAAAAGTTGTCAAGGTGAAAAGTAGTAGAGAAAAAGTGCCTGGGCATTATAATTAACAAATGAGGGAGGGGTGAAATTAAAGATGGCTCGAATCTAGTGTGTAGCTGTCAGAATTTAAAAAAGTAAACACCAAACTTCAATAAAATTCATGGAGTTTGAGACTCTGGCCCCCTCAGAAATATTAAAAAGCAAGAGGAGCTAAAATATAAGATTACTTACTAGGAGTAGTTGGACATACACCACAAACATTACACACAAGCACGACTGCTTGATAAGGGGAGGAAGCATTATATTAAAGGACCAGCACCTCCCCAGAAGGGAAAAAGCAGGTCCTAGAAAAGTGTAACCCTAAATGTGGGAAGAAGAAGAAGAAGAAGAAGAAATCCTTCACAGTATTTGTAATGGCCTATGTAGACCGAACTGGTAACCTGAAACTTCCAAAGCTGGGCTGGGCTGTTTGTCCGGCTAACTATCACCTAATTTAGACCTATGGGCTGCTACTGTTCTGTGCCTATCGGTGTCACAGAGAGCTTGCTCCTGCCTCTTGCTGTTGGCTCTGCAACAAGTTGCAGGCAGAGAGAACAAGGGAAAATGCTTTTGCATGCCATGCCTACTTCTTTTCCAGCAGGTAGGGAGGCAGAGAAAGATTTTGGGGGCGCTCTGGGAAAGATTTTGGAGGGGCTATGCATCCCCCCACCTATAATAAAATCCATCCATGTTCCTGTCCCACATCCACACTTCCAGTGAGAGAGAATGGGCAGGGCTGGCTGCATCCAGCAGAGTGAATTAACCCCCTCAGTACTGGAATGAGGCAACCCCTCATTATCCTGTCCTTTTCTCTTCAAACTTCTCTTGATGGAGTCTTTCCATTGTATCTTCAGTCTTCCACATCTTTTCTGTTCTCTTCCTCCCATGCTTTGTTTGCTGGTTGCTCTTCTCCCATTCCTATTTCCCATCTAGCCCACCTCAATGTGTGACCTCCAGCCTATCTGTCACTGAGAGCTCCAAATTCATCTTCCCCCTAATTACTTCCATGTGCACTCTAGCTACCCCCAGCTTACCCGCTCTTCTCCTCAGTATATTATTTTCTACTACCTAGATCTTCTGTTCTTCCATCTCTGTAAGACTCCTCATTTCCAAGCCACAGAACAGGCAGGAGAAAACACACACTACATATGCCTTTTCTTTTCTGTTTGTTACTTAACTGCCAGTCTGAGAGTACTTCTGACACCTTTTTCATGGCCACCCATGCACACTGGGTTCTTTTAAGTTCTCCAGATCTCCTTCCAGTGACACTAAGCGTACCAACTACACAGATTTTCGTCTGATTCAGCAAACTTCAATCATCATCTTTCCTGCCACCTTTCCTTCTAGCATAATTTCAGTTCTCTTTGTGTTTATCTTCAAACCACAGTCTTCAAACACAGATGCCCACTCTCATACTATATTTACCAATTCCGCTTTGCTGTCAGACGAAAGGGTGAGCATACATTAGTTTTCTCTGTATCTACACAGGCTTGGTTTTCCTACTAATTAACTCCATAATTAGGATGAAGAGACATGGACTCAGTACACTACCTTGTCTCAATCCCATCATCACCTCAGAAAGTTCCAGAATTCCATGTTTTGTTTCCACTTTAGCTCTTGACCTTTGATGTAGTTAATGTATAGTTTCTTAAAATTCCCCTCCCTTCCTTTTCAATACTTCAGATACCAGCTCCTGCGGAACCAAGTTGTATGCTTTCTCTAGATCAGCGATTGCGACATAGCAGTGACACCCTCCATTTATCATTCTTTCACATTTTTGTCTCCATTGCAAAATACTGCATCTATGGTACCCCATCTCTTCCCAAAGCTATGTTCCTCCTCTTCTATATTTTCTTCCACCTGTCACTCAAAGATTGTCTCCAAAACTCTCTCAAGGACTTGGAAAAGCTCACTTAACAGGGAAGTGCCTAGGTAGGTGTTTGGATCATTTGCATCACACTTACCCTTTTCAAAGAGGCATAATCAATCTTTGGCCACCTGGTATCCTGGCTTGATCCCAGGAAATACAAAGCCATTTACTCCAGTATTTCCAATTTCATTGATGATGTCAACCTAAATCTCCTCTTCACCAGCTGTTTTACTTTGTTCATCTTATTCAGTACTTCTTCTGCCTACTCTACTGAGCTCGACACCTCTCAAGGCTTCTCCATAATTGGTGGTGGTGCTTGGCTCTCTCAACCTTCACTTCTCATTTCCTTTTAAAATATTTCCTACATTCCTCTGCCACTTCTTTTGAGTTATTCACCACACAGTCCCCATCCTTCATGCATACAGAATTTTTCATGTCTTGTGTTTCATTTTGCCAATTCCAAACTAATTTCCAACCAATACCTTTGATCAGCTGTCCATATAATTCCTCTTCAGCCTCCAGTCTTGCCGTAGCAATTGCTTTTTTAGCCTCCTTTTTGCTTTTGTATGCATTTTTGATTGTATCTTTTTCACTACCTGCTTTCCCCAGGTCTGAATAATTCCTTCCAACTTCTCTTGTACACCAGACTCCCCACACCAGCTTTTTCTCATAGAGCCCCACATCTTACTACTTGTTCCGCGGCCTGCTGCATGTTACCTCGACTGCCTTAATGGGTCATTCTTTAAACTTCTTCCGTTCTTCCCCCATAAATATTGTTGTCATTGGCCAAGCATGCATGCTTCCTTTACTTTTTGGCAGAACTCTTCCTTTCTTGTTTCTTTAATATTTAAAGATATTTGTCATTTACTGGAGATTGTGATTAAAAATATTATTCAATTTAACAAGGATTTTTGGTACAGCAGCTGCCACTACCGAGTTGCTCCAGAAGGGAGCACTTTGATCCTAGTCTAGTCTGCCCTCCTGTATAACATAGGCCATAGAAATTCTCCATAATAATTCCTAGGATATATCTTTCAAAAAAGAATCAGGATATAAAAATTGTTAGTGATGAAGGATTCACTGCAACCTTTGGTAAATTGTTTTAATGGTTAATTACTCTCACTATTAAAAATTTACACTTTAAGACCAATTAGCCAAGTGGTCCTGTGGATTTGAACCCATAAACGCTAATAACCTGTCTGTTAGACTACTCCTGTATTCAGGAGGGCGATTAATGAATAAGGCTTGTAGGACAGATTCTGTGTTTGCTCTAGAGTGTAGTGGGTTAGTTCCAACAAAGTTTTAGGATTTTTCACTTATCTCATGTTTTGGCATTCTTGTGGCATTCTCTGTAGCATGCTCCTGTTTAGAAATATGCACAATGGCAATCTCTATGTATCGATGTGTGTGTGTGTGTGTGTGTGTGTGTATAAAATATGTGTACAACATAGTAAAATATTGCTGTATTTTTAAAAAAACAGTTGTGGTAATACATCGGTTATGCATTGTGTTTCATGTTGGATTTAATTTAAAATTTTATAAATCCATAGTTAAACTAAAAAAATGTAAGTTACAAATATGATACTAACTATACACATGTCAGAGATACCTGCTTTTGGGGGGAGGGGAAATAAAAAATACCATGACTTTCCATGACTTTTCATTTGAATTTAAAACATGGAAATACACCTTTAAATTAATCATTCAGCAGAAACAACTGTTGTTGGGTTTTTCTTTTAATTTTTCGTTCATTATTTTTAAATATCAAAAAGGCTGTTGGGTTTCTGAACAAACTGTAGCCTGGTTGTGTGTGTTTTCAAGAACATGAAAGATTAATTTAGATAAGAAGTCGTGCACAGATTGCAGTAAGAATGATACAAGATTCTTGTGCTGCTGTCATGGGAACTGAAAGATTGGGGTGGGAGATTTACGAATATATATTAAAACTATTACGCACATTGGATCAGAGCAGTTGTGTTGCTGTGATACTGAACAGAAGTCAGTTGTAAAGATACTGAGAAAAACACAGAAGCTAATTAAACAGATTAACTAAAAAATCAACCCTTTTGATATACTAAAGGGGGGAAAATCATATCGAACACCTGTGCAGTTGCTCTTGATGGCTGGGCTACAACATCTTGTCATGGAATGAAATTGTCTGAAAGAAAAGGAGAAGTTAAGACTCTAGAGAGCTAAATATGAGAAGATAAAGTAACAGTTACTAATTGCCTAAAGCATACTGGGTAATTCCTCTTCCCTTTTTGCGTTTCCTGGGTTATTGAAGTATTAAAAATAGTCAGGAGTTTTGCTCTATATCACGTCAATCATGTGTCAGTTGATACTGGCACATTCTGATGGTTTACATTTCAACTGTTTCCATTAGTTGTTTGGTCTCTTTGGCTCAGCTTCACTCCACACAGGCTCCTCTTACACTCTTCTCCCCTGTCCTGTGCCCCATATCCTCCTTCTTTACCCTTTTCTTTCCATTTAGCTGATTCCCTCCTACATAACCCTCCCACATCCACACACAGATCCACCATTTTTTTCCTAACAAGACATTTGCTGCTTTCCCAGTGTTCACATTCCTGTGTGCTTTTACCCCTTCTTCCACCTGTTATGTCTGTTCTATTTAGATCAGTGTTTTGCAACTGGTATGCTGTGGAACGCTGGTGCTTTATGGATATAGAAAAGTTGTTCCGTGACCAACCCTGACCCATGGAGGGGTGGAGCTGAGTGGGGCAGAAGAGCAACATGATAGGCTGACACATGCCTGGGAGATTTAAAATGTCCAGTGCGTAACTCAGTCCTGTTTAAAATACATAACTAGGTACTGTTGTGGGACATTGTGTACTCGTAGGCTATGTCTACACTTGGTAATTTAAGTCGACTTTAACTAAGTCAACTTAGTGTGTCCACACTTGAAAATAAAGTCGACTTAAAGGGGAACTTAAAAAGTCGACCTAGAGTGTCCACACTGGATGCCTAGGTCGACTTCTAGGGGCTTAGGGGGACCTAGGGGAGGTCCATGGGGACCTAGGGGAGGTCCATGGGGCCTAGCCATGAAGTTCTGATGTCAGGATGGGCTGTCTAGGGTATATCTTCACTACAAGGGGGACAACAGAGCAGCTTCTTTCATTGACTTAGCTGTGTGCAATGCAGGCTCACCCCACAGGTAAAAGAGCTGCCAGCAAAGCCATCCTATGTGATCCCCTAAGCTCTGTAGTGCACTGCTACCCACTCAGTCTGGTGGATCCACCACAGTTAACAGGCTCGCTTACGTTCAGTACTGAAAGTCACTTTTGTTTCCGGTTAGTGTGTCCACATGGGCAGTTACACCATTTAATTATACCCCTGGAGTTCTGCCGGACAGTTTCCCCACGTTGACTAGCGCTTCTCCAAATTTTTTCTTTTGTGTTCTTGCAGTGTGACCTTCAGCACAGGTCAGCAACACCAGCGGTTTTCTACTCTTTTAGCATAACCAGCCCCGCTCAAACTGTCCCTTGGTGTGTGAGAGTGAGTAAAGGAGACACGGACTCATGGGCCGAACCTGACTGAATGAATATTTTCTGATGCTGACATAAACTCAAATGCCAAATTTTTTTAGATTTAATGTGTTTATAACAAAACTGTTGGCAAACCTTTGATTATAGAGACGCTGGTGCATGAGATTACACTCCCGAGTTGAGTGCACAGTCAGCATATGGTGTGTGTGTGGATGTTTTTTTTCCTGCAGTAAATGACCTTGACTAAAAAGTACAACATATTAACCGGAGCAATATTAATTCAGTACACCAGCTGTTTAGTCTGTCTACTTTCTCTGTCTATATTATTATATTATATTAACACTTCTACAGTGTGCGCCATCCAAGGTTGTTAGAGCACGTTGTAAATAATAATTGATGTAGCCTCGTCCGCCCCTGTGGCATCAGGTAGATGCCAACATGTCCAGTTTACACTAAGGGCTAGAGAAGCCAATTGACTTGCGGCAGCTGATCAGCACCGCAAGTGTGGCGGTATTTGAGAATAAACTAACCAGTAGTGTCTTCCATTTGTGCAGGGCGATATTACAATAGTAACGAAAGAAGGAAACATGCTGTTAAGTAGTTTAGAAGACCCCCAAGCCAATGAGTCTAGTCAGAAACAACACCGCAACAGACCTGGGGACTGGGAAACTGTGAATCGGTGAGTGTCGCGTGCTGCTTGTTTGATTCTAAATGGGAACTCTCGAGCTATTCAGACTTGAAATAAGATTTTAAATATATTAAGCTGTGCATGCAATTTCTATGGCAGCAGTGGGTAATACAGGGAAGGATATATGGGTGCCATTCCCATCTCTACCCATTACTAATCTAGTGGCAAGTGACTTAACCTTACTGTTGATTTGTTCCCTCATTGTAAAATACCTTCCTCAGTGATGAGTCCCTCAGACGACATAGATTAGAAAGATAAAATAGAGATAAAACTGCCTTCCTGACATGGATATTGTCAGCCTTACTGTTTTCAAAGTTCTTCTGGGGTCTCCGCACAATCATTTAGACACGTCTGTGATAACGAGTTGTCATTAGAGATGGGCCCGGAATGGATAGCCCAGATCCAAAAGTCCCCAACGCAGAGTGGACTCTGGGTCAGAACATCCTGTACAGTGATCCTGCATTTCCAACTCTTTGTTTTTTTTCTCGTGTCCTTTTTCATCCTTGTGCAGATTGCTCGCTCAGCTGCACGAGATGGAAACGGCCTTTGATGGATTCTGGGAGAAACATCAGCTAAAAATGGAGCAGTATTTACAACTGTGGAAGTTTGAGCAAAGTTTTCAAGAGGTATGGAGAGACTCATTCCCCACCTCCCCATAAATGGGAGTAATAAAAGAGATTTCTGGCACTGTGCCATATACTATCCAGCACACCTGTAGCTACTACCTTCCATTCAGAATAAACATAAAGAAGCCATTATAATTATCTGGTGAAACTTTCTTGCAGCTTGCGATGTCTCACTTTGCAATCTTAACTAGAATGTGATCAGCTTTTGGTTTGAGAGTAATTTTATTCTTATAATCTGTGTCCTTTTGCAATCGTTCTCTTCTTCTCTTTAGCTCCAGAGTGCCATTGAATTTTTAATGGCTCAGCAAGCAGAACTACCTGATACTGGAGACAGTGTCTCTGAAGTACAACAAAGGCTCAAAGACTTGGGTAATTTAGATGGAACGGCTCAGGTGAGATAATCTTTCAAATGAGAGATGGACCAATGAAACATTATAGGCGTGTTCCGAGTGTGCCAGAACAACCTCTCTGAAGTGGCTTGTAACTCATCAGTGTGCTATACGAGTGTGTTAATTTCACTAGTCTTTATTCAGAGCACATTAAAAACCCTACGGCGGTGAATTTGCTTATGCTAAGCAATAAAAGTGACTGAACCACCACAAAATCCAGCACAGAGAAAAGTTGGTATGTAGAGAAGACCGGGGGCTGCAGATCTGGGGGAAGGTTATTTCCTTAATAAATGCAATGATTTGGTAACCCATGTCAAGTAGGTGCTCACGGGCAAGTGAAGAGCAAGGCAAATCCCCAGTGTAGTGTTTGCAATCCAAGTGGGAACATATAGGTGAAGACTAGGAGATGTGGGCTAGGAGTGGTGAAGTTTGGGGGAAGTCTTATGGACCGCATGTCATTTGTACAGTGATATAGTATGGGTGATAGTCATGCACAATGACATACATATATGTAGGCTGGGATTTTCAAAGGCATGTAAGAGAATTGGGTGCCTAACTCCCTTTGGTTCCTATGCAAACCCCAGCCATGTTTAACGGGACTACGTGGAAAGGCCGACAGACGATGGGCCATTTGAAAGAAGGGTATGTTTAAGATGAAGCTTGAAGGAATCAGATGGGACATAGCAGATGGGAAATGGTAGGGAAGGGTTCCTAGGGATAGCATGGGAGAAGGCAGAACAGTTGCGTTGGCATAGGTGTGAAGCTTGACTATGAACTGTATTATCATTAGGAAAACAAGCCAAAGCTGGCTGTTGACCACTTTTGTGGGCAATGTTTCTGGAAATGATGGTACAATATCCTAGGCAGCTCTGCCCATGCATTCACAGGTCAATCAAGTTATGGGTGGTGAATATTGCTTTTCCTTTTGAATGCTAAACAAAAATTAAAAGCTGCCCCTACCAGGTTGTGGCTGCCCTATTTTCAGAGGTGGATGTTGCATGATTGAACCACTTTTGCACATTTCAAATGGTATATATTTGTAGATGAAATCAGATAAAAATATTAGGTACCTGTTGTGATTGATCAATGTTTCTGCATTTCATCTTGATGGCACTATCAAAAAACGGTCTGTAATCCTCTCTGTTGCTTTGTCTTTACGGCAGGACTTGATAGGGAAAGCACAAGTGGTGATCTTACATGGGCACCAGCTAGCAGCAAATCACCATTACGCGCTCAGCTTAATCTGCCAGCAATGCAATGAACTGCGGCACCATTCGGATGTTTTGTCCGAGGAGATCAAGAGGAAGGACGTCCGGCTCCGGAGGACCTTAGATCTGCACGCCCGCCTCCAGCAGGTAACGTAGGAAACGGGAACCTCTCTGCGTGGATCTCCTGCCAACCAGACATCCTGGCTGGAAGTGTCCTGCTTGACATTCACATCTTGTGGTGATGTCATTCTGCTTATATCACTGGGACAGTGCGCCTCTTTGTCCATCTCTAGTGGTTGAGCCACAGAAGGAGTTAAGGCGTTTGCTACCGCTGGTGGCTCGGGCAGATATGAGGCGTATGGTTTTCCTGGTGAAGATGCCAGGTTCGTGCCATGTAGTACATCCAAATGGGTTTGGACGTTCTTACATCTGCTGTGTGCATTCCTCTGTAGCACTCTATCCAGTCGTTCCCCATGTGATCGGCACATGTGGTTCTTAGTGCTGTTTCTGGTGATCTATGTCACACTTTCTGGAGCACCTCAGGAGTGAGCATAACAGCCTCAGAGCAGACTGTGATGAAGCAGGGCACAAACCCCAAACTGACTGTGAGTTCTATACTTTGATTGCATCATTCAGATAACAACTGTGAATTTCTCAGGCATGATGCCGACTTAACATGGAGTCCTAGAGGGAGTGCTAGTCCCCTGGGGCGCTCCGATCTATCTTGCCATCCAGGCAAGTTTGACTTTGTGATAAATGGCCCCTTTACTCCAAAATCTGAAGAAATTCAGCTAACTCCCAGTCCCAAAGAACCAGTCACTTACCCCAGGTCAGTTTGCACTTAGATTTCACATCAAAGACATGCTTGTAGCTAATCCTATAGTAATGAGTTATATACAAGGTTAAAGCACCGAAGCATACACACAGAAATGAATTAGTCAGGTTTCCACAGGCAACATCAACTTCTATAGTAAGTAGACTCTGTACATCCTTTAGGGCTATCCCAGGCTAAATAGTTGGGGACCACTTGCTTG
The DNA here is from genome assembly GCA_007922175.1 of Pelusios castaneus. Lineage (NCBI taxonomy): Eukaryota > Metazoa > Chordata > Testudines > Pelomedusidae > Pelusios > Pelusios castaneus. The sequence goes on along the minus strand of ML685771.1, from coordinate 6,379,646 downwards.
TGCTTATAAGGTGCGTCTACACTTACAAATTAAGTTGACTTAAGGAGGCTTAAGTCGACGTAATTTACTCCGCGTCTATACCGGGCTTTCCTTAAGTCAACTTAAGAATTAAGGAAAAGTTAGTTCGAATTAATAACACCTCGTTTTAATTCGAACTAGCAGTTAAGTTGACTTTATTAAGTTGACTTAAGCCAGTGGATACACGGAGTAGTGCCTAGATAGACCTTTTAAAGTCAACTTAAAACGTTAAGTTGACTTAATAAGGTCGAAAAGGGGCCACGTCTACATTTGAAAAGTTAAGTCAATTTTATGAAGTTGACTTAATAAGGTCGACTTTAAGTCAACTTAAAGTCGACCTTATTAAGTCAACTTCATAAAGTCAACTTAACTTTTCAAGTGTAGACATAGCCATAGATAGAACCCTGCAGATCAGCAGATATTCACATAATATCCATGAATATCCGCATCGCGGATACAATGTGGATATCTGCAGACCATTTCTTGCAGATGCAGATTGGATACAGATCCACATATTTTTATCAGTGCAGGGCTTGAGCCCTGCAAATATGCAGATATCCGTATTATAGCGGCATCCACAGATACAACACAGATATCCATGGACCATTTCTTGCAGATGCAGATTGGATACAGAGCCACATATTTGTATCTGCACAGGGCTCTAGTTATAGATCCTCACCCCTCAGGGTTCATCCAGCAAAGGAATAATAAGTTCTCCTCCTTAACAGACATTTTTGTTCCCTTCCCCCAGTGTTCAAGCTGTGATGGGATGAGGGCTTGGGCACATATCCTCTTCAGGGCTGTGGGGGAAGCAAATAACAAAGTCTTTATTCCACAGTGGCCCATTTGGATTAAATAGTCTTTCCTAATGGGCAGGCGATAACATCTCTTGCGATGAACATTGTATTTCACACTTGTGAGCAAAACAAACAAGGAGTCCTGTTCCAAAGGGGGAGCCGTGTTAGTCTATTACAGAAAACCCAAGAGTCCTGTGGCACTTTTAAAGACTAACAGATTTATTTATCGCATGAGCTTTCGTGGGTAAAATCTCACACCTGTGAATGCTTTTCCCCCCTGACTGTGGGAGTTTACAGTCTTAGCAAACCTTTTTATAGTTAAAGAGCCAAACTTTTGAACATAACCTTATGCCTTGGGAAGCAGCGTAGTTGCCCAAAATTGCTCTCTGGGGTCCCTGAGAAATACAAATCATGCCAAAATCAGTGGCGTTGCTGGCTCCAGGCACACTGGGCACGTGCCCTGAATATGACGGGGACCCGGGCCCAGGACTAGGGATGCAGTGCCAGCTGCCACCAGCAGCCTGATCTGGCCTCCACCAGATTTGGGGAACCGGGGCCGGGCCACCACCGGCCACCCAATCCAGCCTCCACCAAGCCAGGAATCTGAGGCCTGGCCACCGCCAGCAGCCCAATCTGGCCCCCATCAGGATTGGGGATCTGGGGCCCTCCCATCTGGCCAATGCCGGGGCCAGATACCCAGGTCCTGGCTGCCCCAGATTGCCGCTGGTGGCCAGTTGCAGGCCAGCGGCAGCAGGTGCCGGATCCAGGCTCCAACTGGGGACCCGGAGATGAATCAGCCTCGCCAGGGGAACAGATTGAGCCACTGGGGGACGGATGGGGCCTAGGGGTGGGGCCAGGGCCTGGGCCCCGAACCTATTTTTGGGGGCAGCAATGCCCCTGGCCAAAAGTCACCCCATTATTCTTGCTAGACTTCTGTGCCAATAAAATTGAGTTAGTTCAAATGGCCAGCACCACAAAAGCAACGTTCGTGTGACAAAATCGTCTTGTTGTTACTCTTGCTTATGTTAGTGATATGAGCTAACATGATATTAGCTTTCCTCTTTGAGGCTCTGAAACTCACTGCAACAGAGAGAACTCCTGAGGAGAAAGTCCTGCTCTCTCAGAGGTCCGAGAGAAGCAGCGAAATTGATTAGAAATGACAGGTTGGTGGGTAGACTAAAACTTCTGCTTTCTTGCATACAAAGGAAGTCCTATAGCTACAGTGCTTGTTAATATCTTAATTAGTTTGGAACTTTCCGTCAGGGATAATGATCACGGCAATTAACTAGAAGACACAACTGAAGTGAACTTGAGTCAGGGAAGTAGCAAAATTGGGACCACCCATTTTGTCTCAATAACCGCCACATTTTTCATTGAGGGAACCTGGGCTTTCATCACCCACTCCACTTCAGCGTAGCACTAATTGGAGCGGGCACAGGATTGTGTAGGAACATAGGAATTGCCAGATCAGACATGAGCGGTATCTTCTCACGGACAGTGGCCAGTACCAGACTCTTCAGAGAAAGGGGCACGAAGTGGGCTGTTAGGGAGTAATTTGCCCAAAATAAAGATTCCGGCTAACGCCTCAGTTAGAGATTGGTCTTTACCTTTGTTTCCTACTGGCTTATTAAAGTAATTCTGGATGATTTCACTGATGTATAAAAGTCTGATCCTTTAAAAAACCATATTCCATTCTTGGTCACCACAGTCTCACCTGTGGCAATGGGTTTCACAGTGCACTTGTGGTAAATGAGTGGCATGCTTAGAATTTTCCTGATGTTATTTATATAACGTGTATACCATTGGCATTCGTGATTTCAGTTATTCCTCACAACTCAATCTCCATGCTGAACCCTGCTTTAGTTCAGTAGCTCTGTTCATCTCCTCCTAACCTGTGCTAATTAGTCACTAACTGTATTAAAGGCTGATCTTCATGCATTTTTTCCATGTTGATTTTCAGAGCAAGAGGAGTAACATGGGAAGCCTTAGGTATCAAATTCTACTTTTAAGTCAGTGAAATCCATGACTTCGCAGCAGTGTAGCTGAGAGAAGAATTTGACGGGCAATATTAGCAATTTAGCCATTCTAAGGCCCCACTTCCTATTATCAGAGTGCAAGAGACTTGATTAGACTTCTACTAATGCAAATTAGCCGTTTGTTTTTCTCCACATTCAGAAGATTGAGGGAATATTAAATTCATGGGTGATCAATATTTTTTTATTTATATTTGGTTAACTAGACGTTTCAGCTGGCTGATCCGTTTACTCTTCATTTCCGTTTCACTTTTATCAGGCCCTTATCTGCTGTGATGAAGGGGCTTATCTTCTAGCCAATCAGCCAATGGATAAATGCCAGTCCAAAGAAGGGGCTCAGAAGGCTCTTCAGGATATAGACAAATTTCTAGAAAGTTCTTTGCCATATTTAAACTGTGATCCCCAAGTCCTGTACTATGACTATGAATCAGTTTTAACACCTGAAATAAAGGTAAGAGTTGCAGCATCACCAGCCTTTTAATTGTCTCTTTTATCGTGTCAAAGTGCCAAATAATTAGTCATTTGCTCATTGACGTCTTATTTACACTTCGCAGGATCAAATACATTCGGTCCAGATCAAGCTTGAAAACATTCGAAGTATTTTTGAGAGTCGGCAAACTTGCTTCCGAAAACTTGTGGATAAACAAGTGCGGCCAGTTCAGTTAGTAGCCCCTCGATCAGAGAACCCGCCGAGAGCCAAGTCTCCTTTATTCTCTCCCAAACATGGTAAAAGGATTTTAAGTTTATGGCGTCTTAAAATGTTCAGGTTTGCTGGTTTTGCTTTGAGCTATGAAAGACTAAGTCTAAGGGTAGTTTTGAGAAATAAATTGGAATTTACCGGCTGATATAAAAATTATTTTATTGGTGTTAAATGTTTATGAGATCATTTATTTCACATCAAACATTTTTAAAAGGATTTTCAGGGATTTTTTTTTCATTCAGTACTTTCCCGCCTTTCTTAGTTTGCCAGGGCTGGGGTTTTCTTTTCCGTTTCATGTTGTTTCAGCCTTTTTCTCAGTCACCAAAATGGTCCATCCTTTGTCTTTCCCTCAGTTATGCAGTGCTAGGTGCTTCGAGCTGGTCTCTTTTGATTGGGGAGGCAGTGCCTCCCTGCCTGACTACTCTTCACCTTACTGTGCGGTAGAGCTGGAAGTTGCAGCACAAATTAGGAGGACCTAAGTTAGTTACATACATTCATATATACATATATACATATCCCCAGTCTGTATACATATCTCATAATGCCCATCAAGTTCAGAACATTACAAATTTCCATAAACAATCTTACGCAACATACTTTTAGAGCATAGTATCATTATATGCAATGTGTTGATTCAACCTCTGATTCTTTGGGGTTCTTCCCTGGGGGTGTCTTCCCTGTTCATCTTGGGGGTGTCTGGACCCTGATTGTCACAGCAGTGCAGTGAGTATCTGCCTGGATCAATCTGAAGCCATTCTCTTAAACATCATACATTTGAAAGGCTTGAGATCAATAGTGATGTACAGGTACCTCCATGAATCTTAACCCTGAAAAATACGAAGCAGCATCTGTAAATGAGCACAGCCAAAGGTGAAAAGACAAAAGGCATTTCTTTTGGAGACATCTTGCCTGAGATGCTTTTTTGAACGGTGTTCGTTTGACTTGAAACATCAAAATGGCTTCATCTGAGCTGTTGTAATGTCTGGTGTCAAAGATCCATCCTAGGATACACAGAGTGAGCTTTGAGTTATGCAGACACTGTAGCACAGATCGAAACAAAGCTAAAAGGAAGCACATATTTTTGTCCTTTTTTCCCCCCCAAGAGCATAGGGACTTCCTCTTTTCATCTTTGCCCTGGTTTTGAAGCCTCTCTGTTGGGGAGCAGACCTGTTTTTAAAACTACATTTGAAAAAGCCCTAGTGAAATATAAATCATAAAATAATGCAGTAAAGTATACTGAAATGGAGTAAAATGCAGTAAAATTATAGCTGTATAATAAAGTAACTTTAATGGCCATATTTTCAAACTTGCCACTGGAGTTACAGACACAGAGTAGAGATGATTGTAAGATATTGAGTACCTACAATTTTAGCGAGTCTTCCACCACTCTAATGACAATTGCAGTTGCTCAGTGTTATATAGGAGGCATTCATGTATGTGCATCTGATGTTCCTGCAAAATGTGTACAAAAGAGTTTTTGACTGTGTAAAGGGGCTAGCTACACACACAAGGACCTTGCAGACATGCAAATATATGCATGTGCAGATTGTGCTTTGTAGGCACAGGTAAGGAATACAAATCTCATAACTTCAGTTTTAGGAATGAAAATTGCTTATCTGTCAATTTCCAGAGGGGTAGTCTTGTTTACTCTGGTTCAGCAAAACAAACAAGGAGTCCTGTGACGCTTTAAAAGACTAACAGATTCATTTATTGCATGAGCTTTTGTGGGAGAAATCCCACTTCGTCAGCCGTTAGACACACACTGATTTGCTCTCTGTGTCTGTTCAGTTATGTCTTCTAAACGTAATGACAAAAATCAGTTTAACTATGATTTTCTCCAGATAGTCCTGCTGACTCAACACAATTAAGAAGGAGTCAACTGGATTGTTTTCCCTCTTTTGCATCTTCAATCTACAGAATTGCTTACATCATTCCAATCAGTTACAGCTATTCTCTAGGCTAGCACCAGTGTTACAAAGGGTCTGGTCTGAAGACCGTGGAGATGCAAAGATGCTGCACGTGTCTTAGAGTATAATTTGTCCTATAGGACTTTTTATGAAGCAGCAGAAGGTTTAGTTTGATTCTCAGAGTGCTGGTTGAGTTTAGAAGGCTGGAAGTTAGGGAAGAAAACCCTTAACTTGTAAAATGAGCATCTTCAAAATGGTAGCCATTGAGAGACAAACGTAGAGCACCCCAAAGCCAGTTTTGTGTTTTTTCTTTACTGCAGAGCCAAGCTTCTAAAAGAGCAGAGAGTACCTTTTTTCAGATGTTCACTCTGGCCTGCCAGTGGCATTTATAGTTGGAATTTTAGTGGCAAAGCCACAGCCCAGAAGAATGGAAAGGAGGTGATGTGCTTCTGATCAACGGGAATCACTGCAGGCCTTCTCGCTGACTCCTAACGTTCTTGTTGTCTTTCATTGTGCAAGCTACTGTCTTCCTTCTGTGCATCAATACCAGTAACACTTAGAGAGATGGAGGTTCCTATTTAGAAAGCAGGAATTTTGCTGAATGTCTTATAGTAATTTCTACTTTTTCTTTTGAAAAACCTGAGTATAAATACACAAGCTCGGTTGCTGGAGAATGAGTCCTGCCCCCTGCAAAATCAATAAAAAAGAATCAATATTTAAAATACTTGCCTTGCCCCTTCATTGCTCCATTTTGATATTGAAACACACGATTAGCATTGGAGGGTATTTTCTTCTTCCAATGACTTGCAACAGAATGTCTGTTTTTAATCAGTGCAATTTGGTTGGAAGTAGCATCCCTGATCTTTTACTGCAATGGAAGTCTGAACAATGTGGGGCTGTTGGTAGACCACAGTTCTTAATGACTCTATGTTAACTTTTTGGATGTTTCAAATAGGCATTCCCCACCTGCTCTCCAGCAGGCACCCTCTCCTGTGTGGTAGCACTTTTTCAATCTGACTGTGATGTAACGCATCACTGAAATAGTCATTTGTGATCATTCGGTTTCGTAACAGCACGTTTCGAAGAGGCGATGCCTTCTCTTCATATCTATTTCTGTTCCTCTGCAGTCATGTTTCTCCTTACATCTTTTGCTCATTGCTTCACAAAAGGGTGGATCTTTTGTATAAACATGATTCAAAACCTTAAACAGCTTAGATGTTGCTCCTTTTTGTACTCTCCTGTGCAACAATATGTTTTTTCCTACTGAAATAACCTTTCATTAATGTTGCTTGCCGATACTGATTTATTCTTTGACTCCTAGCTACTGTGAGTATTGTAAGTCTTGGGAATTTAATTTGTCTCAAAATTCCATACTGTCCCTCTTATAGTAAGTCACAGAATAAGGTCACACAATACCTGCTTTCCCCCCAAATTCAAAATTTTCTCTTACCGATGAGAGACTTTAAAATCTTCATTTCTTCTGTTACTACCAATTATTGCTAATTATTGTGTTACGGTAGCACCTCTGGGCCCCAGCTATGTCAAGGCCCCATCACACTGAATGTATGCCTGGTAGGAAAGAGGTCTTGTCTGAAATAGTTTACAATCTAAAAAGCCAAAGGGTTGGGAAGAGGAAGCATCAGTTTTGTTTTGGGGGAAAGAAAGCACAGAGGGCAAGTCTACATGGCATTTTGGAGCAAGTGAGATTGTGCCTCCAGCTTGGGTCACTAGATTAAGCTATCAGACCTCATGCTAGAGCTCTAAGAATAGCTATGTTGACAGTTATTTCAAGCTGAGGCTTGGACTGAAACTTGGCATGTGAAACCCACCCCAATCCCTAGACTTCAGGGCTGGAATTCCAGCTTGAGCTGTAACTTCAAAGTGCTGTCTGGACACCTATTGTTAGAGCGCCTTAACTCTCCATGCTGGCTTCGGCTCTCTCCAGAATGCTGTGTAGACATATCCAGAGATGTTTAATGTCTTCCCCAATGTCAGAGAGTCTGTAGCAGAGGCAGGAATGGACTCCATATCTCCCGTGACCACCACTAGACTTCCCGTCCCACTGGTGATAGATGAGATGGAGAATGATTCTGTTCCTTGGAGACAAAAGACTCATATTTGTAGGTGGACTTGGGTAGTAGAAGAATGGTCATCTTGAGACAGTGACTTATTTTTTTTCTCTCCCCCACGTAAGGAGCTAGCACCGTGCCCTACTCTGTTAAAGCTAGAGGGCAACATGGCCAGCAGAAGGGGTGGGGCAGAAATATTGCTTTGTGTCTGAAGTTCTCTGTTAGCCCAGCTCATATCTCACTGCAGAAAGAGATGTTGATTCTTTCTGTACTGAGGACCCTAGGGGCTGGGAAGCCACACAGCCTCAAAAATCCAGGGCTCCCATGTCCCTTCCATAAAAGATGATGATTCAAAGAGAATCTTCCCCTCTGCCTATCTGTTTCCTTTGGGATGGGGAGAGCTGGTCCTTAATCCATTTTAATTGATATTCCTTACTTTAGATGCAAGCATTTCTGCAGTGAGATAATATAAAAGAAAGTAAACTTGCTGGATTCCTGTATCTCTCTCTTATCTGCTTCCATTTGAAAATTCTTTAATAGTACACAGGCCCTCAATGCTTCAAAATTTGGTTTGGTTCCAGTTTTTTCCCTTTGCTCTTTGAAGCAGTCTCCATTCAACCCTATCAAAAGCTCTAGGGATGCTAAAACCAGGAGCATTGGTCTGGAAAAAATTGATTCAGGGGACAGGCCCCCTGCCTGACCCCACACTGCTCCTGGTGACCCCTGCGCCACTCCTGTAATTGCTTCTGGGTGTCGCCTGCCCAACCCCCACATGCTGCTCCCAGGGGTACCCCACCTAGCCCCCACACCGCTCCAAGAGGTTCTCTGCCTGGTCCCTTGCCACTCCTGGTGCTGTTCTTAGGAGCCCCTGCTGCCCCTGGCGCTGTTCCTGGGAGTCCTGCACCCAGCTGCCCCACCACTCCCAGGACCCCCCCCATTTGGGTCCCCCACAGTTCCCAGGGGCCACCTGCCACTCCTGGGGACCCTGGCTGGCCCCCATGCAACTTCCCTTGCCCCCTGCCCCCAGGCCCAGCCTGCAGCCAGCTCCCAAGGCCCCCCTCCCCGCCCGCCGAGCACTTACTTTGCTGGAGCAGGGGGAGCAGATGCCGATTAGGGCCTTTACATTTCCCGCTGGGCAGCCGAGTGGGAGATTTAAAATGGCCCCACCAGCTCCAGCTCGCAGACATGGCTCGGGGCACTCCCCAGCAGCGACGCCACTGGGTAAAACACAAAGGGGGGTGGGGGGTTCTGGCTCCGTTGAAGTTAATGGGGATTTTACCTTGATTTGCGTGCAGACAGAATATCACCTCGAACTTTTCTTTCAATCAGTTCTAACAGAGATTAGTATGGCTCCCTACTTCATTGACAGGCTGTCTTCCTTATGAAAAGCATGTTTAGTATCTCGCAAAGCAATGGAAAGTCTAGGTGTTTTGGGGGGTTTTTTGTTCTGTTTTGGTTTTTGAACAAATAATACTATCTTAGCCAGCCATTTAGTGGTTTAAAATTTTTCCAAAGAAAACCATAGAGGTTGAAAAACCTCATAGATCTATAGCCATCCCATCATGAAAACATTTTCCTCGAGTTTGAGGATGACCAGCATAATAGAGCCGAGAGCTGCCCGTTAACTGTGTTCATGTCAAAGGAAGAGGGCCTGTTTGATTGATTTAAGTACCAATAGAGTCAACCGATGGAGCCAGCAACATCTTTTTAAAGATTTTGTAAGACTCAGCAGGACAACGGTATGGCCTCCTTCCTTTTGTTCATCTTCAAACTTACCTCTTCAGATGAAATTTTCTAACTCTTGGTTCTAAGCTAACATGATGGGTCAGTGCTCCAGCAGGTGTGAATCAACAGAGCTGCCTTGATGAGCATCCAACTCTATTGTTATAAATAAGACGTTTGTACTGTAATCACAGGCAGGGATATTTTTTCTGACAGGTTATTGGAGATGTGTAGCTCGTGATTTGTGGCACAGACTCGGTTCATTTGAATTACAATATCACCTACTTGGAGAGAGAGGTTTCTTTGTACCCAACAGCTCTTATTTTATGTGCTAATGATCTGTTGCTTTTATTCCCTTTCTCCTAACAAAATTGTTTGGTGATGTCTAAAATATTTCAATTAGGAGTATGCTCAGTTTGCCTGTAGCATTAATTAACTGATTATACACTTTCTGAGCCATTTACGTTTATGCTCATGATTTAAATTTAATTTTTTAATTTCTTCCTGCAATGCTTCCTTGGTTACGTTATAAGTTGTGTAATTGTACATTTTTCTATCTAAGGCATGGATTTTAATTCCAGTTTGAAGTTTTCATTTGATATCTCTCTCCCTGGGAAGAAAACTTCGAGAAAATCTCAAAACTCTCGTAAGGTAAAAATTATTAATGAACTTTGAATGGGTTTTACATGGCAAGATCTGAAATCATATTTTTTCAGGGGTTGACAGAGCTTAGACTCTGGTTTTTTAGAGTGATGTATATTGCATCCTTTTTACTCACAACGTTTCTGACTGACTTCAGTGGAGCCACTCATGTGCTTAAAAGTTAAACACATGCCAAACAGTTTTCCTGGATTGGGACCAAAAATCACATTTCTGAATCGATTTCCTGTTTTAGGCCTGGTATAACCATAACACCAGTTTAGGAAATAATCCTTCCTTCAGGAATCTTTAATCTTTTGACGACAGGAAACAAAACAGCAAACTCCCCCCTTTCCCCCAGCCCCAAATATCAATAGACAGTTTTCCCAACTCTTAAAACAAACTGAATTTGAATTTTTCATTTTAATTCTGCAGTCAGCTTTATCCAAGAAGGATGCATGAAGTACATCAGTCAAGGGTTTAGGTTTTTAAATAATTTAACATTTCTATGTTTGAAACCTGCTTCTTATGTCCATATCAGAAAGCTAATATTAAAGGGGAAAGAAAGAAAGAAAGAAAGAAAGAAAGAAAGAAAGAAAGAAAGAAAGAAAGAAAG